>NC_051171.1:57135701-57485176 GCF_013339725.1 Rhipicephalus microplus | reverse complement strand
AACTTTATAATTTTTTAAGTCTTGCATAGAACACTGCATTAATGTGTTGCAATGTAACCACCATTTATGATCGCTAGCATGTTAACATTAGTTGTTTTGTAATGTATTTTATTTAAAAAGTAATTTTGCTTCCGCATCACGACAATTCGAAAGATGCCGATGATTCAATCCCTTATCATGCACATTTAAGAAATATTGTGATTTGTACACAGTATTGCATGTACTCAAGATGTGGACGTCTATTCAATTTACACATTATATTGCTTTGCACTAGATTCAGACGCAACATGCACACATTTCAGTAATTTCCGCATGATACGTCTTTCCATAAGATGCGGAGTCCGCATCATACGTCTTATGCGGAGTCCGCATCATACGTCTTCCATATTCCAATAATTCCGTACTTGAGGTCTCCGCATCTTACGGAACGTTTAAGTAGGGGTGTTTTAGGGGGGGGGGGGGGGAGAGTTCGGGCGATAGTCATATGTACTTACTATAAATATTGCGTTAACGTTATAGAGCGCGCGAAAGTCCTTTCGCGGTCTGCAGAGGCCCTGTTTGTTAATGTGAATCAAACAAGGTGTAGTAACATATGCAGCATCTGTTAATTCTCTGTTGTCCTGTGTATACTCGTAGATACATTTTGTCATCTTTTGTGTTTGAGCAGCACTTTAGGGTTGAGCTGTGAACATTGTTGTTTCGCACTCAGCTTGTGTGTGTTCTTTACTTTTATCATTTAATCTTGAGCCGTGCGCTACGGGCTTTGCTCTGCTTGCCACTATTCGCGGGACATTCCGACTTGTCGCATTCGTTGCTTTGCCGTTGAGACGAAACTGCGACTATTTTTGGGAGTGGTATGTGGGGTGCCCCAGTACGAAATTTATTTTTCAAGAGTCTCTCGGGTGTGCAATTGTAAGCACAAAGCTTCACGTTGAGAGAAAGGTCGTTCATTGTCCCAATAAAATATCGCAATTTTTCGTGTGAACGACCACTTTTTTATTATCTTCAGATTTTCACTACCGACAAAGGACCTTTATTTGCAATGTAGTACGAAAGTGCTATTTTTTTTTTGTCTGGATACAATTGAAAGTCAGCCTTCGCCAAGTTATGATCAAGTAAATGCGTAGTAGAAATAACAAAGGTCTATGATTTACGCCCGAAGCAACGGAAACGTTATTGGAAGAACTGCCTTGGAGAGACAAACGTTGTAGGCCATGAAAGTTTTATAATAATAATAATAATAATAATAATAATATATCATTATTATTAGTAGTAGGAGTAGTATTATAACTGCTACAAGAACACTTGCTGGGTATGGAACACGCCATAAATAATCAAAATTTTCGTGTACTAGGCTGGCATTGACTTTGCCATCTTTTGTCATTCTTCGGAGAAGCTTTGTATGCGCTACACACTTGCAACGAATTTTGTGCAAATATGTGTTGGCAGCGGCTGGCGTACGATGAAGAATTATGCCTGAAGTGGGATTGCGCCACAGTGAATGGGTAATCAAGAACAACGTTTTTTAATGGTTTCTTAAGTGTGGCGTGGTTTGAAAAATTTCCCGCAACGGAAAACTTCACCAAGTCAGCGTTGTCAGCCTCTGAGTTCCGCCACCTCAACTATCGATGGGAAAAATTTATGGTGCTCCTCCAGAAGGGCCTATATCTCAGTTACCAGAATAAGATGCCGAGTCCCCCCTCCCCCCACTGAAATTTTACCAACAGAGGTCAGGCCTGGTGCAGTAATCTTTGCGCATCCATTGCAACGAGAGTGAATCTCTCGATCATTTCTTTCTAACGTGCTGATTTTTCGCCAATCAGAGAAAAATACTTTTAGACCAACTGCTTCGAAGGTTTAGAGTAAATTTATACCTTCCGGTTCTTCATTCCTTTTGGGCTACCATGCTGAGGTTCAGCCACAGGAGCTTTTGCGAGGCCGTATGCAATTTTCTACAAGACGAGACGAATATATAGCTAAGTTCATCAAATTCAAAATATCTTTCAAAAGTTAGTGATCTTTATTTGTTAAAATAAATTTAGTTTAAAGCTTACCAAGTCAATCATGTTCATTGAAACATTAGTTTTTGTATTTATTATGGTCAAATATTCTAACAAACAATTTCAAAACTATCTACTACTTTCCCACTTGAAATTATAGACAATTTTTATGTAGCAAGGCACCGCTCCTTTCATGACCGATCCCCCATAGTTGGTTCAACCAGGATGACGGGGCAATGAATGAATGAATCAATCAATCAAAGAATTCATTGTAATGAGTTGGGGCATTGGATGATGAACTAGTCACGCAACGTGCATCGTATGACGCCTGATTGTTTATTTGCGGTGTTAAATCGCTCTATTACTTATACTAAGAAAATCAATTTCCCGACATTAAGCCTGTCTAAACGAAGTTTGCAATGGAGTTTCAAGCACCAGCGTAGCGCAGCTGTAGAATCCTGGTCTGGCACGCAGGGAACCCTGGTTCGAATCTTGCTGTTTTTCTCATTTCATGCAATAGTGGTTACGGATACCAGTGGCTGCAGCGGCTGACAACTACGGCGCTGCACGTGACCCTTGTAGTCTCTTAGCAGCTTTTGCTGTAGTAATAATAACAACATTATGAATATTATTATGAATGTGTTTACAGTAACTGAATGAATGTGATTAGGCCTCCAAAAAGCTCTATGGTGCCTAAATAGTAGATAGTGGCAGCCACCGAAAACCAAGAGCACTAAACTACTCCAGAAATGAGGCGAACAAAAAAAGTTTACATGATACTATAAACAAGAAAAAATCCTCATTGCCCAATAAACACAGCAATTTTTATTAAGCAGGATCACCAATCTATATTATGGTAAAAGTCAACATTTTTCAAAACTTGTTACAAGTCACAAACTGATTTATAACCAAAACCTTATACGTAACATCTTCGAATTCCCCAAAAACGCACACAATATAAATGCCACTGAAAATGGACGTGATCATGCCTCTATTCTGCTAGCAAACCACTACTGTAAACTGACACCTTCTACTGCATAAACAATACTAAATACTCGAATGTTATTACAACTGCTGTGACACTTCAGTGAATTGTAAAGACAACTGACGTAATATCCTGAAGGCGCAAAGGAAGAACATGCTTAACAAATATTTATGGGGCAGCATATATCTGTTAGGTCACAATTCGGGGCTAACACGATGTTCAGAATACTTGAACTGGTGAGTGCTTCCAGGTACACAATCAAAGTGGTAGCCCTCTTCTCCTGCGACGTCTGCAAAAAAAAAACATGGTTGTATCATCAAGAGAAGACCGTTTGTAGAAGAGACGCAAAATGCAAGAGGGCCGCAGTTACGTACAAGCTCATTCTTAGGGAAAATGCACCAGCTGGCTTCATCATGTGCAGCCTTTACTGGACTTGAGCCAAGCATGAAAAATAGGGATTATTTACTTGCGCCGTAATTTAGTATGCCGCAGGCATAATGCTCAGCATTGAAGGCGAGCTCTCTATCGACCACTCAATCATGACACGAAATCTTAACGGGAATCGTACACTGCAAGTCATTTCACACCCTTAAGGGTGGATTTTTCAATAAGTCACCCATCTTACACCTATTTTTTCTTCAAAACTTATCCGCACGGGTGTAATTTCTGCCATTCTACCTTTTGTACACCAATTTGTCAATTTTAAGTGTACTTTAGGTGCATTTTCGCAAATTACACCCAAGGGTGTTTCCTTGAATGTTACTCCTATCATATATGTATATAGTTTAGAGCATCAATACAAATCACATCTTAACGGATGCAATCAAACCGCATGCCAAAGTTCTGGTAAAAAGAACAATGTTTCGGCATTTGTTTTCATTTCCCATTTCATTCGCCAAAATATATCGTGCTATGTATTATATTTATTATACCACCCCCTAATATTATTATTCAAAAGATTCCTCATATGCTCAATGACTTAATTCGTAGGCTGACTTTTGGGATTCTTACTAAAAAAATATTTTGCTGCCGCTCATGTCCATTTATCCCTAATTCTAAAAGAGACATCGGTGAAAGATATTATGTCGTGCTTATACATCACATGAAACGATTACACAAGGTTTTCGACAGGCTATCATGCGCGCTTTCTCATTTGAAATCAAGCGAAGTTTTTCGTACCTGAGGTCCTCGTTTATTTACAATAAGGGTCCACATATTTACTCACACTGAAGTATTTCGCATCAATACACAAGTCCCTGATTTATTCAGTGAATTAAATTTAGATCTATGAAAATGGATCAATTCAAATTTAATGTTTGCAACATTCGCATTGCCGTGAAACTATGCATGTATGCAATTAACAGGCTTAGCTTACTCTGATGCAGCTGCTGTGCACGCATGCTGCGTCGCAGGACAAGCTAGGCACACATCCGCTAACCACGGGTGAACTCACCCAATGGGACGCACCACTCTGTGGGCAGTTACTGTTCTTTTTATTTCCTTGATATGAATGCTTGCGCCCCTGATAATATACACGTGAATGATCGTAGCCAACACTAGCGCATTGTAAATCCGTGCCACAATAATGGATAGTAGTTGGCTAATTACAGCATTGTATTTGACCGTTGTTATTGTGTCGTTAAAATGCACTGATCATCGCACATTCATATGCTCATACAAAATTTAAGACTTGCAATAAATGGAAGCGTCATTCATACTATGTCGGTAAAAAAAGCATAGTCCCCAGGTTCTTGCCTAATGGCAGAGTGTTATTTAAAACAAGCTAATAGCACAGCAGGGGTGTTGCTAGAATTTATGCATGGAAGGGGATAGAAAGAGGAAAAAAGGGAGCCGGACCCATTTTAAGTACATTTTTGCCTGTGGTTGCATACGTGCGGATCCGCATCTGGAGCTTTCTTTTTTTGCGAAATGGGCCAAATCATGACCCGAAAGTAACTCAAATGACACTCAATTGGCTCATACATACTTTCACTTATCCTCTAAAACATTATTATACAAACATTATTTATAATTATTACTGTTCTAGAAGAACGTTGATAGCATGTATATGCCGAGGCAGCGTTAGTTGAGCTTGTTTCGGTTCTAGATTTGAACCATTTTGAATAAAAAAAGCTCCTCAATTGAACAAAAAAAACGTGGAGATGTGTCACCTATGAAGCAACCTCCCCGCCACCCTTCCCTAACTTTTTATTTATATCTTGGTTGCACAAGTAACCAATTTGGACTCCAAAATGTCGAAACAACGCCACAATAACGCCTCATTCGGGAAAAAACAGTGCATTACGAAGGTTAGTGATTCGCCGCCTGCACACGTTAGTGCCACAAAAAAACAAGAGTCTGAAGCTCTGCTAGCAAATAATTATGTTGTCAAGTTTTAAATATTACACTATATCTTGAAGGCCTGACATAGCTTGAAAATTATATCACAAAACGGCGATGCTAGAAATTTCGGTTTCGGTTTTGAGGTCTCGGGGCCAAACAGTGGCTTGGAGGACTTGGCCCAGCACATCGGCAGACAAGAGATGACATATATATTTAAAAGCTTTTCATGTAAACAATCAGAGAAACAATACATGTAACTCATTTACGCTACATATAAACACAATAAACAATCGAGAATCAAATTAGCGGAAGCAATATTATCTAAACAGCAGAAATGTGAAGACAAGCATTGCAAAATTTTAAACAGACTATACCCAGTATGCAAGAAAATAGAAAAACATAATATTGCGATAACTAATGCAGCAGTTAACGAGACCTTAGGCTCTTTCGCAGACTGCGTTTAGTCGTTACCGAAAAAACACTGTCGGGGATGTCATTAAAAGCAGTATTTATTTATTTATTTTGAATACCTGAAAGGCCCCAGCTGGGGTATTACATGAGGGATGGGTATTAATTACAGAATAAAAAAAGTGATTCGAGGGCAATCTTGAATTGATGCGGGTCGGAGTGTTGCACGGTAGTTGTAGACAGACGATTATAATCCCGTGTGGTTGTCACAAAAAAGGAGCGAAGTCTGTATAGACACAGACCTTTCTAGTGACTTTGCCATATCGTGTTTTGACGAATGGTACAGAGAAGCGGGCAGTTTTTCTAAATATACGAGAGGTAATGCATTCGTTTTTGAACTGAGAGCCCCAGAAATGCCATAATACAAGAGTTTGGTTGAATAATAATAATATTAATATTAATATTAATAAAACGAAACATATCAACGGGAAAGGAGGCGCCAGTTGTCAGTTAGCGGGACTGCAGTGGACAAATGGAGCGCGCTTATTACGCGGGAGAAAAAAAATCCAGATTTCAACGACTGAGGTTAGGGGTGCGTATATATTTCAAGTAATTACGCTATTTGAAGGGACTATTAAAAAATACTCGAAATTTGTGTCAGTACCACTTTGATGCCTCCGCTTTGCAGCGGCGTGAAATCTGTTTTGTTAAAAATCGTGCAGCTAACCAAAGAATATATATGTACCTTGTTTGGTCAGCGATTCCCACTTTTTTATGCCTTCTTAGGTTTGTTTATATTCACACTAGCATATCGTAAACAATAAAGATATAGAAATATTGATATGCTTTAATAAGGGCTTGAACAGCCTTACTCAATTGCACACATCTTTTTGCATTTTTGCACCGTTGTAGTGCAGCACATACAATATTGTAGAATAGAATATTAATATGTATTTTGGTGTATTGTTTTGGCGCTGTGGTTACATATGAAAGCTTAGCCAAAGTGTACCAACTCACACCCACACAAAACTTTCAGTTACACTGACACAGCACAGATGATAATGGTGTAGGCATAGTTAGCCGCTAAAGAACTCGCTCACGAAAAACAAAATGCGGATGACAACTCAGGTGGCTGTGGATGAAAGCAGGCAGACCTAACAGCTCTTGTCTGTTTCATGAGTGTCTGTGCAGGTTTAATCCTTATGCATGTAAACACACTGATTGAACTAATAAGCCCTCTATGCATATATTCCTGTTAGCTACTTCTGCAATAACTCGTGAAGTTTTTTAAAGTACATATTTATAGTCCAGCAGTTCAGAGCTTATTGAGCATCTGTTTAACTTACTTGCGATAGATTATTTGTTGCGTGGCTTTTTTTATGAATTGAAAAAAATTCAACTGCGAATGAGCTGCTAATGCATGCACTCCAAGAAGAATAAGATTAGCACATCTTATTGATTTTTGAGGGTAGTCAGTTTTACTCGTGGCCGAAAGTAATCTTTTGTTGACAAATAAGCAACCTGTGAAAGACATAATATAAAGTTATCCAGTATACCAAATTTATGTAACTGGACAAGAAATTTAGAGGTGAGCTTGCACAAATACACAAGGCTGTGTTTCCAGCAGCAGTTGTCATATTATAAGTGCTGTTGATCATTTCAGATTGGGGCTTGCTCGATGCTTTACACTAGTTACACACAGTAGATTGTACATCTGTGATTTGTACATGTCCACGAAAGGATTCTTCAAAGTAAGTCATAAATATTGCTACATTTCTGTTCAAATTGGTTTATATAATTTTTTGTATCACCCATTGCAGTGGCCTAGGGGTTAGGGTATTCTAGGTAAGCCAGAAATCTTGATATAAATGCTGAAATTTGAGCATCCCGGTACATTTCAATTTTCTTGGTGGATGCATAATTCAAGAGAGAAGCATTTTCACCACCACCATGGTGTAGACTCGAACATGGCATTTGCACTCGTACACTAATATGCATATATGCTTGTAAACGTAAAAGTGAATAGGGGTAAAGCTGAAGTGGGGAAGCTGGAGCTTTTTATTATATGATACATCATAATGAGGTTCTGATTGTTCCCAGTGTTTTTAAATGCTTAGTTGAATGTTGTGCATGTCTTACATGCAGAATGTTGAAAGAAAAAGCACACGAAGTCTTCTACGATAGACTTGGTGCTGACGATGCAGTGCGCTCTTCATCACAACCTGAAAGCGGCTGTTCCGGGCTCACGACCTCCCTCAAAGGGTTGCAACAGTGGTGGACACTACTCATAGGGGGCAGCAAACATGTTGTATATTTTAGAAACATTCCTCTGATGGGAAAGGCGTAATCTAAAGCTATGTGACCTACATACCATTTTTTTCAATATGAGTATCAGTTTGCCATCAGATTAACAGCAGTGCGTGTAGAAAACTCTGTGCAGATGTATAATGTTAACAGAATTGTATGAGAAAGTGGAGACTGCCTAGACGTCTTTAACTTAAAATGTTGATTCACTAATGGGTCATTCCACGCCAAACATCCCAGCTATTTTAGCGAACATCACAAATATATTTGAAAAAAAAATTGTGCTGATGTACTGCATTGAAAAGAGTCGAACGGTAGAATATTTCCGAGAGAAAGAAATTTTTGGTCACGTAGTTGCCTTCTGAACTTACCAGAATGTCATTTCAGTGTGGTTTGTGGGAAGCTAATATAAAAGTTCTGCTTCTCGTTTCTATACCAAATTTTGTGCACATGTTGAGTGAAGCTTCTTGTGTAAAGAGTTTGAACCTCAGTATTATTATTGCAATTTCACTGGCACATACGCATACAACAATAACAAAGTGCTTGATTGGCCTGGTTGGTGCTGCATGGTAGACGAAGAAATTTCTTAGCAGCGCAAACGACACGAGAGGATAGAAGAGACGAGAACAGAGTGCTCAACTAACAACCAAAGTAAATATCAAACCAACTGCAATATAAACAGAATCTGCGCATAACCACGCAACATAAGCAGACTCGCACATACATGCGCCATACGGCGTACCTTATCAAGAACCGGTCATATCAGTGGACCCGAGATAACACCCTTCAGCCATGAAGAAAAATTTAGGGTACGTTAACACAGGAAGCATTAAGTTGTTGAATGTGAACGGCTTCACTAACCTCGTGCTTGCACCGATTTTTATATCACCCCATGATCAAACACTTGTCACAAATTGGCTGACCGCAAGACTTACTACAATGGTCGCAACTGGCTGCGAAGAGAGCATTTTAGAGAGCGTGCTCCCTCAACCGATCATTCATGCATCGCCCTGTTCGGCCAATGTAACCAAGCCCAAAAGTAAATAACATCTTGTAGAGAATTGCTAAAACACATTCAAAATGGCACATAGCGTGTTTTTTGTGCATGCTTCTTTCTTAGGGCCTTTGCTGTTGACCCTGGGACATAGCCCAGTGAGCTTGTCGCGCGCGCAGAACACAACTCTTAAACCTATTTTGCCAGCGTACTTTTTAGCCTTTGAAAAACTTCGTGTACGTAGGGTATAACAGCCTTGCTAGAATGAGCCTTGTTGAGTTAGCTGTTGATTTTTCTCTTATGAGGCACTCTTAGTGACGTTAAGAGAGTCTCGGAAATGGAAATCAGAGGATTAGGAAAACTTGCTTATTGAAGGTGGTGAAGTTGGAGCGAAAAACTGCATTCTATCTGGTTCTGACAAGTGCAAGTTAGAGCTGCCATTAGGCAGGAAAATGCGATGCTTCACTTGACTAGCTTAAAATAGGCGGACGAAAAAGAAAGAGGCTCTTCCTTGAGCGTGGTTCGTACCGCTAATATACATGTTCAGCAACGAAAAAAGCATTTTCAAAGTCTAGACATCGTAGCTTGTCGTCAGAATTAAATGATGATGTTAATTCTAGTGGCTTCAGTCCACGTCAAAAAACGTCAATTATCTAGCCGATGGTTCGCCGAGGGTCAGATTGATCGATGCGGTAAGTCACTAAAGAGTCGTCAACATAGCATAACACTTTAACTGTACTCGTCTTATTAAGGTTAGTCATGAGACTTCCTTCATACCGCACGAGTAAAACCTCACTGAAAAACGGAGCTAAACATGAGCCAATGCACACTCCTGCACCGATGAGATATTTGATGTTTTTAGTGTGAAAGGAAGCAACTGGAATTATAGTCAGTGTTTATTTCTGACGACAAGCTACAATGTCTAGACTTGCAAATGCTTTATTTGGTTGACCATGTATATTGGCAGCACGAACCACGCTCAAGGAAGAGCCTTCTTTTTTCGTCCGCCCATTCTAAGCTAGTCAAGTGAGGCATCGCTTTTTCCAGCCTAAACACAGCTCTAACTTGCTCTCGTCACCACCAGATAGAATGCAGTTTTTGCTCCAAGTTCACCGTCTTCAATAAGGTTTTTCTAATCCCCTGCTAACTTCCGTTGCCAAGACATTCCTAACGTCACTTAGAGTGCCTGATAAGAGACAAAGCTACAGCTAACTCAACAAGCCTCATTATAGCAAGTCTGTTATTCCCTACATACACGAAGTTTCCCATAGGTTAAAGAAGGTCGCCGGCAAAATAGGTGTAAGAGTGGTGTTCTACGCACGCGGCAAGCTTGCCGGGCTATGCCGCAGGGTCAACAGTGAAGGACCTATGAAAGAAGCATGCACTAAACAACATGCTATGTGCAATGTTGGATGTGTTTTGTTCTTTACAAGATATTATTTTATTGTGGGCTTGGTTACATTGACCAAACCGGGCCGGTTTAGGGAGCACGCTAACTCTCTAAAAGGCTCCCTTTCCAGCCACTTCACGGACCATTGTAATAAGTCTTGTTGTCAGCCAATTTTCGACAAGTGTTTCATCATGGGGCGATATAAAAATTGGCGCAAGCATGAGCTTAATGAAGCCTTCAACATTCAACAACTTGGTGCTTCCTGTTTTAGCGCACCCTCAATTTTTCTTCACAATTGTGAAGTTAGTTATCCGGGGTCCACTGATATGACCGAATGTTGATAAGGTAAAGGTACACTGTATGGCGCATGTATGTGCAATTATGTTGATGTTGCACGGCTATGCGCAGATTCTGTTTACTATATATTGCAGTTGGTTTGCAATAAACTTCGGTTGTTAGTTCAGCACTCTGTTCTTGTCTCTTTGATCCCCTCTTGTCGTTTGCACTGTTAGACACTTTCTTCGTCTACCACGCCTCCAAAAACTTAGCCGAAATGTGTTTGCATTTTTTTCTATTGCAATGCTGCGCTTTGTGTGAAGGTCTGAGTAGTGAATACTTACTACAGAAAAGGTATACTTTGGGACGTCTCAAGCTGCTAAACATTGCAAGAAAAAAATTAATTTCGCAGCATCGTCATTTTTGTCTATCTTGAACGTGATGCGCACCGTCGTGTGGTACAATTAAAATCACCTTCAAACCAAAATCGAAAAAAAACAAACAGTTATTTTCATAAGCTAAATGTTATCACTACATTTTTTCTTTTAAGAAAGAAAATATTTTTTGAACACTCCCAATGATGGCAATGGAGAATTTCAAGGCAGCAGCTGTCGCGTGACCAAGTGGAAAGATAGGCGCTTATGGGAAAATTCAAAAATAATATTCTTCCTTAAAACAAAAATGTGTAATCATGAGACTTGCCATATAAAAATAACTGTTTATTTGCTTTCAATATATGTAGAAAGGTGATTTTAGTTGGACCACCACCTGGTGTAAATTGCATCTCAATGTGAACAAAAGTTACTATTTTGTGAAATTTCTGTTTTTTTTTCGTAAAGTTTAGCAGCTTGAGAGATATCAAATATTTTTTTCTTCAAAATATACTTTTCTTTGAAGTAAATGTTCACTACTCAAATATTATTACAAAGTGCAGTATTGCAATAGAAAAATTGCAAGCATAATGCATTCTGGGTAAATTCTTAGAGGCATATATGCCAGTAAAATTGCACTAATATTACTGAGTTTCACAAACCTTACACAAGAATCTTTACTCACCATGTAGACCAAGTTTGGTACAGAATGTACATTTAAAATAAATTTTTCTACAAACAACACCCAAATGACATTCCGGGAAATTCTGAAGGCAACCACGTGACCAAACATTTATTTTCTTTCGGAAACGTTGTACTGTTTCACTGCTTTCAATGCAAATTATTCAGCACAATATTTTTCTAACACATTTGAGATGGTCGCCATAATGGCTGGGCATTCGGCATGGAATGACCATATTAGCATGTCATGAACACAGCAGAAGGTCATGCCTTTATTGAGCCCTCTATTTACGAAGAAATATATTGAAAGTGCCTCCTCTCAGGTGTTGTATTACCCTGCTTTTTTCCACAGTTCTAAGCCAGCTGCACGTGCTATAGTAGTTTACATGTGCTGCAGCGGCATTCATATCTAATGTAACTCGCTGTTGGGATAGTTTGTGCATGTATAAATTAAATATTAGTCAATTTTGCACCAAAATGACGACCAAAGAAACGAAAAAAACACATAAACGCGATGGGCACTCATTTGCAACGGTCTCATCCTTGAGAAAACGGGCTGATATAATATCACTTTTCGTCAACGCATGTGCAACGTGCTCGGGCCATCACTTACGTAATCACGCTAGAGGACACATAATCGCTAGATATTGTGCTTCCGGCTCATACAGGATTAGTGAAGTTTCGCTAACGCAATCGATACCCCATTTCTTTTGTGAAAAGCCTCCAAAATATTTCTTGGTGTGAATCCACATGAAGTGACATGCATGCTTGAATGAGCACCGTCGTTATTCTCTACCGTAAGAGTGTGTTACCTTGCTCAATAATTCACGCAGCAATCCAGTCGTCAGGCTAACATGTCTGTTTCTGCACGATAGGGGTACTTTGTAAACTTTTTCAGTGGCACACTTCCTAAACGGCCATGCCTGCTTCTTTTTACAGCCTTTCAGCTGCTGAGCATGATTTCCAGTGATGCACAGGCGCAACTTTGCTAGTTGGTTTGGGGCAACGAACTCCAGCAGGACTACACGCCAACTCGCCCACCTGTTTAAGGTTGTGTGTAACTTTATGTATATATGGTACAAACAGCTGATAGTGAGCACCCGTCCTGTCCATGTGTTTTCTTCGTTTGTGTAATCGTGGTTTCATTGCGGAATTGACTATTCAATTCACGCATTCATATCTATTTACAGCATATGTTTAATCTCCGGAGCATATTATTATATGCTATTTTTGTATTCATATTTGCTTGTTCAAGAGCACAAGAGCTGCACCAATAAGGTCAATTGGATACAATTTCTTTTTTTTTTGCACAAAACCGATATAAAATGCCCCACCAGCGTAAATATTTTCTCAGTATTGTTAATTTTATCAAGAAATATCAAATTCAATAATCACCGTATCTTGTGCATCGCCATTCAATTGATTGGTGTGTGCAGTTTAACGTTCTAAAACCACCATTTGATTATGAGACGCCTTAGTACAGGGCTCCGGAAATTTCGATCACCTGGAGTTCTTGTGCACCCGAATCGAAGCAAAGGGGCCTACAGCATTTTCGCCTCCATCAAAAATGCAGACGAGTACCTTAGCCACTAGACCACCGCGGCGGGGCCATCATCATCCAGTCTAACAAAGATGCGCCAACCATAATTATAATTTTATTTGACTATACACTAACCTCACGGCAAAAGAAAAAAAAAGTAGAGCAGTTTAAAAAAAGTTTCGCACCCCTTTCTCACAGATGCACAACACTTTTTGAGTCGCTTTTGCCACGGTACATTCTTGATCTGCTAAAAAGTGCTTTATGATTTGGAAGTGCCTGTTAATACTCGCTCTCACAGGACAAAAAAAATTTTGCCCTTTATTCCTCGCGCATGCAGATGCCATAATATAACGAGTACTAGTATGAGTGTTGGCCGTCTTTCAGAGTGATTTATGAGGCTTTTGCGGCCTTAGAAAACAATAAAGAAAATTGTACGCAACTTTTTTTTTCGCCACCAACTCGAACTCATTCTTTACGAATCTTTCGAATTTATGGGTCACCTGTCAAACAGTTTAATAGGCTCGGCAAATGCTATTGTGAGTTTTAGCATTGTTTGCATTGTGGGGCAGTTCTAGAGACTGCTTATTGAAATAGCTGCGTTTTCGTGTATTTTGAATGGATTGGCGGGTGTTGAATAATTTTTAAATATATATTTTTTGTGTGATTCAGTCTGGTTTGTTGTAGTACAGTAAATTTGGGGCCCCGCCGCGGTGGTCTAGCGGCTAAGGTACTCGGCTGATGACCCGCAGCTCGCGGGATCGAATCCCGGCTGGTGCGGCTGCATTTCCAATGGAGGCAGAAATATGGTTCGCCCGTGTGCTCATCAAAAATTCGGGGAGCACGTTAAAGAACCCCTGGTGGTCAAAATTTCCAGAGCACTCCTTTATGACGTTCTCTCAATGATATGGTTATTTCGACACGTTAAATCTCACGTATCAATCAACACTGTAAATTTAGAATATCAGGCTAAAAAATGCTTCGTTTGTTTTTCCTGAAACCTGCTCGAAATATAAATTTTCTTCATAGAAAAGCAAGATATGATGCTCGAAATTATTGCTCCAGATTTTATCTAAGCTTTTTCACCTCTGCTAGCTGTAAGTGGTTACATTTTATCCTCCCGATTTGTGTGTCCATCTTATGTCCATTATATATATATATATATATATATATATATATATATATACATACATATATATATATATGCGTGTGTGTGTGTGTAAGGGAAATAAGTGTATACCTAAGGGCTCGTTTTTCCGTGTTTTGACACAATATTAATGAGATATAACACACAATATAGCCAAGGAATGTATAGGAGAAGTTATTAGAACTAATGGAATGTAAATAAGAAGAAAAGAAAGTGGGTGGAAAAATAACCTGCTCATGGCTGGTTATTTTTCCACCCACTTTCCTTTTTTCTTATTTACATTCGATTTGTTCTAATAACTTCCCCTGTACATTCTTTGGCAATATTGTCTGTTATATATATATATATATATATATATATATATATATATATATATATATAGATATATATATATATATATATATATATATATATATATATATATTCATGTTTGGGTGCTCTCGTGCTCGTGACCAGCCCCTCAACATGGCGTGAACCAAAATTAGTATGGGAGGGTAAGATGGTTTGATGAATATGACGCGCTAGTATAAAGACATGAATATTGTCACAACCCTGTCGCGTGCGCCGTCAAGCACTTCCCACCATATAGTGGCACATACCCACGAGCGATTATGTGCCGCTGGTATGCGGGTACGTGCCAGAAGAGATTGACACTTAGTATGTACCCAGGAACGACGAGAAATCACATGCGCAATTTGAACGTGTGAGCGTTAAGTTATACCCGAAATCATTAGCGTCAATCCAATGAAGGCATAGAATAAATTTCAGTGTTAAGTAAAACCTTACATAGGCAGCGTTGAGCCCCCCAACTAATGAAAATAATAAACTCCCGGGTCCCAGGAGGAACAGAACTCAAGCAATCTGCGTGGCAGTCCAGCATTCTACCATCACGGAGCTGCGCCAGGTCTCGGAATGACTTTTTCAATATACGCTAATATTTGTGAAACGTCATTGGTGGTTGCCGTGCTGCCTACCCACTTTTATAAACATGTACTCATTTGATACAGTAATCATTTTATAAACATGTACTCATTTGATGTATTAACGTCATTTGTGGCTATAGGTGCAATGCTCTGTAGTTGATTTATGTAGCAGTGTCCAGGGCCAGCATCTTCGCGAGCATCAGCGCTTCATAAGCTTCTGGTGTTGCTAATACGCATGTTCCTGTTGACATCGCTGCGCAAGTGCAAACAACTAATTGTAGAAACATTTGCAACTCTTCAACATATTTCTGTGCGGGCAACATTTTTACATATATTTAAGGTCATTTTGACGCGGCGCCTAATGAAAAAAATTGCAACACGGTCACCTTCCCAATTCCTGCTTCACATAACGTCGATTCCCAGGTACATGGGATCTGCCGAATTTTATTAATAATATTGGTTCGTAAATGAGAGGGTGTCACCAGAGCTTAGAAAAACCACTATTTCGCGAACTGGGGAGAAACCCGGCGTATCCTGCATAGCGACCCGGGCCAAAGTAGTTCAAAGTGCCTCTTTTAGCCAGCTTCCTTTCCTAATACGCTTGCATGCAATGACGTATGTGTCCTTTTTGTGATGCTGCAATATTTTAGTCTTCTCAAGAAATCCTCAGATTGACTTTTGTGTATAGAATATCGAAATCTGAATTATACTAGACTAAGTAAACTAAAACGCGATTCTGCCATTTTTACATCAGCTTTTAGTCAACCTTTGTTGTTTAACCTGAGAAGGAAGTAAGTTTTGAGCATGAAAAGTGGGAACCCTCTGCTGAGGCTAATGTGTAGGCAAAATGTACATTGCAAGATGATATATTTCTTGAAAATAAATATTGATGTGTAACATTTAGTTTATACTGGTCCCAAAGCCAAATTTTTGGAATCTGTTATTATGAAAAGTTTATTTTAACTAACTTTTTCTAATCTTGCCTATTTTTTTTTAAAAACACTTAGCAAAATAATTCATATATGTTAACCAAATAGGTCGCAATCCACGCATATTTCAATCCTCTGCAACAGCGACTATATTATCAATAATAATTTAAGGGGTTTAAAATACTAAAAACCATGATTTGATTATGAGAGACGTCGTGCTGAAGGCACCTCAATAAACAATCTGGTGTTTTTTCACCATGCAGCTTAAACAAAGTACGTGTACCTATGCATTTTCGCCTGCATAAAAAACACGGCCTCGGTGGTCGAGGCTCAATTCAGTAATCTGCGGTCAGTAGTCGAGCTCAATAACGACTAGACCACTGTGTTCAGTTGTAGACTTCAACGTACGTCTCAAATTGAACTATTTCACCTGTAACATTACATTTAATATTAGAATTTATCATGCACCTAATATGTATATATATAAATATAAATATATATATTATTTTTTTATTTTATTTACACCACCTTACAGAGCCTCGAGGGGCATTGTGTAAGGGGGGCGGTACAGATATGTTAGCAAAATATATATACATAATATCTACACATACATAGGCAAATAATGAATGTAACAGGAAATGCAGTGCAACTCTGAACATGTAAGCAAACTACATACTAGAAAAGTGAGTTACAGTATGTGAAGGTGAAATACAAAAAAACTATTTTGACAGTAACTACAACCTAGCAATAGTGCAAAAACATCGGCAACAGTCCTATAAACACTGATGGTTACGAAGATGCGTTGGAGCAGTTTTTGGTGCATAAGTATTTTTAGGAGTATAATAGAACTTTGTGTGGTATTGTTCTGACGCAAGATCATCTGGCAAATCATTCCACAAACAAATATATATATATATATATATATAAGGGAAAGAAGTGTATACCTAAGGGCTCGTTTTTCCCTGTTTTAACACAATATTAATGAGGTCTAAAAGACAGTAATGCCAAGAAATGTACAAGGGAAGTTATTAGAACCAATGGAATGTAAATAAGAAGAAAGAAAAGTGGATGAAAAAATAACCAGCCGTGAGCAGGAACCTACGACCTTCGAATAACACGTTCGATGCTCGAACGCGTTATTCGAAGGTCGTAGGTTCCTGCTCATGGCTGGTTATTTTTTCATCCACTTTTCTTTCTTCTTAATTACATTCCATTGGTTCTAATAACTTCCCCTGTACATTCCTTGGCATTACTGTCTGTTAGACCTCAATATATATATATATATATATATATATATATATATATATATATATATATATATATATATATATATATATATTTATATATATATATAATTTCTTGGAAGTCTTCCTGGATTCGAGATGAGTTATGAGCCACCAGAAGAAGCGAACGAGCAAACGAAAAACGATGCTTTATTGCCAACGTTACGGCAAGGGACCGGCCTTCGTCAGGACATACGTGCATATTACACTAACACGCACTTCTTAAGGACATAACATGGGGGCCCCCAATTGTGAATAATCACTCTTAGCAATCTTTACATACTTGTTAACAAAAAGAAATTCAGACATGCGCAGCATTTTGTTGATAGCGGAGCAGCAGTGCGCTATACAGAATATGGTAGGGCAATGTGACTTAATACATAGATACAAATAATATGACGGACACTTGTGACATCGCAACATTTGTGAATGAATAGAAACAATAAAAGAAGGCAATTCCATGTTAAGTTACGTTCGTTGTTAATACACGAGCATATTATCACCCTTGATGTCACAATGTGGTAACAGAGTGTGCATGCGTTCTGGTCAACTCACTAATGTGTCACCAATGACACCGCAACGTAATCACGGCAGTGAACAAACGTGTATGTGGGATACGGCGGTTGAATTATCTCTTTTGCCAGTAAAAACGTAAGCCTCCCTGGATTCTCGTTTATTCCAGACGCTATGGCGTTAAATTTTTGAATAAAAAAATATTCACGAACTTCCCTTTCGTAGTGCGATTTAAAACCAGATTCGAGTATTGTGGCAGTTATGTTGTCGAAAGAGTGGCTTGGGGTAGCGAGGTGTTTAGACAGGGGAAGGCTAAGCAGGCACAAGACGTGTGACCTGTGATTATTGAAGCGCAACCGGAAAGCTGTCTCCGTTTGACCAATATATTTGAGGTCACACAATGTGCATTGAAGCAAGTATATTACATTGCTTGTCTCGCAGTCGAAATAGCCTTTTATACAGAGAGTGAAGTTTGACGCAGAGCTCTTAACAATACGCGACGTGGTCATGTGGGGGCACACCTTGCAGCGTGCCTTGTTACAAGGGTGACACCCCACATGGTCTGGCGTTGATATTTTGGATGATGTAGGTATGTCTCGTAGGTTTTTCGATCGGCGGTGAACCGCTCGTGGAGGCTCCGGGAAGACGTCTTTGAGGCGATTGCTCTGCATTAGTTTGTTGTAGTGCTTTTTGAGGATCGCGTTAGCATTTGGAATTGACGAAGAATGTGTCAGAATTAAATTGATGTGCTTCCGGTGCGCAGGTTCTTTATTTGATTTTGGAAGCGCTTTTCGGTCCATTGCATCGGCGCGCATGATCGCATTGTCGATAATCTGAGGCGGGTACTATTGTAAAGTTAGGGTATCACGAAGCTTATCACAGTTTTCAACAAAGTCTGAATGTTCAGGGCAAAGCCTTTTGAAACAAAGTGCGTGACTGTAGGGTATACTCGTCTTACAATGTTTTACATGGCTGTTTTTGAAATGAAGGTATCGGTGAGCGTCGGTGGGTATCGGTGAGCGTCGGTGAGCGTCGGAGGTGACGCTGCATACACGACTCGGACTGCAAATCCTCTGATTACTCCCGACCAGCGGTGCAACCTTCCTACAATTCTCGTTGATGGTTTACCTGTAACTGCTCTTATTGATACCGGTGCGCAAATATCTGTGATGAGCTCAGACCTCCGCCGCCGCCTCCAAAAAGTTCTGACGCCTGCGATTGCACCTACCGTTCGTACAGCGGATGGGAGTACTCCTGCTGCCCTTGGAATGTGCACTGCCCAAATAACAATTTCTGAGCATCAAACTTCAGTTCTGTTTGCTGAACTGGAAAATTGCCCTCATGACCTCATTCTTGGACTCGACTTTCTGACTACACATGCTGTGTTCATTGACTGTGCCAAAGGTCTTCAGCTCGAACTACCATCCTTCTCAGAGACTGTCTCTACCAGCCCAACTCGTCTACGCTCTGTCGATTTCCTAAGACATCCGCCGCAAGCCGCAATCCAAGTCCAACTCTCGCATATCCTCCAGTACCCGATGGTGATGATGTTGCTGCCTCGATTTCTGACGTGGCCATGACACGTAATGTTGCACTCCCCAACACGGTGGTTACTGTTAAGGACAACCGAACTTCATTTCCCGTCCTCAATTTTGGCTTCTCAGTGCAAGTTATTCCTCGCGGCATGTCACTTGCGCATCTGACACCACTGGTCGACCTCACAGTTTCCGCCCTAACCGCCGATCCGCCACCCTATTTTTCATCAACGTACTCTCGTCACGTTCCTGTTCCGACCTTTTCAAGCCAATGCTATCTGACAAGCTCACCTCTGAACACGTTTCTGCTCTCTGCCGTGTGCTTGCTTCTTATCAGGAGTCCTTTGACTTCGGTGACCGTAATTTGGGCCAGACATCCGTGGTAACTCATCGCATCGACACCGGTGACGCTCAGCCCATTAGCCGACAGCCCTACCATGTGTCAGCCCCAGAGCGTGCTACTATACAGCAAGAAGTCGATAAAATGCTTCATAAGGGCATAATCGAACCATCATCTAGTCCCTGGTCTTCACCCGTTGTACTTGTTAAAAAGAAGGACAATAGCTGAAGATTTTGTGTTGATTACCGCCATCTCAACCATAATACCAAAGAGATGTCTATCCCCTACCGCGCATAGATGATGCACTCGATTGCTTACACGGTGCCAAATATTTCTCTTCAATAGACCTTCGGTCAGGCTACTGGCAGATCGCTGTGGACGACAAAGACAGAGAGAAGACGGCCTTCGTGACTCCTGATGGACTTTATCAGTTCAAGATGATGCCTTTTGGATTATGCAATGCCCCTGCGACTTTTGAGCGCATGATGGACTCTCTCCTTCGAGGCATGAAGTGGATCATCTGCCTCTGCTATCTTGACGACGTTATTGTTTTTTCGACTACTTTCGATGACCATCTTACCCGTCTGTCCACAGTGCTTGTTGTTTTCCGACGTGCCAACTTGCAACTTAACTCGTCCAAATGTCGCTTTGGGCAACGCCAAATCTGCGTACTCGGCCATCTTGTTGACGCCGCGGGCGTTCAAACAGACCCTGCGAAAGTCCGAGCAGTTCGCGACTTCCCCACACCCCGCTCAGCCAAGGACGTCCGAAGTTTTCTGGGACTGTGCTCCTATTTCCGTCGTTTTGTCAAGAAGTTTGCTGAAGTAGCCCGTCCTCTAACCTGCCTCCTCAAAACGGATGTCGCATTCACCTGGGGCCAACAGCAAGCAAACGCCTTCTCGTCGCTCGTTGAGATTCTCACCAATCCACCGGTCCTAGCACACTTCGACCCATCTGCCGCCACGGAGCTTCGTACTGACGCCAGTGGCCACGGCATAGGCGCAGTGCTGGCGCAGCGGCAACAAGGAATGCACCGCGTCGTCGCGTACGCAAGCCGACTGTTTTCGCGCTCGGATCAAAATTATTCGACCACAGAACGCGAGTGCTTAGCTCTCGTCTCGGCAATTGCGAAATTCCGACCGTACCTCTATGGCCGACCATTCTCAGTTATTACGGACCACCATGTGCTTTGCTGGCTCTCCTCACTCAAAGACCTTGGGGGACGCCTTGGTCGCTGGGCGCTGCGCTTACAAGAGTACACTTTTTCCGTGTCCTATAAATCCGGACAACTTTGTTATTCAAGGCTGCAATTTCTCAGCAATGCTTGTAACTATACGCAGTTTCCATTATCTATCTTTGTCTTGTATGTGCTTGAATTCTTATACATTTTTAGTTGACTTATGTTGCCTTCCCGATTTGCGCATCTGACACTTGTTTCTTTATTTTGTCTTTTTTTTTCTTGTGTGTTATAAATGTTGTACCCAACCCCTCTGTAATGCCCTACGGGCCCTGAGGGTATTCTAATAAATAAATAAATAAATAAACTTCACAAGGATGCCGACTGCTTGTCGCGTTACCCAGTCGATCCCCCTGACATGATGGAAGATGGACAAAAGGTACTCGTTCTTTCAATTACCGACTTCACCAACATAGCTGCTGAACAACGCCGCGACCCCTCTTTGCGTGCTATTATCAATGATATGCACTCCCCCCCCCCCTGACCACTCCTTACAACTTTTCATTCTTCACAACGACATCTTGAACCACTACAACACCAGCCCTGATGGTGCTGAGCTTTTACTCGTTGTTCTTGTGCATCTTCGCTCAAACGCTTTGGCCCAGCTCCATGATGCCCCCTCCAATGGACACCTAGGGGTGTCACGCACGTATGACCGCGTTCGCCGCCGATTCTTTTGGCCTGACCTCTACCGTTCTGTGCGACAGTACGTTGCGGCATGAGACCTCTGCCAGCGCCGCAAGACACCTGCTCTGAGATCTGCTGGTACCCTCCAGCCCATTGAAGTACCAGATGAGCCATTTTTCCGAGTCGGCCTCGATCTTCTAGGACCTTTTCCCGTGTCGGCCACCGGTAATAAGTGGATTGCTATGGCTACCGACTACGCAATGCGGTATGCCGTTACACGCGCCCTCCCCACCAGCTGCGCTACTGATGTAGCCGATTTCCTTCTCCATGATATTATTCTGCGTCATGGTGCTCCTCATCAGTTGATCACCGACCGCGGCCGCTGTTTTTTATTTAAAGTAGTCGACAAGCTCCTGCGATCCTGCTCTACCCACCACAAGTTCACTACAGCGTACCACCCAAAAACCAACAGCCTCACGGAACGCCTCAACCATACCCTGACGAATATGTTAGCGATGTACGTCTCCAAGGATCACAAAGATTAGGACATCCACTTACCTTTCGTTACCTTCGCATACAACAGTTCACGTCACGATACAGCTGGATTTTCACCTTTTTACCTACTGTTTGGTTATGACCCGCCTTTGCCCATGGACACCATGCTCCAATCTGACGCCCCCTCATCAACTGCTTATGCTCGTTATGCCCTGGCCCGAGCAGACATCACCCGCCAAGTCACCTGGGATCGTTTATGTGCCTTGCAGCTTAACCAAAAGAGTGCTTACGATCACCGGCACCGCGACGTACAGTACTCTCCGGGGTCGCTCGTCTTGCTGTGGTTACCATCGCGTCGTGTTGGTCTCTGCGAAAAACTGATGTCCCGTTACGTTGGCCCCTACCGCGTCGTACGCAAGGTCACCAGCGTGACCTATGAGATAGCTTTACTCCATACCACGTCAGTACTAGCTTCAGTCCCGACCGATATAGTACACGTCTCACGGCTTAAAGCATACTACTCACGCCCCGCGAATTGATCGCACCGGGACGGTGCTTCTGCCGCCTGCGGGTAATGACACGGGCTAAGTAGATGCCTAAGGTTGACGACGACGAAGTGCTCCGGGTAACGTGCTCGGACTGCAGCAGCGTTGTACGCATTTGCTCGTCAGTATATTCATTGTGTATACTTTATTCCCCGTAACAATATGTACATTTCTACAGTTCAGCGTGACATCCTGTAGGCTTATGGGAACCGCATTTCATTCAAAGGAAACCTCACATTCAAAGAACGGAATGCAGGTAAATGTTTACAAGAACGCACAGATATTGTGATAAAAGCCGCTGATAAAGGAGGCACAATTGTGATAATGAACACAACGGACTACGTTTGTGAAGCTGAGAGACAGCTAGATAATGACACGATTTACAAGCGACTCAGTGAAAACCCCACCGAAAAATTTAAGGATTTCTTTACTGATACAATCAAGCATTTATTACTGGATGACAAACTTCCCGATAAAGCAAAGCACTCATTAGTCCCACTGAGCCCTGTTCCAGAGAGGTTTTACCCATTGCCTAAAATACATAAGCCCAATAACCCCTGTCGACCTATAGTGTCAGGCATTGGCACTGTCACCGAACTACTTTCAAGTTATGTCGATGGCCTGATTAGTATACTACCTCCAACTTTTCCATCCTATCTGAAGGACACTTCTCATTTCCTCGCTGACATCATCGACCTAAATATACCTGCTGACTCATTTCTGGTAACATTAGATGTTGCGTAACTTTATACTAATATTCTCCACAAAGACGGCATTCGTGCAGTTGTGGATGCTTATAACGACTCATCATGTGACAAATCTGTTGATAGCTGCACATTAGCCAAATTATTAAAACTCATCCTGGAGCTTAACAATTTTCAGTTCGGCGGTGTTCACTACGTACAAGTTAGTGGCAGTTCAATGGGCACAAAAATTGGTCCAAAATACGTGAATATATTAATGGGCCAATTGGAAAATCATTTTCTTCCAACGTGCATACTACAACCATACTACTACAAACGTTTCATAAACGACATTTTTTTATCTGGCATCACGGCGAAGCGGAACTCATGACTTTCATTGCAGACTTTAACAAAGTTCATCCATCCATTTCATTGTCACAATCGTACTCGAAGGCATCCATCTGTTTCCTCGATGTAACAGTATCCCTTTGCGGCAAAAAATTATCTACTAAAGTATACAGAAAACCTACCGACGCTCACCGATACCTTCATTTCAAAAGCAGCCATGTAAAACATTGTAAGACGAGTATACCCTACAGTCAAGCACATCGTTTCAAAAGGCTTTGCTCTGAACATTCATACTTTGTTGAAAACTGTGATAAGCTTGGTGATGCCCTAACTTTACAACAGTACCCGCCTCAGATTATCGACAACGCAATCATGCGCGCCGATGCAATGGACCGAAGAGCGCTTCTAAAATCAAGTAAAGAACCTGCGCACCGGAAGCACATCAATTTAATTCTGACCCATTCTCCGTCAACTCCAAATGCTAACGCGATCCTCAAAAAGCACTACAACATACTAATGCGGAGCAATCGCCTCAAAGACGTCTTCCCGGAGCCTCAACGAGCAGTTTACCGCCGATCGAGAAACCTACGAGACATACTCACGTCATCCAAAATATCAACGCCAGCCCATGTGGGGTGTCACCCATGTAACAAGGCACGCTGCAAGGTATGCCTCCGCATCTCTGCGTCAAACTCTGCGTCAAACTTCACTCTCTGTATAAAAGGCAATTTCGACTGCGACACGAGCAATGCAATCTACTTGCTTCAATGCTCATTGTGTGACCTCCAATATATTGGTCAAACGGAGACAGCTTTCCGGTTGCGCTTCAATAATCACAGGTCATGCGTCTTGTGCCTGCCTAGCCTTCCCCTGTCCAAACACCTCGCTACCCCAAGCTACTCCTTCGACAACATAACTGCCACAATACTCGAATCTGGTTTTAAATCGCACTACGAAAGGGAAGTTCGTGAATATTTTTTTATTCAAAAATTTAACGCCATAGCGTCTGGAATAAACGAGAACCCAGGGAGGCTTACGTTTTTACTGGCAAAAGAGATAATTCAACCGCCGTATCCCACATACACGTTTGTTCACTGCCGTGATTAGGTTGCGGTGTCATTGGCGACACATTAGTTAGTTGACCATAACGCATGCACACTCTGTTACCACATTGTGACATCAATGGTGATATTATGCTCATGTATATTTCCTTGACAACGAAAGTAACTTGACATGGCATTGCGTTCTTTTATTGTTTCTATTCATTCACAAATGCTGCGATGTTACAAGTGTCCATCATATTATTTGTATCTATGTTTTCAAATTACCTTGCCCTACCATATTCTGTATAGCGCACTGCTGCTCCGCTATCAACAAAATGCTGCGCATGTCTGAATATCTTTTTGTTAACATGTATGTCAATATTGCTAAGAGTGATTATTTACGATTACGGGCTTCCTTGCTATGTCCTTAAAAAGTGCGTGTTAGTGTAATATGCAAGTATGCCCTGACGATGGCCGGTCCCCGGCCGTAACGTTGGCAATAAAGCATCGTTTTTCGTTTGCTCGTTCGCTTCTTCTGGCCACCTATATATATATATATATATATATATATATATATATATATATATATATATATATATATATATATATATATATATATATATATATATATATATATATATATATTGATTGGCTGCGGTTTAAGGCGGCCGTTTGTTTGTGTGCTGCCAACAAACTTAAAATAATTTTAGTGATCAACTGGCACGCGCGCGAGCCCCGCCGCGGTGGTCTAGTGGCTAAGGTACTCGGCTGCTGACCCGCACGGCGCGGGTTCAAATCGCGGCTGCGGCGGCTGCATTTCCGATGGAGGCGGAAATGTTGTAGGCCCGTGTGCTCAGATTTGGGTGCACGTTAAAGAACCCCAGGTGGTCTAAATTTCCGGAGCCCTCCACTACAGCGTCTCTCATAATCATATAGTGGTTTTGAGACGTTAAACCCCACATATCAATCAATCAATCCACTGGCACGCGCTTTTCACCCTTTGTGTTTGGCGCTATCTTTTTCTCTTTATCGTTTTCTTGCTCTTACACTTCTCTTTTCTGTAACACGTGTGCCGATTTCTCTGGCTGAAGATGCAATAAATCTGACGTGGGAGACAACAACGACACACTGAGAGAGAGAAAAAATAGAGAAAAATTTTTAGTTGAAAACATTTCCTGAGTTGAGATTCCTATACACGCGTACACATCATCTGATTACGACTGTCAGAACCACTCAACTATCAGCGCATTCTAGCAAAGTACAGTATAGTTGCGACCATCGTATACTCTGAAAAGATGTATGGTAGGGTGGGGTAAAATAAGACGCAGGGAAAATTGCTACATTTTGATTTTGTCGGCCAGAGCTGCTAATACAAAAACTGCTTTTTATTTTTTTATTTTTTGCAGCAACTAGTGCTGGTCCTTGTCTACCCTTTTATGTGTAAAAGTTGATGATTGCTGACATCATTCATGCAGAACAAAATACGTGGCTGCAGTCGATATGTTCGTGACCAGTCTAAAAGAGGTGAAAGTTCATGGGGTCAAATTTTTGAATCGAAGCATCAAGCTAGCCCTGCGTCAGTACAGTAACCTATTTATTGATTTTGCTACTTTAGATTACTAGCTACATAACACCAAAAGTTTAGTTTGTTAGGTGCCTGGGGACAAAGCAGAATTTTTTTTTCAATTACGGCAAGTCAGAAAGGCAAAACGCCACAAAAAGACATTCAACTGCCTTTACAGAGAGTATTATTATTTGAAATGAAAACTTGCACTGAATTTAAATTTTGTTTCTTTGTATAGAAGGGCTCAGATATACAAGAAATTCTAATATAAAGCTTTCTTGGAGGCAAACGACATGAAAGAGCACTGATTGCCGTTCAGATTATGACTCCCTTTATTCGCACTGCACCGAGATTTTTCCTTGTTTCATTAATGCTCTCAAGCATCGTATAAAACATGCGGGAATCTCCTAGTCAAGTCCTTCCCAGACATGCCTTGGGGTTGAGTTCTAACGACGTTTCTTCAATACTCTAAATAAAAAAACGTCAGAAATTTCATTCTTGCACAGTTTAAATTTCATTGCCTCACAAATCCCACGGAAGAAGTTAAAATTCATGAAACTCCTCAGTAGTTCTGCATGAAAATTGCAAAAAGAAGTGAAGAGGATATGTCAAGACAGCAATAGCCTCCAACTGTTGAATAATCGATTAAGAGCCAAATGTTGAACGAAAGACTGGTGGCGTTCCATCTGCAAGGAGTTTCAGAGCAACACAACACCGCGTTCTGTCAATAGTCATTGAGTGGTGTCCAAGAACTAGGCTCCTCAAAACTGCATAGAGACACACAGGGTTAATTTAGAGTCTTTTTACTGAAAGATTCAAAGTAGCAAATTCTTTCACACTATCTTGTTCTGCCCCACGCAGCGTCTCGTTTCGCAACGCAAGTTGGGGCAAATTAAGACATCTGGAGCATTTTTATATATTTACAATATATAACATGACAATGATAATATAGCACATATCTTGTACGCAAGTGAACGTTTCTGCATTATTGTTTATTTGTAAGGAGTGAAATAGAAAATTTTCAATTTTATTTTTTTAATTTTTCTCTACACTCCCTAATATGCACAGTGAAACACAATAAAGTGAAATAGTGCGAGGAGATGAGGTATTAGAGGTGAAGACTTCGGGAAAGCTGGGGGAATTTAAATAAATGCATTGAACCAAAAACAAAAAAAGATTGAAGGAAAGTCAGAAAAAGAGAGAACGACACACGAAAAATTATACAGAATTAAATTAGGAAGCAGGAAAGAGCGATGGAAAGAGGAAGCGAGAAATACAGTGAAATAAATAGTAGAAAAAAAATAAGTTTAGAAAATGCGGGAAGGAAGTGGAGAAAAAAATCCACGCAACTCCTCGAAGAAAATTATGACGAGTGGGCGAAGCTCTGTGTGTCGTTAGGTGATACGGCAAATCACACGGAACGTTGTCCACTGGCGCAAGTCAATATGTTCCCATCCGCTATACAACGCATCTGGGGTTTAGCTCTATGGAACAAATGTTTGACAATTAAGAGTTCACAGAACTCTACTGTGGTACAACAGTAAGCTGCCCCATCTGAAATAAAAAAATGGGAGAAACTCGAACGTGCGTCTACAAAAAAATTTTTGATCATTTAGAATGCATTGTACTCTACTTTAGGTGGGCGTTGAACTGCCCCAGTTTCGTACCACGAGGCCACCTAAGAGGAGTTTTAGTGAAGTGTTCGTAAAAAGTGGTTAACAATATAAAGCATTTTGTACTCTACGATGAGAGATCGTAAAGCCGACCCATGAGCCTCACACTTGATGAGGACGTGTTGACAAAAATTACGCCTAGAGCGTTCGGCTCGCACACTGTCGACGATGACCACAACTGGTGGCATATAGCTGTCCACATTACGCCTACTAAGTACAAGTGTTTTGAAGATCTGTTTAACTGTTGTGAATGCCTTGGGGGATCAGTGAGAAAAAGAGAAAAACTTTGTTCTTTCTATAAACAGGGAATAGGTGGGAGGTTGCCCGGTGCAAGACACCCCTCCCAAACACTACTTGGGCTCCTCATTGCAAAAGCCTATTGGCGTCCAAGGCGACCCAAGCTCGATTAAACAGGGTTTTTCGGCTCGCCAGGTCAGAGTAACTGAGCAAGGCTGCCTCCCAGTTCTTCCAAGTCGGGTTCAGTTTTGAGGCAAAGCGAGGGGTTGAATGGCATGCTCACATTATGTGCAAGATGCCAGAAGAACCTCCGCACAGTGTGGGCATTTCCCTGTACAGGCTGAATTGAGATATCTGAAAACTGCGGGAAAGAGCAGTGTTTTTGTATAACGACGAAGGAGTAAACGCTCCTCCGGCTTTTTTAGCCCCTTACAAGGGCAAGGATAAATTTAGTGGCCGAATCGGTGAAACTCAACTTTCTTTTTAAATATTAAGGTCAGATTAGAATGGAGATCCTTTTCAGAAAGGTCTGAAGGCGTTATCGGGAGAGTGAGCACGCGGGTGGCGGCGTCAGTCATTTCATTGCCATCGAGGTACATGTGAACTGGAGCCTATATGATTCTATGGAACGCCGGGACCCCTATGCAATTGCTCTTTTGTAATATACGGTACGCTAGGTATGGGGCATACCCCCGTTGAATATTTATATAGGTCTCTCTCGCGTCTACACTGATAACGCCCGAGTCTAGGTCTGTGGCAACTAGCGCGACAGCCACTTCGTCCACTTGTGTGTCCGGTGCTCTGAATGTGAGGCCTTCCACCACAACACGTTTTGGCGTACGACTGCAGCCCTTCACCACTCCTCGTAGTGAGTGCCTCAAAATATGCCTTGTTTGTTCGCATATTTGCGGGCCAGTGCCTTCGCCCACGAAAGGCGCCTGCCACAGTAGTCCTCACCTGTCATGTTGGCTGGGAGAGGGCGCACGTGCAGGATGTATCTCAAGACTTCAAGAATGACGTTGAAAGATACACCAAACATGATTTCCTTGGCGGGTTTAAGAAAAAGTTTCGACGATTCAAAGTACGTTTGTTCTATTATGGGAGAGTGTGTGTTTAGAAAACGTGAATATAGATTTAAGGTACTAAATACTCTACTATGGGAGAGCATATAGCCATCCTTTGGGCGTACTATCGGCATCAAGTGAAACGTGAACAGTGGAGCGCGTGGCAGAAGCCTTATCCAATCATAGTGCGTGCCGTCGACCAGTCATTCGCACAGACAGGCCCGCACATCCGGTGTGGCAGCACTGTGCAATCCCCCTATAGCGCACTATTTCTGCTTGTGTTTCAGGTATGGTATTTGAAAGTAACAAAATAAATTAAAAGAACAGAGGTTAAACTACTGCAACCGAAAGCGAGTATTGTAGCACGGTTTTTCATCACGGAGTTCATCATCATGAAATTCCTGGCTGATTCTATTCATAGTAGACGAAATTCGGTTCATAATGGTAGCAATTTCACGCTGTTTCAGTTTGTCCCGGTAAAGCGAAACCATTTGCGCTCTTTTCCGAAGAAACGCTCGGCATTTCCAGTTAAAGTAACGCGTTTTCGGGTCGGTCTCTTCAGGAAGGATGCAGGTGAAGCAGCGCTGGCAAATGAGATGCGACAATCGTGAGAAATTCAACCGCAAACAGCTTATATTTCTATTTTTGTTTTAATGTGCCAAGTCACCAATTGCACTGCGACGCTGAACTAAAAGCAAGGAATTGCGAATAATACCATAGAAAGCGCTTGGCACGCCCACGATGGCCACCACTATAGGAAAACTAGAGCAGAAACGGAGATAACGCACTGTAGGGGATCGCACAGTGCTGCCAAACAGGATGTGCACGCCTGTCAATAGTGATGACAGGACAGCCATCACTATACTGTTTCTAAAGCTTGTAACATGCGCTCCGCTGTTCGGGTTTCATTTGACGCCGATAGTACATTACATAATCAGTGAAAGTGTGTTTAGAAAAAGTGGTTTACGATTTATAGTACTAGGTACTCCACTATTGAGGCCGTCGCCTCAACGACGGTCTCGTATCACGACCAGCCTTTGCTTTATAGCCTAAGTCGCTGCCTAAATCGACAGTGTTTAAAAGAATTTTTTTTCCGGATATATCTTACACAGCTTATGTGCACACATAAAAAAGGACAATGTTGAACAATGCTTCTGACAATGCAAGCTGTTATATACAGCGAAATAACTTATAGCAAATGCAGTGACGTACAATGCGAAAATTGTACAACAAAGACAGGACATTCATGACATCGAGATGATTACACTTCAATGAACAGTAAGGCTATATGAACAAACAAGGTGAGGTCATTCACAGTGTAGCGTGATATTTTGCATTCATCTGTGAGGACAATTTGCTCTCGCGCTCAAGAACAATATTGCACAAAAATACAAGTTTCTAATGAAGAAAAGGAAAGATACACACTGTAATGTCACAGAGGTACAAGCTCTAGCCCACCTCCTCAATAAAGGAGAAAAGGCATGGACACTCTGTTGTTTTTTTACGATAATAAATCGCGTAGACCAACGTCGCAGGAAAGCTTCCTCTCCCAGCACGACTAGTTCTGTGTTAAAATGCATAAGCATTATGTTTCTTAGCCGATGTAGTAGGGTATACATGGCTCTCTCGGGGCGTCCCCTCAGACGGGCCAGTCCCCTTCGTTTCCATAAGACGAAGGCTTCCATAGCCATTAAGAGTACGACAAAGTTATCCCTGTGGCTAGACTTCCCCTGCATACTTGTTTGGACCATTTTGGTAACCATGCGCCAAAAGGTGCGTGCTACTATACATTCATGGAAGACATGGTTCAGTGTTTCGACGCGACCGCATTGCGGGCATGTGGCGGACGGCGCCACGCCCCACGCCGCAAGGCAGTCGGCCGTTGGTAAAGCCCCCCACTCCCTGAGCCAGTTTAAATCACGGACCACGGAGGGGAAAGACGTGTTTCTAAGAGTCCAACGTCTTTTTGCCCGGCCTTTCCGGCGTTGTTCTTCAGATAGGCTTTTAAATGCAAATAATTCACTCATGTCGGTGGGGGACATTTCCATAAGTTCTTAAACAGGAAATTCGTTTCGCCAATGTTGCAAAGATTTTATCACATGTGTATATTACGCTGGTGGCTGCTCAGTAGCTGTTCCCGTGGCGTTTGCTAAACCAAAAAGTCTTCTAGAGGTTCCTAGCAGATACACTGCAAGTTGCCTGCCTCGATACGATGAGTTCTCCAAGAGTTCCCAGGTGTTTTTTAGAGCCAACATGTGGCTCATTACATCAAGGTTGGGTACACTGAGCCCTCCCCGTTTTACTGGTAGGCGGACCAAGACTCTGGCAACAGCTTCGGCGTGGCCATCCCAAAAAAAGGAGCCACACGCAGTAGCCACTCTCAGTAAAACCCGTCGAGGTGGTCGAGCAATTCTGGCTACATAAAGCAGTGGCGCTGTTATGCTGGATTTAATAAGATAAGCTCTTTCAGTAAGAGGTAGTTGAAACGTTCTGGCGACTTCAGTGCGTGTGTCCACTTTGTGTTGGATTTCTTTTCATGGGTGCGGGCTACCTCACCAGTCGAAAGGAAAGTAACACCTAAGACTTTAACGCCTTGGGCTATTTGGACGCCATCAGGGAACTAACTGTTCGATGTGCATCCCAAAGCACAATGCCTTGCCTTTTCCGGGATTAAGGCGTGCTCCCGAAAGGTTACTACACGTGTGGAATGTTCACAGAAAGGCTCTGTAGCTATCTATGTTCCGAATAAACAACGAGATGTCATCGGCGTATGCCGCTACTTTCAATTCGCCCAAGCCTGGAAGAAGGAAGCCACATATCGAAGTGCATTTCTGGATTTGTTTCAATAATGGATGTATGCATAATACGAAGAGGATTGCGGAGAGGGGACAGCCTTGTCGAATGCCCCTACTCACAGCAATAGGTTCAGATGTGTAGCCATTCACTACTAATGACGTTTCTAAGTCTGTGTAGAGTAAGCGGAGGGTGTCGGTTAATTGTGCTGGGAAGCCATAACACTCAAGCACGGCGAAGAGATAGTTCCATTCTACGCGATCAGAAGCTTTTTCCTGACCCACGGAAACAAAAATGCCAGATATTTGTGTTCTTGTAGCGTACGTGAAAAGATCGCGAGTTAGCGCAAGCGAGGAATAGATCGTACGACCTGGGACACAGCATGTTTGTATGTCGCTTACTATTTCCGGCAAAATGGTAGTTATGCAGTTTGCAAGGATGGCTGTCAATATCTTATAATCCGAGTTAAGTAAGGAAATGGGCCTCCACGCCCTTGGATCGAATGGCTCTCCCTTACTTTTAAGCAAGAGTATAACTCTACTCTCACGAAAGGTATTTGGTCTGATTTTGTCAGCAAAAAGCCCATTTAGCATTATCAAAAGGTGATCTTGTATTGTTCCAAGGAAGATTTTGTAGAAACTCAAAGGTATCCCGTCAACCCGGCGGCGGCGGTTGTGTTCATGCGCTGAAGCACGATGCGTAATTCATCCAGCGTCACTGGGCTGCACAGATCATCGCGGAGCTCCCCCGTTACGTGGGAAATTCCCTCGCAAAACTCGTTAATTATGGTGGTTCACGTCGTTTGCGCTCTTCGCCATGAAAAGATTCGAAAAATGTGTTTCAAAGACCCTCATTATGTCTTCTGCTCGTGAAGACTGTTCGCCTTTCGGCAGCTGAACGAAAGGAACGTGTATTTGTTCACTCAAGGAGCAGTTGCGAACACCTCGAAGGACAGCTGGATCTGAAACCGGTGGTGCGTTGTTAAAAGACTGCGCAGCCGTGCGCGAACTAAAATGTAGTAAAAGTTCGTACCGTGCCTTTAGCTGATCGAGATAGTCGTGCATTGCGAACGTCAAGGTCTCGCCTTTGCGTACAATGCGCGCTTTCCTTTCGCGCCCCGCTTTGATAAGCTCGGCGTGCCAACTGTGTTTCAATGTGTCCCATCTGCGAGGTTCAGGCGGCCTATGGTACGCTTGCTCTAGTGCATTGCGCAGTAATGCTACGCTTTCCGGGTCGTGCACGAGTGTGGCGTCCATTTTCCAATGATTTCCAAAAGTAGTGGACTGTTCAAAGGAAAGTTTCACAGACACTGTAAAGTGGTCTGTAATGCATGGAGCGTCCAGTGGGAAGTGTAGGACTTGGCAGCTTCGGGCATGTGTGGCTAGCACTTCAGGAAAATAGTAGCGATCTAGCCTGGTTTTTTATTGGAAACCCCTTGCCAAGTTGCAATGAAGTCATTTCCGTGAGTGTCGACCCACGCATCCCTGAGCTTGAAGTTGCTGATCAGTCTACGTCCACGCGCATCTCTGTCGATGTCCTCAACACAGTTAAAATCCCCTACTAAGAAAGTGGGGTAGCTGTCAAACATAAATGAGTCGTGTGAATTGAAAAATTTGGTCGTGCCCCCACGTAGAGCTGGGGCATATATTACGAGGGCGCTTACTCGTCTGCCATAAAGGTCAAAGTCAACTGCTATTGTGCGACCGTCAAAACCATCAACACAGTGTGCTCCTTGACGTAGCACTGGTGTCAAAAAAACAACTGCAACTCCGCACATGTTTAAATCGGTCAGCGAAAAAAGGCTTCCTCTCCAAAATACGAACAAAATGATTGCACATCATAAGGGGTTCTAAAATTACATTCCTCTAAGAAAAGAATATCGACATGACGTGACCTTGCGAAGTGCATGACTTCTCTCTGCTTATCTCGGCGTCTCAAACCCGTGACGTTTAAGGAGAGAAAATGCACCGTAGCCAATTTGAGGAAGGGAGAGTGCACGCAAACTTCAGAAAAACCCCTCGCAGAAGGTGGGGCGAGAGCTCAGAGAGTGAACATGACTGAAGAAAGAAATGCCCTGACGTCGTCAGAGCATTAGCGAGTTTTTATGGCTTACTACTGTCCGTAGAGCCCTCCGAGTCCGTGGTCGCTGGGTGGGCTCGTTTGGTGGCTGGACGGCCCATTTCTGTGGCGGTGGCACCGACACTCGCACCGGCGGCCGCGCCTGTGATCTGGTAAATGAGGTTTGACAGGTTCAGTTTGCGGGTGTGAGCCGAGTACTTGCCGGTGCGAGCGCTCGTCGTTGTCAGTGGCATGATCACCGCTGTGGTCTTGTCTGGGCCGATGACAGGAGCGTCTGCACGTCCCGTTGTTCGGGTGCCGCGTCCCATCAAAGCTCTCGGCGCCTCGGAGCTACTGGTGTTGCCGACTGTGTCAGAGCTGTAGCTCTCATGGTCTCTGCTTAGTACGGGCACTCTGGCTTCGACTTTGGATGGGCTGTGGTCTTCATAGGCGTCGGCGAAAAGTCGCTGGTCTTAGGCAGGGGAGGCAGGTCTCCTGTGTCTCATGGTTCAGCGTGGGCGTCAGTGTCACTTGTGTCAGTGTCGCTCGCAGACTCGAGCACCGGATAATCATCTTGCGCTGCGGGCGTGGGGTCGGTGCACGCTTGTTCTTCGGTTGCCGCTGCTGCAGCCGCTGCGAAGGACTTCAGACGTACGCAGTGAGCTGTTGCAAGGCTGCCCGAGCATTTTCGGCACGGTTCTGCGCATCCCTCTGTTGCATGTCCAAAAACGTTGCAGTGCGTGCCACGGGGCGTGACACAATCTTTGGCGACGTGGCCAGCATTCCTGAACTTAGAACACACTTTCTTGACACCCCAGTAGTCACACATGACATTGTAGCCTTGAACTGTCAGAAAGTACGGTATTTGGCTCTTCATTTCCACTCGCGCCACACAGACACCTGTGCCAACTCCAGGGCGGCCCTTGGAACACTGGCTCGTGGATATGTTGCGCATTCCCGTAGGTGGAGCGAGCAGTCGCTAGGGCTGTGTCGCCTACCCACAGCGGTACCTGGAAAAGACTGACGTGGACTATTTCAGGACCGACGCTGACTAGTGGATCTGATTCGCCGTTCAAGAGAATGGCGCCCCGGCTCTTGAGCTTAGTGGCTGCATGGACATTTGCGGCTGCGGCGCCGAACGTTGCTCCTCCCATGTGATGGAGGGACCTGATACCGGCTGGGCCGGTCATGGCTTCGAGGGCATCTATGATATCATCGACGGTGCTCCCCTCTGAAGCGCTGAAATCGAAGCAATAAGCTTTCGGCGGGGGCACTGCGAAGGCCATCACGCTTCCGTCCTAGCCCTGGCTACCACGGCTTGCGCTGTGGTGCCCGGGCGTTGAGTCACGATGAAGGCCCGGACAGAGCCGGGAGGATGATCAGGGGGCCGCGCGATCCTCGAAGAGATACCGCCTAGTTGATCGCAGTAATCCCGGCACCAGGTAAGTTGACAGTGTTGCTGCTTTTTGTGCCTTCAGCTTAAGAAAGGCCAGTTGTTGGCGTTGTTGCTTTGCCATTTTTATGGTTAACGTAGCCTTCTGTTGTGTTCTTGTTAGCAGTCTTTTATGTTTATTTTCCCGTTGTTAACCTTCTGTTTTTATTGCTTAGACTGGCGGGTGGTTGAATGTCGTTGTTTTTACGGTGTTTTGACCTTTTATTTTGTTCGTGTTGGTCGACATATCATTGATAATTTTTTTCTTGGTCACACATGCTTCCGTTTGTTCCTATGCACCTGCACTACGTCTGCTGGAGACGCCAGCTTGTGGTTTATAGGTGAAGAGACGTTGCTGAGTTTTAAGGGGACACTGAATTTTTTTATATTTCCATGTGATTTGGTAGTTAACAAGGAGCTACAGAGCTACAGCACTGTCGATGATGTGAAATTTTTTTCAGGCTTCTAAAAGCAGGAGCTTTGGAATTAACAAAAAGAAAGTTTGTCTTGCTCTACCGCGGTGAGCACATGAAAGTGTGGGCGTATAAATCTACGTCATCTTCGTTATCGCTCGCGCAACCACTCTTCACTCCGACGTTCACTTTGCCTGCTCACTTGGTGTACTTCGCTGAGCGCAACGCCGACTAAATTTCAAGGCCGAAAGGCTGCCGCAGTGACGTCAAAGGGTGGGGGCCCAGTTACGCCGCGAGCGCGGCGGAAAACCGGTGTTTCGTTCACGTTTTAGGAGAACCAACGATTACGCTCTCGCAGCTGCTGCGGCAAGATTGGGCCGAAGAAAAGATGTGGAAAAAAAAGTCCTACTGAGCATGCTCAGTTGGGCAACTGGGCCCCCATACCTCTGACGTCACTGCGGCAGCCTTTCGGCCTTGAAATTTAGTCGGCGTTGCTGAGCGTCACTTGCACTCACCCACGTGCAGATGTAGTGGCTCGATACAGTGGTATTGCAGGGAGGGAACTGCCGAGATTACGCGATTTGTTATGGCGTTTCAGAAAGACGCGGTCCGCCTACCTGGAAATAGGAGTACGCACTTTCACGCTCTGCTCAATTGAACTCGTAAGAGGGGCAGGAAATGCGTCCTGTGCCTCGAGCGCTTTCTGAGCAAGTGTTTCATACTTTCAACTATTGTCTTCGACCTGTTAATATGGCGTTGCCGGAACTAATCTAGAAGGCCATGTTTCAGCACGGCTGCTGTTGCAGGTAGACTGGCATTCGGAGAACGATGTGACCGCGTTCGCTTGGTGTCTCCAGAATCCCGGTGGCCACAGGCTGTTTTCTCACAAAGATTGCGGATTTTGCGTTTGCTTGTGAGCATTTTGACTTTGCTTTTCGAAATCGGCAAGGATCAAACTGCCCTACACGCTCCAAAGTCGTTTATTTTTTCAAAATTTACCTCAGCTTCCCTCCACGGTTCATCGCTGCTAATAAATAAAAGTACACAGACAAAATCACATACGAATCCTGAAAAAGCAGCAATAGCCAAGATTGCCTAGCAGAGTATGAGAACTTATGCTCATCAGTTCTCTCTCTTTAGCGTTGTGCTTTCAATGTAAGATAGGCTAATTCGTTTTTATTTCTAATATTGATCTTGCTTATCCTTCAATTCTTATTTTTTATATATCTATTTCCTCGTCTTGTATCATCACCCTTCGTTACAATGGGGTTTTTGGTGAAGAGGGGTGGGGAGATGCTGGTTTTTGCGGGTTGTGTTTCCTTCACTGAAACACAGTACACACACAAATTACTGCGCATATCTCCTCCAGTGAGGCTTCGTAAGTTTGGGTACCAAAAATAGTGATGCTGCTCCTGAATACAATGCGGGAAATAACACTGCAACTATAATTTTCTTGAGATCACTACAATGCTTCATTGAACGGCTTCAAGACAGCACAAGGGCGGAATAGCGTAGATGAAGGCAATACGGTAATTGTTTTACACAAAGTGTTCCCTTCGGCACTCGCCCTGCTGCTGCATAGCACATTGGTTGCGACACATCGCCTAGTTCTGATTTACACGGTGAGCAAATCCTTTGAGCAAGTCTCAGCTACTCTTTAAGAAAAACCACAGTTTTTCTACTTTATAGAGGCGAAGCTTCTAAAGTTCGAGCCATGTACCCGGTCTATAGTACCTTTACCGCCGCGTGACACGCAATGAATACTCATATCACCGATATGGATGGCCATATTGTTATTCATATTGTTATGACAAAGTTTGTTTAATTACAGATGACATGAAATGGCGTCGGTAAAAAGCAGCGTACTTCTAAGAGAGGCCTAGTCCGGTTCACCCAACCACACAGTCAAAACGCCGGCTGCACAACTCTTATTCCGCGGCTCGCACGCTTGTGCATCTTCATTGCGTTTTCCCCGGGGGCAGACGAAGCTCACCGAGCGAGTTAAATGTGCCTATGATGGTACTGGTTGAAGCGGGCTACGTCGACAGTTTTCGTGACGCGTGAACGCTGGTAAGTGGCTGTTACTCGGGTGACAACGTAATTGAGGCCGCTGAGAAGAGCAACTATCACGAATGGGTCGGAATACTTTGCTCGACACTGAAGGCCTCGCCTTCGCTAAGGGGGGTCAATGAGCCCAAATTTGCAGGGTCGTGTGAGCAACGCTGAAAAAAAGAGGCGCCTTCAATGCGTGACTCAAAATTATCCCGAACGGCCTTCCTAACCGGCTTCACACAGCACTAACGCACACAGGAGGACCAAAAAACCCGGAGGAAACAATCGCTGCAACTGGCTGTGAATCGAACATACGCAACGAAAAAATGGCAGGAAAATCATTACAAAACGTAACAGCAATAAATAAAACTCGCACGCAACTCGCCGCAGAATGCGGGCCATTTACTATCCTTATAGCCGACGCCCCCAAAACTGGTGAGGCCTCGCCTCTGTAGCACGAACAGGGGAAAAATCTCGTGCCTAGCACGACCGACGCCGCATTCCATCGCTCGCATGCCACCGAAAAGCCCCCCCCCCCCCCCGGGTTCGTCCCACACCCATTCTTATCTGCCAGCGATTTTTACGCCCCCTGTGACTTTTTTGTATGCTGACGCACGTCCCCCGCATGCGCAATGCGCACGAGCTCTCCTCGACCTGCTTGCATCGTGCGCGCTGCAGATAAGCGCCATCGGCCCGACACTCCCCCCGCAACACACAAGAATGGAGACTTCACTGAGTGTTATAGCCCACAGACTACCAATGGCAATAATGAACGCTAGAAAAATATAAAACAGCGAACTAAGCAGCACTACTTTATCAGTGTTCACAGTTCGTCGGGCAGACAACACTTCATTTTTAGGCACGTGCCCCTGGTGACACAGTCTTAAACACGATAGTCTTTCTTGGGGACATTCGACGCAAAAACTTTGGTCTGTCTGTCTGTCTGTCTGTCTGTATGTATGTATGTATGTATGTATGTATGTATGTATGTATGTATGTATGTATGTATGTATGTATGTATGTATGTATGTATGTATGTATGTCTGCCTATCTGTCTGTCTGTCTGTCTGTCTGCCTGTACATTTGTCTGATTGTCTACCGTCACCGCCAATCGGGATCTCTAAACAGCACCAGCCGATACCCCGAACGGCTGACCCCATCCGCAGTGCAAAACCAATAGGGAGCTTTAGAGTGCAGTTTGTAAGCTCTGTGGGCGTTGCGGGCGAAGCGGGCGCAATAAGAGATTTAGAATAGCGGCCCTGCTGCGAACCGCAACGCACGATTGTAGGAACACCATAGCCTCAAAACCAGCGCTTGCGGGCCAGATGCGGGCCGTCATCACAACCCGTATCCTCGAAACAAGCGCCTGCGGACCACATGCGGGCCGCCATCACCACATGCGATCTCGAATTTTCCGTGTGCGGTCAGCGAACGAGAACGCTGACTCGCGTAACGACGCATGCGCAGTTGCAGCGACCGCACCGCAAGGGCTCACGGTGCGCTACTCTAAAACTCCGTAATAGAGAGTCTTATAACACCGTTTGCAAGCACTGCGGGCGTTGTGGGCGTAGCGGGCGCCATATGAGCTTTAGAATAGTGCTTGCCCTGCTGCGATCCGCAACGCACGATCGCAGCGACACCATAGCCTAAAAACCAGCTCTTGCGGGCCGCATGCGGGCCGCCATTAACGCACGCAATTTCGGATTTTTTGCGCGCGGTCCGCGAACGAGAATGCCGACTCGTGTTACGACGCATGCGCAGTTGCAGCGACCGCACCGCAAGGGCTCGCGGTGCGCTACTCTAAAACTCCGTAATAGAGAGTCTTAGAATACCGTTTGCAAGCGCTGCGGGCGTTGTGGGCGTAGCGGGCGCCATATGAGTTTTAGAATAGCGTTTGCCCTGCTGCGATCCGCAACGCACGATTGCAGCGACTTCATAGCCTAAAAACCAGCTCTTGCGGGCCGCATGCGCGCCGCCAATAACGCACGCAATTTCGCATTTTTTGCGTGCGGTCCGCGAACGCGAACGCCGACTCGCGTTACGACACATGCGCAGTGGCAGCGACAGCACCGCAAGAGTTCGTGGTGCGCTATTCTAAAACTTCCTAATAATGCTCAAGAATCAGCGTTCATACTTGTGCTATTGTCAATTAAAAAGCAATTATTGCGCATATCTGAGGCACTATAACAACACGTATATATTCTACATGTTCGTCTTTCACTAAAAAAGGCATACATAAGTAATTATAAGGACCGTTGCGCTTATCACGCTGCGCTGACCATGAAACGCTTGAACGAAAAAGCGAGTGTTTTTAACACTTTGCAAAGACAACACGCGAGTGTTTTCAACACTTCACAAAGACGACACAAGGCTTGCGTCCTGCACATAATCCCTTCTGAGATGGGCGCCCACGCCCGTCTTAGGGCCACGCGCTTTGTTTTGCCAAAAAACATGCAAGATATAGCGCTCATGTCTCACGTGACGTAACTTTATGCGCTCGTTCGCCTCTGCTGCAAGCTCCAGGCACTGTAACGCAGCGCCTCCGGAATACCTTCACCAATTTTTTTGCGCAGAACACCAAATAGGTGTTTTTTTTTTTTTACTCTCTACACACGCAAGACTGTCCTCTTTCGACGACATTTGCAGATTACGTGCAGATACGAGGCCATTTTTTTAGGCACCACAACACACCACCAATCATCGGAAGTCTTTGTTATGAGTTGCACCAAACGGAACCTGCACACATGGCACCCATCTCATAACAAGTAGTGACCTGTCTTTGTCCGTCTGGTTACACAGAATGGAACGTGCTCGTGGCATGTATCGATGTTCACAGCAGTCAAAGCCGGTGTTCTATGACTGGTATCAGCCTTGTGCGTTGTCATGAGCTCGTGGGTACTGATGTTGCTGCGGGTGTTCTGCGAAATGCATGATTTCTATAGCGGAACAAAAAAAGCACCGCATCCTGATTGACGAAGAACTCATACGCAGGCAGCAATGTCGACGATAGGAGGGTAATGAGTTTACGCGTGTAGTGCGTGCTCCTACACTTTAAGGCACAAGGGTGTTAAAAGGGTGTGTGGTTCGTCCTTTTGGGGACTAATGGAGCTGCCACGACCATTATTCTCTTTAAGGGCTAATGGCACCGGGTCTAACAGTTAGTCCCAACAGATGAGCTCAAGGGACTAACATTTAGTCTTCACACTTACACCTTTGTCAGTGCCCGTTAGTCTCACACTTCACCTCAAAGACTATCAGTTAGTCCTCACGTTTGCACCTTATAGAGCAACTGTTATTCTCTTAATTTACACTTTTCCGGGCAACCGTTAGTCCTCACAGTTGCACCTGCCGGACGAACGGTTGATTCACCTAAATACTCCAATTGGATGAACTTTTTGTCTCCAGTGCAAACATTGTGTTTTGTTTATTTTTCTCCAGGCCTAATACATTTTTTCGTCTGTTTTTCTGCGCAGTGAGCAACAAATTGCGCAGAAAAGTATTTAGCCACCTATGTGTAACTGCTTTCGCAGTCACGGCAACAACAAACGCAAAAGTGAGACATCGAAATCGTTTATTTTTCTACATACACATAAAGTTTCTCCAATTTATTTAAGTGAATTCATGACGGATTGTACAAGTTCAGTCTCGTTGTCAAATCTTGTTGACTCCTTGGGGAGCTCCTCCGGCGGAAGTAATAGATGACAGGCATTGCAGACGCCAGAGCACGCAGCCTTCTGCCTGTTGTGTTACCGCGGCTGCTCGTACAATAATATAGTAAGATATTTAGACACACGTGACAGAAGATGAAGATGCACGCATATGACAAGTACATGCACGTTAATATAAAAACAAGCGTTAAAATATGAAACACAAGTAACGTTACCTTCACATCTTGCACAGTTCTTCTGAAGCTGCTCTGACGAAAGAGATGGATGAGAGGCATCGCAAACGCCAGCGCACACAGTCTTCAGTATGCTGTGTGCCGACGGCTGCACAATAAGTACGTAAAATAGTGAGTCACACGTGACAGAGGATGAATACAAATGCATGCGAGAAATACGTCCAAGGTGAAACGAAAACATACGTGAGATATGACAGGCTAATAATTTCACCGTGATGTCACGCATCGTCAAAAACTCATTTCGATCCCCGTAGCGCAACAGCTTAGGAGCGGCTGCAGCCACAACTCCGCGAACCTCCATGCTGCTAACAAGTCGGCGAGTCCTAAGCGAGCGACGTTGTTCAGCTCGAGCAAGCGAACGCGAGACCATACACGGCGTTGCACGTCGAGTGTCTGCCGCCAGCAAACTTCGAACAGGAAAGCGAGCGTGCGCTTCGCATTCGACACGAACAGCGCCGAGATGGTTTGGAGCTAGCGCCAAAGAAATCGACGGTGATGCGGTCCTTTTCCGAAAACTCGAGCGAGTGCAGCACGCAAACACGAGTCCGCCTCCGTGGCAAGCAGATGGCGCCGAGCTGCTTGCGACCGACTGTAATGGTGACCGATTTTCAGTGAGTTTTGACGCAAGCAAAAGCTCCTCCAGCCCGTGCTGGTGCACTTACACCACGCGACATACTACAACCAGGCTCCTTACGAGAACCCGCAACGTGTTTTAGACTACTGCCAACACAGTGACGAGGCCTCAGCCCAAAATCGTCTGCCAGGAGCTCATCGCGGCGGCGAAGACAGGCGAGCACTCGACGAGCTTGTGTACGGGAGGCCGACGGCAATGGCGGCCAATTGCCAGGCGGTCGCAAAGCACAGGCGAACTGCAGACGCCGAAGCTGACCTTCGCGATACATTTTGTGCGTGTGATTTACAACACGACCAAGCCTGTTGCCGGCAAGCGCGATCCGTATCGCACACGCGAGTAGAGTAGAATAAAGTAGAGCAGAATAAAGATTCATAACCTACTTGCCATAGAATCCTGCGCTTTTTTCAGCCCTGAGTCAGACTGAAGTATATATCCGATAGGCCAGTTGTCTTCTCGGCCACCATATTGGCCTTCTCAACTGTTGCTGTCGTGTGTGGGTCGTGACTATCTTGAAGCCAGAGATACAAGCATGGCGTGGTGACGTGTCGAGACTTGCTCCAGACTTAAAGAGTGCAGCGAAACGCAAAAGCAGCAGCCCACGCTCATCCAAGCGTACACACAAGCACCACGTCGTAATCCTTAGATCGTCGAATCCAGGCGGCCGTGGTGGAGCACTCCGAGCACGACGCAGCGAGAACCGCCCCCTTCAGAATACGGGGAAAGACTGAGCCAGCAGAGGAGGAGAAGGACATGTGTTCTGTGGAGAAACAGGGCTAGTCACCCTGGCAACGCTTTTCGCGCTGCCTGCAATCTCCAGTTGCTTCATCCCTTTGGAGACTAAGTGGTTTTGCGCTGCACGCTTCCCTCTGCGGTTGCTCCTCAACGGTCTATCCGTTCATCGCGCGCGCCTATGGGGCTCCGTTACTCCTTTTTTGTGTAATTTTGCCTTAGACTGTGGTGCGCTTTGAGGTCACACACGTTCAGAGGGCCTGTTACTCGACCACCGCGTTTGTTTTTGAGAAGGTATGCCAACATAGAAATTCGCTTTGCAATCACTTAGGAACCATGTCATCGTGGTGCGAGAGAGGCAGAAAATCCTTTTGCTTCATCACTGAGTGGATGCGTGCGGTGAAGCACGTCATCACTGACTTCAAGCTCTAGATGTCGCCGGCCCTTGTTATATTAATTGCAATGTTTCAAGCGGGCTAGTTCCAAGTTCCCTCTGGCTTCACGCAAAGTTTCGCTCCAGCGATTGGAAAGATTTTTTCCGAGTGTGTCGTAGCTGCAGTGCGGTGATTCGGACCAAGGGTGAGCGCACGTTCGATGGGAAGTTTAAGCTTGCCACTTAAGAAAATGGCTGCCGGAATGAAGCCAGTTGAACGATTCATTGTTGTTTGCGTGGCGAATGCCATTTCCTGTAAGCGGGCGTCCCAGTCCCTGTGCCGCTCTGAGAAAGCCGCCAACATTGTTTTATGGTTTCTGTAGACACGCTCAGTAATGTTAGCCTGAGTTTCGTAAGGTGCCGTTCTTTTGTGATGTACACCACGAACTTTGCAAGTGTACGCATAATCTACCTGTGAAATATGAGGCATTCTCTGTTATTAGCTGCTTAGGAACACCGAAGCGAGTGAACGGCTGCTGTAGACACTTCCGAATCACTTTTGAATCGAGCCGGCGTAATGGATACAACTCTACCCGTTTAGCAAATTGGTGAGTGACTGCTAACAAGTACCGAAACCCCTTAGCTGATGTCCGTTACGGGTCCAATTCGTCACAGGCAATGATTTCTTATGGATATCTGCTTTCCACAGATTACATCAGGCCCGGTGGTGCACCTCTCTTCAGTCTGGCAGGTAGGGCAAGTGTGAACGTATGTTATGAAGTCCTTTCTCATGTATGGTCATGTGGTGACGCGACACAACTTTTCAAAAGTTTTCTTGCCATCACTGTGACCAGCGAGAGGTGTGTAATTAAAGTTCAGCAAAAAAGTTTTGCGCAAAGTTCGAGAAATGAAAACGCGAGATGGGGATTACTCATACTGAGTATAAATGAGGGCATGCAACGCCAAAGCAAGCCATCATCAGCTTGCAAGTAGACGCCATGGGTGTTTGCGGACAGTGTGTTTATTTATTTATTTATATATTTATTTATTTACTTATTTTCAAACACTGCAGCCCTATGCAGGGCTATTGCAAGAGTGGGGTACATACAGTAGGAAACAATATAAGTAACATCAAAACAAGTTCTTCATCAGAACAAATCACAACTGTTATCGCCACATTCTAAGCACAACCGGGTACATAAAAAAAGGACCACAATGTCATTCCAGTGCCTCCGAAAAATCTGACATATTCATTTCACGAACCAAACCTGGTAGTTCGTTCCAGTAGACAATACTTTTAGGAAAGAAACTGTATTTGAACATATTAGTACGCGCAAAGAATGGCCTTATGTTAAGAGTGTGACCACGTATAGTTGGCAGAGCATTAGCAAACACGATGTAATTATCATTAGAAAGCCGGCAAGATGAATGAACATAAGAGTGCAAAAGTTTCAAAGAGTCAATATCACGCCTAGCGCACAATGGAGATAAGTTCAAAGATTTCATTGCAGATGAGGGCGGAAAATCATGGTCATAGCGATAAAAAATGAAGCGAACAGACTTCCTTTGGACCGATTCAATTTGATTCACGTCACCCATTTTGTATGGATTCCACACACACGAAGCGTACTCTCATATAGGGTGGATGAGTGTTTTGTACTTTACTAATTTGGTCGAATTTGGCAATTTAGATGATGTACATCTTAAGTAACCAAATTTTTTTAAAGCTTTAGACGTAATGTAGTCTATGTGATGCGACCATTGCATGTTGTGTGTGAGCATAACGCCAAGGTATTTGTACGTCTGTGCTCGGGGGATTTCAAAGTTGTTGAAGGAGTATGCATATCGCGATAGTGAATGGCTGTTGGTAAAGGACAAAAGTACTGTTTTTTGGAAATTTATGCGCATCTGCCAGTCCAAGCACTAAGAACAAAACTGCGAGAAAGAATCCTGAAGTATGGCATGATCATTAGGAGAACTAATTACATGGTAAAGTACACAGTCGTCGGCGTACAGGCGAACTTGGGACCTAATATTGCTGGGAAGGTCATTTATAAAAATCAGAAATGAAAGTGGACCGAGAACGGAGCGCTGGGGGACACCAGATGTGACTTTTACGGCTGAGGACGACTTGGAATTGAATGAGACGAATTGAGAGCGCGAGTTTACAAAGCTTGCTAACCAGTCAATCGATTGAAGATTATTTAAAATTACCTGTAGTTTACCTAGAAGTTTGCTGTGTATGACGGTGTCGAAAGCCTTCGAGAAATCTATAAATAATGCATCAATTTAATTACCAATGTCTAAATTACTAATATTATCATGCGAAAATTTCACCAGTTGCGTTATTGCGCTGAAGCCGCGACGAAATCCATGTTGTGTGCAGGACAGAAGATTATTCGTTTCAAGAAACTCAGTTATGTGTTTATGAATGATGTGTTCGAGTAGCTTTCCAGAACTGGAGGTTAGTAATATGGGTCTACAGTTGAAGAGGAGTTGTCTGTTTTTTTATTTATTCAGAGGCAGGACCTTGGCTAACTTTCAGGACTCGGTAACTGTACTTGAAGAGAAATATTTGTTAAAAATGATGGTCAAACAACGTGAACACCACAGAGAATATCGTACCAGAAAGCTATTCGGAATATTATTGAGGCCAGTGCACTTCTTCGTATCTAAATTGAGAATCAAGTTTAGGTACCATCTGTGCTAATTACCAGGTCGTCGACGGACACCTCTGGATTTGAATTTCTAAGCGAAGGGAGAACATTATTGTCGTTCGTGAACACTGACTGAAAATAGGTATTGAACGCATTGGCTATATTAATGGGGTCTGAAACTGCCTTGCTGTCTAATATAAAGGAAAATGTATTGGTTCTATCGGGGTTAATAGAAGACCAGAATTTGCGCGGATTGGATTTTAATAATGCTGGCAGTTCAATTTGGAAAGAAAAGTTCCTAGCACATTCCATTTGTTTACGCAGATTTACCACTGCAGTGTTAAAGCGACTGACAACTTCTGGATTACCTGTCTTTTTCAAACGGCGCAGACGACGAACGCGACGTGAAGTTTGCAGCAAGCTGCGATTCATCCAAGGAATCTGCAGATTTCTTTTTTTTTTTGTCTTGAGAGGAACGAATTGATCAATGCATGACTCCACGACATGCTCAAATGCGCTAACTAAAGTGTCAACATGACCGTGACAACAAAGTGCCTGAAAAGAATCAAAGTTCGAAGCTAGCACATCTGTGATAGAGGCGTCATCAGCATGAACGAAATCATGAAACTGCGTAACGCTAAGCTGCTGTTTATTTAGACGGGATGGAAGCGATATGTGCACAACTTTGCGGTCAGAAATGCCATCAATGACGTCGCACTGAAATGCTGTTTGAACTAAATGAGAACTGAGAAAAACGAGGTCTAGGTGAGCGTTGTGGCGAGTTGGAGATTGTACAATTTGAGTGAGGCCCAGGGTTAGGAACATAGATACGAGTTCCCTACAAATAGAGATTTCTTGCCCAATGCAGCTTTTTGTTTGCCAGTCAATAGCCGGTGCATTAAAGTCCGCCATAAAGACAAATTCTGAGGCACCAAAGTCATGTTGGTGCACATATGTGCTAAGCCTTTGTAAATATTCTAAGGAAGAACCTGGTGCACGATAGCATACACCAATAAATATTGACAGTTTATTTAAACATAGTCTAAACCAAACTAGTTAAACATCAGGAGTGTCGGGGAGCACAAAAAATTTAATGTCTGAACGAATCAGTAGTGCTACACCACCACCTTTGCCATGTGATTGGTCATTGCGTACTGCTACATAACCGGGTGGGGTAAATTCACAATAAAACACTCCATCATGTAGCCAGGTTTTCGTTATGGCCACTAAATGTGGAGAGTACGACGTAACAAGGGAAAGTAAAGGAACGAGCTTTTCAACAATGCTTCTGGCATTAAAATACAAAATACTTAGTTTTTGAGAAATTCCTGGCAGTCAACGAGAAGGTGCTTTAGTTTTTGAAGCAAACGATTCCTTAATGGCGCCAGTAGAATCACGCTTTAAGGAATCTGTACTATTGTACCAGATGTAGCGCACGTCATCAATATAGGCATGATCATACCGTAGTTTTACACTGGATCCGCTATCTCGATAACTGGCAGTTGCGTCCCACAGTTTCTTTCGTAAGGTGCGCACATTTGGGGATAGATCTTCAGTTATGTACAGACCAGACCCTTTTAGTTTCGACACACATTTCAGGACGCGCATTTTTTCCCTGTAATCAAAGATTTTCATTATGACTGGTCGTGTTCTCCCTTCACGCGATCTGCCTATACGATGACATCGCTCAATATCTGGGCATCGTATCTGAAGACGCTCAGATAGCACTTGTGTCACAGCATTCGCAAAGAGTCGGTATTTTCATCAGGAGTTTCCGCTAAGCCATGTAAAAGAATAATGTTTCGGCGTGAGCGGTTTTCTAAACCTTCTAACTTTAAACTGAGTTTGGTGACAGACTCTTTAAGTGACGCGATTTCAGAGATAAGCGTATCGTTTGTCACATCACAATTAGCAATAGCTCTGTAAGATTCTAATGCAGACACACGAGTCTCAAGGGCTTCGAACCGCGAGTTAAATGCTTCTTTGATATCGGCAATATCGCTTGCAATTTCTTTCTGGCCAGCCACTAGTTGGGCAAGAAGATTAGCCATGTCGGTTGGGGAACTAGTTGAACTGCCTGTGCCACTCGCAACGGGGGTGTTAACATCGGTTGTCTTAGCAGTATTTGCTGAAGGGACACCTCTAGGACCGGGGTTAAGTTCGACGTCACCACTCAATAGAAGGCTAGAAAAATGCAAAACACGAGAGCAACAAGCAACAAGACTGTTCGGGCAGAACAGCAGCAATAAAAAGCGGTCATCGGAACGATAGCTATAGGCATCAGGAATATAGCACACCTGCGTGAAAAACAAGCAGTGATTTAGCAACATTCCGGTGTTGCCCCTGTTCTGACCATTGATGCGAGGAGCCGCCGCGACGGCCTTTATAGCGTCCCGTGTTAACGTTGCCCACCACGTGTTAGCGATGAATGGCTCCGAGTACATGACGTTGGTCATAGGTGGAACACGTGGGAGTCCATCGCTAAAGCCGTGCAGCGTGCTAGGGTAAACTTCAAGCGGTGTGGCAAGAAAGACCAAAGGCACACAATCGACAGCATCATCGTGTTGCAGAAGAAGCAGCATGGACGATAAGGCAGCGTCATCGCTGAGCAATCCATGGTAGAATCCAAAAAGCTGCGTGAAAAACAAGCAGCGATTTAGTGACAATCCGGTGTTGCCGCTGTTCTGACCGCTGTTCTGCCCACGCTGTTCTTCCCGGTGGGGCTGACAGTGCCCAGGCCACTGCATATCTGCTTGCACTGCTTGTCGCTTTTCTGAGCGTCAAGGAGCTGCCGTCTTGAAACCAGGCGTCTCCAAGCTTTTTCAGGCGCTGTCACGGCTAGGACATAGGCGGCTGGTTTGATAAACTCTGACAGTGGCGCTCGGGAAAGCGCGTCAGCCACTTTCTTGCCGGTGCCTTTCTTGTACTCTACTCTGTAAATATACTCCTGAAGAGAAAAAAGACCACCGAGCCAGAAGGCCGGATGAATTTTCGAGCTTTGATACCCATGACAGAGCCTGGTGGTAGGCATGAATGATTGATATGTGGGGTTTAACATCCCAAAACCACCACTTGAATATGAGAGACGCTGTCGTGGAGGGCTCCTAAAATTTTGACCACCTGGGGCTCCTTAACGTGCACCCAAGTCTGAGCACACAGGGCTACAACATTTCCGCCTCCGTTGGAAATGCAGCCGCCACAGCCGGAATTTGGTCAAGCAACCTGCGGGTCAGCAGCCAAGTACCTTAGCCACTAGACTACCGTGGCTTGGCGGGTCGGTTTGAATCGTAAATGCAGCTCTATCCAGATACATGTCGAATTTCTTCAGTGCGAATACTATTGCAAGATACTCCTTCTCTGTTATGCTGTAGTTCTTTTCTGCACTTGAGAGCGTGTGGCTGGCAAATGCTACCGGGTAAAGCATTCCTGGTTATTATTGGAACAAAACTGCTTCGAGGTATTATTAGAGAGTTTTAGTACTGCGTACGCTGCGTACGTGGCGGCGTTGCGTACGTAAGAACACCACGTTCTGCGTAGTGCACATGCGCAGACCGCAACGCGCACGTATCGCGTTACGTACGCAGCCTCTACGTACGCACGCATGGGATGCGTGCGTGCGTACGTATGAGGTGATCGCGCCGCTCTCGAACAAGTTCGCGACAGCGCGAGACTTCGTTTTGCAAAATGGCGGCATCAAAGGCAAGCACCGACCGGCTCTGTGGCTTAAAATATGGCCATAATTCGGCTATAACACTTGCATTGGCTCACATTGGCTGTCAACAACACGTGCTTCTATTTTGATCTACCAGATGGCGCAACACGCTTCACGCTCGTTACGTACGCGGGTACTACGGCGTACTAAAAGCCGATTAGTGGCAAACGACGCCACGTAACGCAAGGCACTTGCGTGATGCGTACGTAGCACCATTCCGCAGTACTAAAACTCTCTATTCACTTGCGTTGGTCTGCAAAGTGAAGGGCAAGTTTAGGTCAGGGAGGTGCATTCGCGCTGTATCAGCGAAAGCCACCAAGAGAGCCTGGAATGCAGCCTGCTCCATGTTAGTCCAAGACCGAGGGGCACCCTTGCGCAGGAGCTGGTGAAGTGGTCTTGCCAGATCGGTGAAGTGAGGGATGAAGTAGCGGTAGAAGCCCACCACACCCAAAAAGCGCTGCAGGCTCTTAACGCCCGTTGGTGGTGGAAACTGCAGGATGGCCTGAAGTTTTTGCGGATCTGGCCGTATTGTGCCTTCGTCCACAATAAAACCTGAGAGGTTCATTCTCTTTGAGACCAACTGAACTTTTTGCGGGTTGATGGTGATGGCGGCGTCTTGCATTCATTGTAATAGAGTGGTCAAGTGGACCAGGTGCTCGTCGAATGTTTGGGGAAACACTACAACGTCGTCTATGTAAGGCATTGAATTGAATTGAATTTTATTGGTCATAGTTTTTACAAACATTTGCATACACTGCGCGGACCCATAGCCAAAGGTTAGTTTGGTTTCAAAAAAGGAGAGATTTTATAAAGGCACTTCGAAAAAAATAACTAAGAATGTTATGCAATATCAAGAAAGAATTAACTAAAGTTTTTACAATCTAATGTAATAAACTTAGAATCGGCAAAGAAACATTACAATGTATGAAATAACCGCAATAAACCGTTACAGTGTGCGAGAGAACGAAAACAGAATAAACACCTACTTAGATATAGAAATCAAGACAGTCATCAGAGTAATTATGACAGGTCAATAATATATCACTACATTCTTCTAAATAGTGTTTTTCTAGTGCCTTAGTGAAATTGGAACATAATTTGATTTCAAAAGGAATAACATTCCAGATTTGAATACCAACAAACTGTAAAAGCCATTAACCATATACGTTGTTAGTTCGTAGAATATTCCATTTACCACAGGTTAGTTGTCTAGTAGAACGAGAAGGGGCGGAAAACATCGACGCATGAAAAGAGTGGCTGTAATTATTAACTGTGTGTACGCATCTGGCTAGTTTTATTTTTTTCGCTTGTCGAAGGGCAAAATAATTAAGCTGGAAAACAAAAGTTCGCACTGGCCGCAGTGGCATCGCACGAGCTACAAAATAGGCAGAGTTCCCTATTCCTGCAGTTATCCTGACCACCCATTTCTTTGCCCGTCCCGGCTGCTTCATCTGCGGTTATATTCGTGGTACTACATCGTCGCATTGCCCTTGGAAGGTGCTGGATCATCCACACATGCGACTGCGTGGTCATTTTGTGGCCTGCTGCTAGCTTTCGGTGATTTCACCGCTGGAGGTCGCTGCCCTGAGAGCAAGCCATATATATTTGCCAGCACCAGCACCGGCTCTTCACTGGCAGCAGTGGCAATGCACGAGCTACAAAATAAGCAGAGTTCCCTGTTCCTGCAGTTATTCTGACCACCCATTTCTTTGCCCGTCCCGGCTGCTTCATCGGCAGTTATCTTCGTGGTGCTTCATCGTCGCATTTCTCTTGGAAGGTGCTGGATTATCCACACGTGGTAAAGCTGCGACTGCGCGGTCACTTTGTGGCCTGCTGCTAGCTCTGGACGATTTCGCCGCTGGAGGTCGCTGCCCTGAGAGCAAGCCCTCTATATCTGCCAGCACCAGCACCGGCTCTTCACTGGCAGCAGTGGCATTGCACGAGCTACAAATTAAGCAGAGTTCCTTGATCTTGCAGGTATTCTTTCAAGCTCTTTTCTGTATAGTTTCTATTTTTTTTCAACTGCCGCTGCTGCCAAACATTGCGTCGTGATTTGCATTTTTTGTGTCTGCAATTGTTTTTTATCAAGAGTGTTTACCAGGCCAACTAATGCTGAAGTGTCAAAATAAATTGAAGACCTTGAGGCTGAAATTAACAGCTTGGCTAAGAACACATCTGAAAAGTTCTTTGGCAGGTTCTTACTCTAGCTGCAAAAATAGAGCATAGATGTTGCTTAACTAAAAAAAGAAGTTGTATCGCTACAATTGAGTGCGGAGCACTCGAACGAACTTGTCGACGACCTACGTAACCAAAATGTCACATTGGTAAATGAGAATAAACAGCTAAAAACTCAGAATGACTCCCTCAGCCACAAGTTTGAGGAACTGGAGCAATACTCGCGCATGGGTAATGTGGAGATCAAGAGCATTCCCTGCACTCAGGGGGAATACTGCAGTGCAATCGTGAAAATGATTGGGGAGAAGGCTGGCTGCCCATATTGCCTGCTTATCTCGACATTGTGCATTGCGTGCCAACACGGTCTAAAGATAACCTAAACATTATTGCGCGCTTCTGCTCCAGGACTAAGAAATCTGACTACATCAGTAAAGCACGTAAGGCGAAGCTCTGTGCTAGTGATCTTGGTATCACAGGTGTTACCAACGCCCCTGTCTTTATCAATGAGCATCGACTCCAAGCAACAAGGTCCTCTTTTCCAAAGCCTTAACACTAAAAAAGAAAAAGAACTGGTTGTTTCTCTGGACAGACAACTGTCAAATTGAAGTTAGAAAGACTACTAATAGCAGAGTCCTGCACATTCGCTATGACTTCGATTTGACAAAAATAGGCTAAGCCTTATACTAAGTGATCATTGCATCATTTCTGCCTTGCATCAACATGGATACTCTTATAAAGCCAGACCATGTTAACTCATTCATAAGTAGATATAATTCTATCATTCATTTCAAGGCTAGGAGCCTTCGTAAACACTTCGATGAAATTCATGATCTATTTTCTTAATATAGCAACTCCTTTTCACTTATTGCCATAACAGCAACATGGTTATCAGTTGCTGACAGAAATATTCATTGCTTCCCAAATTGTAACTCAGAATACTGTAACAGAGTAACTAGCAGTCATTGTGGTGCAGCCATTTTATAACTCCTGATCTTTCTTATAGGAGAAGACATGATTAGCACATGCCTGTAACTAATTGCGAATCAGTCTGGATTGAAGTCACTAATTGCTCTCCACCTTGCGATCAGAAAGATTTCATATTTGGCTGCATTTACCGATCTCCCTCATCCTCAGTCGAAGATTTTTTTTCTAATCTTGAAAATGTCCTACATATCATTTCTCTTCAGAATTATACTGCCGTTTTAATGGGTGACATCAACATCAACTTACTCAATTATACTTCACCTGTTGTTATTAGTTAATTAGTTACACTAGTCTACTGCAAAGCTATGAATTTGAGTCTTTAAATGATGTTCCTACACGGCAAGTTCCCAGTGGTGCTGGGACCCTGATAGATTATGCTTTCTCTAACTCGCTAATATCTCCGCAGGTGAAAGTTCTCGACAGTGACATTACTGATCATTATCCTTTGCTCCTACGCTTCAATCGACAACTACGTCCTTGCACTCTTCCTCATTCCAAATGTGTTCTGGATGAAGAGTTTCATAACGGCCCTAGAGGACTTATATTGGATCGAGGTGAAATCTTGTAATGATCCCCAAAAAGCATTTTATAACTTTTTCCCTAATTATATTGCATATCCGAAAATTCACTTAGAAAAAGAAATGTAAAAAAATATTAGCATTTTCTCATAATCCGTGGAAGTCTCAAAAGCTATTAGCTGCTTTACGTAGACGAGACAACCTCTACAAAAAACTAAACGTCAGCCGTTTAATAATAAGTTAATTGCCCGCTAAAAAAATTACGTAACGCTGTAAACAAGCACTTAAAAGCTGCGAAGCGTTCTTTTCTGGAAGAAAAGATATCGGAAGCAGGTAATAATGCAAAACAAAAATGATATATTGTGAACTGCTTTCTAAACAGGAGTTTTTGCCACCAAGTATCCGGAATTGTAATCGACAACATTGAATTTAACTTGCCTATCGACATAGCTGACGCTTGCTGTTTCTACTTTTTTAGCACTGACGCACCCTGTCCCACACAAATCACACCTCTTAGACGCCTCCCTCATTCGTTTTTTTTTTCTCTTTCCAACTACTCCTGAAGAAATGCATAATGTCTTAAAACACCTCAAATCTACCGGAGCAGGAATTGATGAAGTCCTGCCTGCTCATATAAAACTCATTTCACCCCTAATTTCTGATATATTGTGTTTCATTGCGAATTTTGTATTCAAGACAGGCGTATTTCCTAAAGAGCATAAACGCGGTAAAATTATCCCAGTTAATAAAAAAGGTGATAGGACATTAATTAATAATTACCGATTCATTTGCACTCTGCCCTCTTTTGGTAAAGCTCTTGAGAAGTTGACTAAAGTACGCCTAACCAATTACCTTGATAAATTCAATATTCTGTCTCCTTGTCAGTTCGGCTTTCGCAATCAATTCTCTACTGATCTAGCACTCATTCATCTAACCGATCAACTAAAAAAATTCATTGACAAAGGTTTATTTGCAGGATGAGTATTCATCGTTCTAACAAAAGCATTGGACAGTTTAAACCACATCATTCTCTTTAATAAACTTGAAGCGATTGGTCTATGTGGTCCTGCTTTAGCGTTACTAAAAAGCTACCTGCATAACCGTGTTCAACTTGTGTCCATTTCAAATGTACATTCTAAGGAATTATCTACTAATATTGGTGTCCCTCAAGGATCCATGTTAGGACCGCTCCTGTTTTTAATTTATAAAAATGATCTTCCTAACTGTCTGTCCTTCACTAATTCCATTTTGTATGCTGATGACACTACCATATTTACTTCTGACAAAAGTATTTCACTTCTCGTCGACAAGCTAAGCACTGACTTCAAAAAATGTTTCAAGTTGGTGCAGTGCTAACTTGTTAACTATTAACAAAACCAAGACTACAATTGTAGTATTTTCAACGCTAAAAAATATTCAGCATCCTTTCCTTCGTTGACTTCTGGCTCGCACTCCATTTTTCCCAGTCCCTGCGCTTCTTTTCTCGGAATTTCTCTCGATTCTAGCTTGAAATACAAGGATCATATTTCTGACATCAAAAAGAAAGTAGCATACGGCATCCGCACTCTGATTAAAACTCGTCCATACTTCACACGTTCCACTTTACTGTCACTCTACTATTCCTTCGTTCATTCTCATAATAATTATGGCATAATGTGCTGGGATAACACCTATAACACTCACTTGGCTTCCCTTCAAGTACTACAGAACCAATTCATAAGAATCTATACTAACAGTTCACGTTTTTCTAACGGTAAATGCCTACTTCATGATAACAATTTGACTATTCTAGAGCTCCTCAATTGCAACATAGGTATCATATTCTATAAATACATCACCAAGACACTACCTCCTATCTGCTTCTTATCTTCCGACCTTGTTGCTCATAGTAATACTAGATATGCATGTAACAATAACGTCCTTTTGCCTAAGGTACGTACTAATTATGGTAAACTAACTGCTAAATTTTCATCTATAGCATTTTGAAACACAATACCATCTGTTATTAAAAATGCTAGAAACTTGCATCACTACAAGAAAAAACTTAAATCACACGTTAGGCATGCCTAGTTTTACTGTTTCTTACCATAGCGCTACCTTGTTTGAATATCCACATGTTATGTATTACAACTTTTTGTATTCTTTTTCAGTTATACTCTTCACACCATTCATTGATTCGTTTAGTTTTCTTTCATGTTTGTTTTCCTTTGCTATGTATATATTGTATGTGTATGTATGTATGTATTTTTGTGTATATACGTGTGTATATGTATGTGTATATATATATATATATATATATATATATTTCAATGTTCTGTTGCAATTATGCTTAGTTTAAAATTTTTCATTATTGCTTATGTTGCCTCTAACAGTGTTTTAACTCAATTTGCCCTTAACAGAAGGTCGCAATACAGTCTTTGACTTTGGGACCTCCTTTTGTATACTAAACACATGTCACATTCCTGCATTCGTACCAATAAAAAATCTGGAAATCTAAACATCTGTTCTCCCCGAAAACAATGCATAGCTGAATTTTACATCTTGAAGCACAATGTCCATGACACGCTGAATTGTGGCCGGTAAATTGCACAACCCGAAAGGCAACCTCGAAAACTCGAACAAATCCCCTTTGGCAAGTAAATGCTGTTTTGTCAGCATCGCACTCTGCTAGCGGAATTTGCAGGAAGCCTCTGCTACAGTCAAGGATAGTGAAGAACTTGGCGGCCTCGTAACGGAGTCGAATAATGGAAAGCGGTAGGAGTCTATAACTGTTATGGCGTTCAACCTCCGGTAGTACCCACACAGCGGCGCAGAGCCATCCTTTTTCCAAACTAAAGCAACTGGAAACGCTCAAGAACTGTTGGACTTAATTACAACACCTGTGGCGAGCATTTTGTTGAAGCCGGCGTCGAGAAGTGGACGCTTGTGGGCGCTCAGGGGACGTGGATTGAAACGAATAGGGCGGAAGTCACCTGTGTTGATCCTGTGTTTTATTACATTAAGCTTGCCTGGAACGTCTGTGAACATTGCCGCAAAAGACTTTAGGGCTATTTCGATTCGGCTTTTAGCTCTGATCGCCCTTTGAAGGATTCGATAACAGTCTAGAGGTCCCCTGTGGTCTCCAAGAACGGATGCACAATTGTTGCAAGTTGATCAGATGGGGGTTCTAGCGAAGCTGGCACAAACGTGAGTGGTTGTGCATTGATGGCATAGCTGTAGGTACCCGTACGGAAATCAAACACGATTCCCAATTTTCTGATAAAATTGCGTCCCAAAATCAAAAAAAGGAAAGTCCGGATAGGTTTATTAAACGTTGACGAAGTTTTCACCCGTAAATTGTAATCGCTAAACGAGCTGCAAGTGTAGCAGGGACAACTTGAGCTGAGGCCACGCGCAGATTAGTGTGTACCCTTCGCAAAGTCAAGCCTTTGTACTCACAGGTGGTTTTGATGTAATAACCGAAAAGAAAAAAACAGCTGAAACATTATCTAAAAGAGCCAGGACTTTTATGCCTGCAGTGGAAATTATCACTAATGGTGCTTTATCCGCGTGGTCAACGAGAAAGTGAATTGAGGACGGAAGATCTCTCACCGTATTGTCGAGTACATTGTTGCTGTTATCGAGTAGAGCGAGCTATACTTGAGCGTTGGTTGGTTGTTCCTATGGTAGTTGTCCTAACGAAAGGGAATGTGGTTTTGTCCGTTAGCGCGTGCATTGCTTTGTCGAAGGTTTCCCGCGGCTGTTCTTTCTGGTAGCTGGATGATGTGAATACCAAAACACTTGGCGTCGGGGTCTCTGCGGCGCACCTAGCTTCTCTTGAAGACGAACCGTGGCCTACGGATGAGCCATATTAGGTTTTCCAGGACCTGCAGAAAACAAGATTACCCCGGGAGCGGTAGAATATTAGCTGGCGATGGGCGTGTGCTCACCATCGCCAGCCCTGGTCGTTTCCCTGGGGGCCAGGGCATGGTATGCTTGGGCTCTGGCTACTGTAGTAGCCCCGACCTCTACACTGGAACCATACCTGAGGGTTCCTTCTTGCGCCTCCTGTACTCTAATGGGTGGCGGCCGCTACAGGATGACTTTGGGTCGAGGCACCCGGTGTGGATGTCCAACACTTCTGTGTCATTGATGGGAAGGCGGACAGAGCAGACGTATAGTAGTGACTGAATGATTCTAGATCTCGTGGTGGGGCCGTCGGTGAGGCAATCGGGTTGAACCAACCATGCCACGCGTAGGACAACTTCAAAGTAGATTCGGGCGGAGTCGGTGGTTGGTATGGGGGCTCCGCTAACATCGCTGCCTGAATATCACCCGCTTCTCTAGCGAGAGCATTGAGGGAAGAGAATGAACGACCCATTAAGTACGCTTGAAAACGTGGATGTGACTGCCTAACTGCTCGAGTCACTCTATCTGCTTCAGATACTGGGTCCATGTGGTTGTCAAGCTCCCGAAAGTTATAGCTGTATGTATTCTTGGAAGCTTTCATCCTCACCTTGTGTACGCCCTCAAAGTTCATCTTTCATGACGTAGTCGGGAGGAAGAAATTCGGCACGGAATAGCTGCTCAAAGACGGATGAACTGTGAAAAGACTAGATAATGCAAGCGTGCGGCAGAGCTAGACAAGGCGACGGCGTAGCAGAAGAGTCATTTGTGAGGGCTAGCGCGTAGCGATAATCTTGTAACTCTTGCAGGAAGTCGGCGACCGATTCCTTGTTCGCGTGTTACTCGTAGTAAGCACGGCCAACGGTAAGCGGAAACTGTCGTCTGATGTAGCCTGGCGTTCTTGGAGCGTTGTCAGTTGCTCTACGATACGAGACTATCTTGCGCAGGCACGTCCTCTTTCGCATTGTCGGACACTGTATTGAACTTTTAGTTCATAGGGTTATAAATATAAATCCGAAGGGTTATCACAAAGAAAACATGAAAACTGGGAAAACCTCATTGAATGGAATGAAAGGAAAGCAAACTACATGCGAAAACCTCGTTTGGCGCCAGACGAAGGCCCCGCCTTAGCTCAGGTGGGTCAGTGAGCCAAAGTTCGCAGGGTCAAGCCAGCAACGCTGAGAACAAGGACCGCCTTCGATAAGCGACTCTAAATAATCACGAACAGCATTCCTGACCAGCTTGACGCGGCACTAACACACACAAGAGAACCAAAAGTCCAAAAGGAACAATCTCCACAGACTGGCCGTGAATCGAACATACGCAACGAAAGAACGGCGGGAAAGCCAGCACAAAGCATAACAGCAAGAAATAAAACTCACACGCAACTCACCGTAGAATACGGATCATTCACTTTTCTTATAGCTGACATCCCCAAAACCGGCGAGGGCTCACCTCTGTAGCACGCACGGAGGAAACCTCTGGCGCAGGCGCGATCGACACCGCATCCCATCGTTCGCCTGCCACCGAAAAGCCCCCGGGCTTGTCCCGCATCTCTTCTTATCTTCCAGCCACTTTTCGGCCCCTGCGGCTTTTTTGGGTGCTGACGCTTGTCCCGCGCATGTGCGATGCGGGTGTGCTCTCCTCAACCTGCCTCAACCGTGCGTGCGGCATGTAAGAGCCATCGGCCGGACAACACTTCCGGTAATATATTTGCTGCGAACATGAGTCCGTAGCCAAACGTAGTCGCCAGGAGAAAACTCTACAGGGTTGATCTAGGCGTCATAGTGACTCTTGCTTTGTTTTTGTGAGAACAATGTTCGAACGTGAGCTAGTTGACGTGCTTTTTCAGCACGGCACAATGTCTGAGCAGTTGACAGATTTTCTGATGCGAGAAAAGTAATAACATGTACAGAAAACTCCGAGGGTTTCGTGCGTAAAGCAGAAAAAAGGGTGAATGTCAGTAACTTCAAGCTTAGTGGTGGGTAACGCTGCGGTCCGAGCAAGGTGAGTCAGCACGCGCTGCGTGATGCCGTGGAAAGAGCTCGGAAACGGTTGAGACTCGCCAGCAGGCACATTGGGCGTGTATATTTTGAATCGTGGAGCTAGCTGCGGGCGACGGCAACAGTACCTAGAAAGTTGTCCACGTAGCCCACAGTTGTAACAAGTACGGCTGTCACGTCTGGTCCTCCCCAGCAAGGTAGACCTCGTTGGTTGATAAAAGCCAGGAGATGGCGGCTGAGGAATAAATCGCTGTGATGCAGCTTGCCTGCGCTCCTGGCTTTCGAGTGGCTGTTAAATCTTTCCTTCAAACCGATCGGTGTAATTCGGGTGAGGCTCAAAATAACTCTGAGGCATCCAAGGTACCAGTGGTTCATTGGGGGCGTTGGTCGAATGCACACTGATGGCAGACACCGGCAGTGTCCACAACTTGTGAATGAGCAAGTTCTTTTTTAATCACTCATCTACTAATCGAAGAGATGTCGCCCTGGGATTGAACGTTGACGCTTTTGATCGTAGGCACATTATCAAAATGGCCGAATTTCGGTAGGATCCTCTTTCTCTTTAGCGCTTCAAACGCTCGGCGGTGTTTCCTTAGATTGGAATGTGTGTGCAGGTCTTTCTTAGTTGTAAGAAAATTATACACGTTTTCCGCGATTCCCTTAAGGATACGACCTACTTTATATTCGTCAGAGATGGTCGCACTCATGATTCTTGAAAGCTTCAAAACAGCCTCGATATAGGGGGTGCATGTATCGCCAGGTAGCTGAGCTCTGCATGAAAGCGTTTGCTTCGCCTGCTTGACCTTGGCAGTCAAGCCAGTGAAACACTTTTTCAGCTTGCCCACAAAAATGTCCCATGTGGTGAGTGCCCTCTCGTGGTTATAGAACAAAAGAGACGCGGTGACAACGAGAAAAAACACCACGTTCTTGAGCTAATTAGCAGCACTACAGTGGTTGCTGCGACTTACTCTTTGGTAGTGCTTGAGCCAATCCTCAACTGTGTCGTCCGGCTGCCTCGAGAAGATCCTTGCTTGACGTTCCGGCGTGCCGTAGCCAGCTTGTACTGGCGGGTGAGCATGTTGCTCATCAGTGGTGAGGATGTTAAGACCTGCTCCTGCATTCCCCAAGTCTGGTAGCTGCGGTGGCAAGCCTGCCAAGTGTCTGCTTGGTCGCAAAATTTGTAGAGTTTGGTTGTCCAGATCGATGTACCTAGTACCTTTCACCAAACTGTTACGAGTGAGTGTGTTAATTTACAGATGAGATTAAAGGGCGTTGGAAAGAGCAGCGTACTTCTGAAACAGGCCTAGTCCAGTTCAGCCAACCATGCAGTCCAAACGCCGGATCCACTACTCTTCGTCTTCTTGCGTGTCCCGTACGCTCGCTCATCTTCGTTGATATGAAGAACCATACGAATATTCAGTACCATATATATATCCATAACCATCTGTATGAACGTTTCAAGGTCACATGCGCATTGCAAATAATTAACAACTCTTCATGTACTGTTTACACGTGTTGTCACGTCTTTGCTTGATCGAGTGAGCAATTCACGGTGGTTAATAATGGCCCGGAGCTTCGTCCACTCGTCCTTCTTCACTTCGTGGACATGCTAGGAATTTTTTTAGTTGTGGCTTGCCATGTATACAATTTTCATTAAAAAGCACATCCGCTCATTCTGCGAGTCATTGTAGTTACTTATGAAAGTTGTATTACTTGAGTGCGTAGGTTGGTAGAAAACTTAGATCTCAGTGCGGCCCACTCGTGAAGCTTCGCTCCTGCTACTCATTAGGATTTAAATTCACCAACATTTTTCTCAACTGGACTAACATGCACTCGAACTGAATCATTTTTTCCAACAATATTCATTTGTTTTCATTCATGAAAACTTTCTCACCCAGAATCACTCAAACTAAGGCCCATGGCGAGTCTTGCGCAGTAACTAGTTACTAGAAACACGTTGTCGGTAACTTGTTAATAAATGCAAAGCATGTTTTTGCGTACTGCAAGAGCTTTTGGCGTCTATCTATATATCTATCTATCTATCTCTATCTATCTATCTATCTATCTATCTATCTATCTATCGACCAAGTCGCTTACTTCTGAGTGCTCTTGTGATCACCCCTTTCAATTGGCGTGAACCAAAATTAGTATTGGTTGGTAAAATGCAAATATGACGCGTCGCTCCATATATGAGAAATATTAGTCTCGTCGACTACGTCGTCCAACACTTTTGGTGGCACATCTGCGGGTGGGTATGTTCGTATGGCATGCGGGTATGTGCCACATGTGAATAACACCCAGCAATATGGCGACAATATATATGGGTAATTTTCACTCGCAAGCCTTAAAGAAAGTCACAGCTTTGCCAGAAAGGCGAAGCAATGAATGCAATGGAAACAAATGAGAAGGTCACGAGCATAATGGCAACCAGATAAAAACGTGCCCCGCGTTTCTCACGCACAAATAGACACTGTTTACTGGGCGCAAGTAACGAGGCTACGTACGCAGCACTGCCGTGGGAGAGAACTGTGCGTGTGCAGCACGTAATGTATCGATTCTAGATATGCACGCGTACGCCCGTTACGAGACGCTGCGCACGTAGCACAACGCTTACCACGTTACGTTCTAGCGAGACGTCGAAGAGACCAGAACGAGATTATATGGTCGCGTCAGTGGAGGTCGACGCGGACAGCAACAGCGGACCCGATGCAAGGCATGTGTACATCACAATGAAAGGCGATATTTATTGCCAGACAGGGTACATTCAAGCGGCGCGTTCCGGTATTCTGACGATTCAGAAGAAGTTGTCTGGCGTCTCACAAAAATCCTCAAGAACCGCCTTTGATAGGTTGTGTGTGGCAAGGCGTCTCTTTCTGCCACGCCTCTCGGCAAATGAACCCGTAAATGAAACGGCAGCTTGGTACGTACTTTTATTCATGGTGCAACGCAACACGCCTTGGAGGTTGTGCGAGATTTCCCTTCTTAAATGTGCTGTTAGTGCATGGTAAAATAATAAGTACCTGGAATGTGACGACAATGTGGGGTAGGCTGAGCTTCATACACCGCAGCGCGGGATAGAACTTTGTGGTCGATCCAGTGTGGCCGTGCCCGATCAGACCCCTTTCTTACATTGCGTGCCCAAATTCGAAACAGTAAAGGTGTACGGGTACATTCAGTGCACCTACGAATGATGCAAAAATCTACACAGCCAACGCCATAGCCTGACTTGTACGATGGTGGCCCTTACCCAGTCAGTCAGGATTTTTTTCACAGCGATTATAGAGGCCACGTTACTGGGACCTAGCATACTTCTAACTTTGGTGGCACTGATAAGCATTCTAAACCCTCTAATCTCGCATACTACCTATCTAATTCAGTGAAACGCATAAAGGTACGTTGAACTGAAAGTGTTGTCACATGCTTGCCTTTCAGCGCACGCAACAAAATTTTCACAGCGAGCGCAACTTCTTCGTACGCCCAACTAAAGTGTCTAATGACGCACAAAACCTTCTCACACGTACAAATGAACGCGAATAATCGTCTTAGCTGTTACTTCGCTCTGCCTGAAAAGCAGAACCTTTTTGCAAATGGAGACTGTGCAACAATTTCAGTGACCTTTGTGCACCCAGTAACTACAACAACATTGTTGTAATGAAAGTCCAAGGCCAGCTAAGATCTATGATCCTCCCCACCACGAAATAAGGGTGCGCGAGTGATCATCGCTCCCAACTCCCTCCTCTCTGCGAAGCAAAGTACGCTGGAGAGATTGGAGCACGCGCCGCTCTGTCGTGACCTGAGAGTTTCCTAATCTACATTAGAGCGAACTCCGGCGTTATTGTCTATGGGAGCTTCACCGCACGGTGCTTCAGCAAGCCTGGGATTGAAAGCTATTACAGGGATTTGTCTAATCTTCGTACTTCTGGCCTGCTTCTGGCTTCATGTGTGTTCGTGTGACTTGGAGCTGTTTTCTGACGAAACAAAAATTAACAATCGTTCAGAGGTTGCGCTTCAGCACAATGTTTCTTTGGGCTTACCATTTCCAATTGGGTCAGGAAATTGACAAAGATTCGTTCTTTTTTTAATACTATACTGAAACAAGCAATAAAAAAAGCCACAAGTGCGATTCACTGCCCGCAAATACGAAGGCTAGGCAAATCTGTGTACTACCCATCATTCCCATGGTCGCTGAACGTTCGCAGTGCCAGAGTCCCCACTAGTTAGTTTTAGGAAACGCTATGGTCTTGACAATGTAGCAACACGCGCATATTACGCCATCTTGATGGTAATGTTGGAAGCACAATAGTTCCCCCCGAGAAGCCCGTCAGCAGCGGTTAATGGTAAATTCATAGTGCCATTCATTCGATGATTCGGAGCACTTCCAGTAATAAATTTTTTATGCTCCGTGCGGACCAAGTCTCTCCCATTGGTGAATTGGGAGTGCTCCCTGTGAGTTCTTTTGCCTGATCTGGAGCCACTACGTCGTGAGACCCACTCCACGGAGCAACTTCTAAATACAAAGCATTTTTAGCGAGTTTCGGTGACATTGAGCGTATCTATCTATCTATCTATCTATCTATCTATCTATCTATCTATCTATCTATCTATCTATCTATCTATCTATCTATCAAGCCACCTGCGACTTTTTGCTCTGCTGACCGTCTCGATAGTTGTATACGATAGTTGTATAAAATTGGTACAAAATAACATCATTGTATGACAGGCATAACTGGCTAGTCATATTATGAAAATTATGGCATGTACGTCATGAATGTCACGATTTACATATCTTGGCCTCGCTGCTCTTGCGGTTCTTTCGTTCCCATGACATGTTTCAAAACTAGTATGACATGACACGGCTGTATGGCGAACACAAGCGACAGACCCCAACGTGATAAATATGACATACGTGTCAGGTAACAAAATGACTAAATGCCACACTCATGATGGCTCGTGGCCGTTTCACTAGCTTCGCATATACAAAATATGGTAGTATGAGACGTGAATTGATGATGAAGGTTTGCGACTGCTGCAAAAATATTTAATAAATACGTTTCATGCAACAACATGACTACACGCCACGCTCATGGTGCACTCGCGGACTCGCAGGTGTGTGCCGCGCTGCGTTGGTTTAATGCAGGCGCGTTTAAGTGCGCCCGGCATCCCTCCGTCACAAAAAGAAACAGACGTGGTGCTGTCTTGGTAACATCGTTGGCACGGAATGCAGCATGTCGCATTTCATGCCGGTTGCCGCCGAACCCAGCCGACGGACGCTGGTCGCCGCGGTCGAGCTGAGTGCTCGCGTGTAGCTAGCGTGGCGTCACTGCGCCGAGCATGCGCGCGCGTCAACGTTACGTTGGACTATGATGGGCTCTCCATGATGCGATCGCCGCCATTTCGCTAGCTTCACACATACCAAATTTTATATTACAGGACGTGAACCGACAAGCAAAATATGTGACAGCTTCAAACATGATGATCATGAGATACGTGCCATGTGAATCATGACTACAATTTACGCTCATAGTGTGCTTGCCCTAGTTTCGCTAGCGTCACATATACTAATTTCGGTGTTACGTGACGTCTATTCATAACGAACATATCTGACTGGTGCAAACAGAATAATCATGACATGTGTGTCACGTGAGATTATGCAACATACTACGCTCATGATGCGCTAACGGTCGTTTTTCTAGCTCCACGTATACCAAACTCGGTATTAGGTGACGTGAATGGACGACGAATGTAAATGACACGTCCAAACATGGCATAAATGATTTGCTGCCATGTAAAACTTCAAGGCATGCTACGGTCATATTGCTCTCACCACCATTTTGCAAGCTCAACATATACCATATTAGGTTTTACGTGACGTGAATAGATGCCGAAGATAATTGACATGAACAAACTTGATAAACATGGCATGCGTGTCGTGTAAAAGTTCAATAAATGCTACGCTAATAGCAGCCCGTGGCCGCTTTGCTATTCCCACATACACCTTATTTCATATCAGGTGACGTCAATAGATTATGAAGGTATATAAAACGGCCAAACATGATAATCATAATATGCAAGTCATGTACGGCAAAATTCACCACCACCTCGTAAAGTAGTGCTAATTTCAAGGGAATATATCAAACTTCCTCATTTGTGCTTCGCACATTACAGATTCCCACTGTACGTGGGATTTCAATTTCTTTTCTCGCAACTCCGCAAAAAATGGCGGATTCGACAAGGAAGTCGCAAGTGACCCGTGCCTTAAAGGGCCACTCACGAGACCCGATACCAAATGATAGTTACACAGTGGAAGTTGTTGGGTGTCCGATGAGGGACATTTTGCCACAAAAATGTTTTGATTCGGTTGATGAAGAGCGTAGAAAACAGATTTTTTAAGCGGCGCAAAACGAGGCTGAGAGGAGGCGAGCTCGAAACCCTTGCCGCTCCTCCGCCTAGCCTTCGCAAGCCAAATCTCTTCCCCACCCTTTCCGGCAACCAACCAAGAGGTGACGGGCGCATGGCGAGCCCAAACAAGTCCAAACCCCTCGAGCACGCGAGTGGCGTTGCTTTGTTGACCAGCGTTATTTCGTGGTCTTCTGCCTCTTTTTGTGGGATCGTTTGGAAAAGCTGGCTTAGAAGCGATAGAATGGATGAGCACAATGAGTGCGCGAACGCGTAGGAGCATTTTACGGCGGCCGTCTACTTCATGCACTGACAGCGGGGACACGAACGCACGCGAAACGCCGACACATTAGCCCCGCATCTCGTTGTCATTCGTGGGAGAAATATGGAAAAAAAGACGCTCACATTCTTTTATTGTGGTCGTTTCGCCAGCTTCATATATGCCAAATTTGGTAGTACGTGGCGTCAATGGATGACGAAGGTACGTCACGGGTGCAAACATGATAATCATCACATGCGTGTCATGTGAGAACATGGCTACATGCCACAGTCAAGGCGCCAATACATTTCACGTGACGTGGTGCGCGTGCTCGCCGGCATTAATTTAGTCGCTTCATGCCGGCGTTGCAACGCCAAGCGCAAGTCCTGCCACATATTTGCAGGTGCGCGCCGTGCTGTGTTCCTTTGACGCATGCGCGTTTCAGTGCGTCTGGCGTCCCTCTGTCACAAAAAAAGGGAGACTTACTTCCGTAATCGCAAAGGCTGCTCGACTTGACTTTCACCCTTGACTTGACAAAATTGAGCAGTGCGCAACTGCTCGGCTGAAAATGACGCTGCGCCACTCAAGAATCGCAGCAGGTTATCCCTGATATGCAGTGAACTGCCGTTCTTAGAGATGGCGCTCCCATCGGCTTTCTCGAGTGAAGGTGGAGCATTGAGTGAAGGGACGTTCTAGAATACGGGGGGTAGTGTTGTCTGGGTAATGCATTGGCGCGAAAGGTAGCATGTCGCATTTCACGCCGGTTGCGTCAGGCCGCACCGACGGACCGTGGTCGCGCCGGTTGCGCTTGGCGTCAGACTATAGAGTGCTCGCGTTTCGCTAACATAGCGTCGCTGTGCCCAGCGTGCGCGCGCGTCAACGCTACATTGGAGTATAATGGGCCCTTCATGATGCGCTCGTGGCCGTTTTGCTAGCTCCACATATACAAAATTTGGTGTTACGTGACGTCAATGGATGACGAAATATGACTGGTGTAAACATGATATTCCTGACACGTGTATATTTTAAGAACATGACAACATATCATGGTCATAACATGCTCGCGGCCGTTTCGCTAGCTCCACATATACTGAGTTTGGTATCACGTGGCCTGAATAAATGGCGAAAGTAAACGACGCATCCCAACATGATATATCATGACATGAAAGTCATGTACGGCACCAGTTACCTCCACCTCGTAATGTTGCGCTCATTTTAAAATGGCATATCAACCTTTCTCATTTGTGCTTCGCATAACATCGATTCCCACTGCAACTTGCCGTGAGCCTGCTCATGACAAGTTATTTTTTAACCCACTTTCCCTTCTTCCAATTTACATTACATTGGTTTCAATAACCTCCCCTATACATTCCTCGGCATCATTGTCTGTGAGATAGCATATATATATATATATATATATATATATATATATATATATATATATATATATATATATATATATATATATATATATATATATATATATATATATATATATATGGAGAGACAATGTCATGAACGTGCTGGCTCTTTGATATGAATTAGCACTCACACTTTCACAAACCAAAGAATGACGCCCTTATCCTTATTTCTGCGTTTCATATGCGACGCTTATCTTGCTATCACGCCTCTTTCTCTGATTATGTTTGGCGGTCCACCGCTACAGATGCCACAATAGTTTGTTTATTAAATGTATCATGAATGTTAGTAGTCGGTATGGAGATGTACCAAGCGTCAACGAGGACACATCCACGTTGAACAGGGCTGTAGCTGCCAAACACCGAAACATAGATCGGCATGCCCTCCGGTATCAATCCGCAGTAAACATTAAGGTACCTTTAAAGGCGCGTTTTACTTTCGTGTTCTATTCCAATTTCTATGACAGAACGATTGACCTTTTTGTTTCAACAAGTGATTATTGTTTTTTTTTCATATAGGTTTTACAGTTTCTGGCGTGTGTGTATTATAATTTGCCTCACTTATAGACTGAACAGTGTTTCTGGAGCGTGCAAATAATAACATCATTGCTATTGTTGGAATACTGTAACTACCTTATTAACTCCTCAACTCTTTTCTTCAAATCGCATAATTTGTGGTGTTAGGGGTGTAGTACATTGCTTACATTCATTGTATTCGTATTGAAATTCTTTTACGGGCCCCCAGGTACCTTCATAAATAGGCCAATGCAAACGGTGTAAACAACATTTTCTCTGAAACAACAAAATGTGGGTACTATAACGTTAAAACATCCCTTTTTGCTTACTTTCGAAATGTTCGTTAGCTGTATATTGCAACGTTTTATTTCTTAAGTTTTGTTATCGCCCCAAAACACTACACAATTCTCAGCGCAAAACGCGCGTGCAGTTTTCAAGAAGCTTCCGGATTTTATTAGATCATTTCGATAAGATCACGCCCACTTTGCGAACTGTAAAAATTATTCCAGAACCTACGCCACCGCCAGCGATAACGCTAGAACATTCGATGGCAAGAGTATAAATGCCGACGCACTTCGCCGCTTGTCTGTAGTTGATCGTCGGCCGACGCTGCGTTCACTGCTATCTGTGCAAGACTGCTACTGTAATCGCAGGTTCGCCAAATAAACAGTTAAATCTCAACAAAAAGTCTCCTGTCTTTAGCCACGTCACGACCCCGTGACATCTGGTGGAGGTACTGCTTCGCTCATGTACCGGACGCCCCCGTCAAGCCGTGAACCCAGCCCATGTCGCGGAGAAGACACCGACACCAACCAGGAACAGCGAACAAGCCGCTGACAGCAAGGGCTACCACCGGAGTACGGGCTTCTACAAGACAAGGCGCGGAAGACCAAGGCTATGACCGCGACTGCAGCAACAATGACAACCGCGGCGTCCCAGCAAACGATAGTCATGCATCAACTCAGGGAACCACCAATTTTTCATGGGTCATCGTTCGAAGACCCGGAGTCCTGGCAAGAAGCATACGACCATGTGGCCGGCCTCAACCACTGGGACCATGACGAAAAGCTCCGTCGCGTGTACTTCTATTTGGAAGACACTGCCAGGACCTGGCTCAAAAATTGGGAGTCCACGCTCCGATCGTGGGATGTTTTCTGCGGCGCATTCCTGCAAACGTTCGCGAGCGTCGCTCGCAAAGAGAGGGCTGCTGCTTTATTAGAGACCCGGGTTCAGCTACCAAATAAAAATGTCACCATTTTCACAGAAGAAGTGACCCTCCTATTCCGTCACGCTGACCCAGACATGCCTGAGGAGAAAAAAGCCTGTTTCCTCATGCGAGGGGTCAAACAGGAGCTCTTCGCGGGACTGATGAGAAATTCACCGAACACCATTCAAGAATTAGTAGCCGAAGCGACCACTATCGAAAAGACCCTGGACATGCGCACCAGACAGTATAATCGTCTCCTGACTCCAGAGTGCGCTGCTGCTCAAGCCAGTAACTCCGAAGACCTGCGTGAAACGATCCGAGCGATCGTGCGGGACGAGCTGCGCGAGCTGTTGCCTTCGGCGCAGCCTCAAGTGGATTCGATCGGCGACATTGAGCGAGAAGAAGTTCGGCAATCGCTTCGAATTCCCCAAGCACCGCTACCCGAGCCGGAAGCTATGAGCTACACCACTGCAGAGCGCCACAACGCTCCTCCCCGTCCACGCCAAAACGCCTCCCCAACGCACTTCCTTCGACAGATGCCACCGCCACCACCACCACTACTGACGTGATACCGTTCGCCAGCGGCCCAGCGCAGTGCGCCGAGGAAGACTGACGTCTGGCGCACCCCTGACCACCGCCCGCTCTGCTACCACTGCTGCGAGGCCGGACACACATACCGCCGTTGCCAGTACCGACAGATGGTACTGCGTGGCTTCACCGCCAATGCACCGCGTCCACAGCTAGGAGAACGGCCACGTGACATCGCCGACTACCTGACAGGAACTCGGTGGACACCACGAAGTCCTTCGCGTTCGCCGTCGCCCAGCCGCCGCAGATCACCGCACCACCGGCAGTACTCTTGCCCATCGCGGGGCCGGTATCTTAGCCCGTATCCGGGAAATTAAGGGCAGCAACCGATGGAGGTGCGGTTGCTGTGCGACGAACTACCGAAGATCCTCCGATGACGACTACGCCGCGACGGAGCCTTCCGAACGCAACGCCAACCAGGCAAAGCCCTGATGGCGAAACCTCACTTGCCGAAGGTGACCAGACGACGCGTCATGGAAGCAGCGGAACAAGCCGACGCAGCTGTGAGCCGACGCCACGCCCTAACTGTAATGCGAAACGGCGAACTAGCGACCTCAACGTTTTTTTCGACGGCCACAGTGTGACCGTTCTCGTCGATACTGGAGCCGACTACTCCGTCTTCAGCGGATCGTTCGCCGCGAAGTTAAAGAAAGTTAGGACAGCTTGCTAAGGCCCTGAAATCCACACAGCCGAAGGTCATCTTGTAACGCCTGCAGGAATCTGCACAGTGAGAGTCACCACTAACGGCCGTATTTATCCTATAGACTTCGTAAACGTACAGCGTTGCTCGAGAGATGTCATCCTTGACATGGACTTCTTATGTCTCTATGGTGCTGTCGTCAACCTAAGAACAAATTCGATAACGTTATCCACACAAGAAGCACTTTCGCCGCGCACGCCGTCAGGAAACCATGCCTTGAATGTGCTGGAAGAACAAGTCCCCATTCCGCCTCGCTCCAGCGACATTATTTCAGTCGGCGCTTCTAAATCATCCGACTTGGAAGGCGTCGTTGAAGGCAGTCAACAACCCGAAATATTTGCGTCACAAGAGGAATTGCAGAGCTGCGGGCAGGCAAAGCAACGGTTATGCTCACGAATTTCAGCAATGAGTACAAACATGTGAACAAAGGAACAATGGTCGCATACATCGAAGAAATTGTCTAAGCCACCAGTGCTTTCGCCCTCGCCGATTCTGCGGAACCTGCTCAGAGGAACCAAGCCCCTCCCATTGCTTTCGATGTCAATCCCAGACTTCCGAGCCATAAGCAAGAACAGCTCAAGTCTTTGCTCCTGCAACACGGAGATTGCTTTTCGTCGTCATCAGAAAGTCAGCATACCCCAATCACGAAACCTCGCATCATAACCGAAGAAAATGCCAGAGCACTCCGTCAGAGTCCGTACAGGGTTTCGACGCGAGAACGTGAGGCCATGAAGAGACAAGTTGATGAAATGCTGTGGGATGACATTATCTAGCTATCCAAGAGTCCATGGGCATCACCCGTGGTGTTAATGACGAAAAAGGATGGGACCCTACGTTTCTGCATTGATTATTGCCGCCTGAACAAAATAAGAAGAAAGGACGTGTACCCTCTCCCACGAATAGACGACGCACTTGATCGGCTCCATAACGCCAAGTACTTTTCGTCAATGGACCTCAAGACCGGCTATTGGCAAATCGAAGTCAACGAAAAAGACCGAGAAAAGACGGCGTTTATAACACCGGACGGCCTCTTCGAGTTTAAGGTGATGCCCTTCGGTCTTTGCTCAGCGCCTGCAACTTTTCAACGCGTTATGTATACAGTACTGGCAGGATTGAAGTGGCAGACTTGCCTTGTGTACTTAGACGACGTCGTCGTGTTTTCCTCGAGTTTTGACGAGCATCTTCGGCGCCTTGGAGCTGTACTTCATGCCATCAAGACATCCGGGCAAACACTGAAGCTAGAAAAGTGCAGATTTGCGTACGAGGAGCTTTTGTTTCTGGGGCACGTTATTAGCAAGTCTGGAGTTCGTCCCGATCCACGGAAAACCGCCGCCATCTCCGACTTCCCGCCACTCACTGACAAGAAGGCGGTGCGCCGATTTCTTGGCCTGTGCGCCTATTATAGGCGGTTTGTGAAAAACTTCGGCCGCATCGCCGATCCTCTCACTAACAATACCAAGGCCGACGTGGAGTTCAAGGGGGAAACGCCACAAGAACACGCTTTCCAGGAGCTTAAACATCGCCTCCAGACGCCTCCGTTACTTGCCCATTTCGACGAATTCGCCGAGACAGCAGTACACTGACGCCAGCAGCGTAGGTCTTGGCGCCCTTCTTGTGCAGTGGGCTGACGGACTTGAAAGGGTTATTAGTTACGCCGGCCAATCACTATACGAAGCAGAAGCCAATTCTTCCACAACAGAAAAGGAGTGCCTCGCCATCATCTGGGCTACGTCGAAATTTCACCCCTACCTCTACGGCAGGCCCTTCAAAGTTTGAGCGACGACCACGCCTTGTTTTGGCTAGCCACCTTGAAGGACCCTTCAGGTCGCCTTGCACGATGGAGCCTGAGACTTCAAGAATATTGCATTACTGTCATTTACAAGTCCGGCAAGAAACACACCGACGCCGACTGTCTCTCTCGTGCGCCTGTCGACCAACCACCACCCGACGACCCGGATGACGACTACTTCTTGGGAATGATAACTACCGACGACTTCGCTGAACGACAGCGGGACGACCAGGAAATTAAGGCCCTATTAGAATACCTTGAAGGCAGAACCGCCGAAATCCCGAAGGTATTCAAGCGCGCACTTGCGTCGTTCTTCCTGCGAAACGGTCTTCTACAAAAGAAAAACTTTTCACCGCTTCGAGCTAAGTACCTCCTTGTCGGGCCTTCAGCTTTGTGACCAGAACTCCTGCAGGCCCTGCACGACAATCCGACGGCAGGGCACCTCGGTGTTTCTCGCACGCTCGCGAGGATACAAGAAAGGTACTACTGGCCACGTCTTACCACCGACGTCACTCGTTATTTGAGGACATGCCGGGACTGTCAGCGGCGCAACTTACCGCCGACAAGGCTAGCGGGACTTTTACAGCCAATTGAACCACCTTGCCGACCTTTCCAGCAGATTGGTATGGACCTACTGGGGCCGGTCCCGACGTCGGCTTTCGGAAACAAGTGGATCGTGGTAGCTACCGACTACCTCACCTGCTACGCCGAGACAAAAGTTCTTCCCAAAGGCAGTGCATCCGAGGTAGCTAAGTTCTTCGTCGAAAATATAGTCCTACGTCACGGCGCCCCGGAGGTCCTTATCACCGACAGAGGAACGGCATTAACTGCCGACTTAACTCAAGCGTTCTTAGCATACAGCCAGACAAATCACCGCCGGACGATAGCGTACCACCCACAGACTAACGGCCACACCAAGTGGCTTAACAATACAATTGCCGACATGCTCGCAATGTACGTCGATGTCGAACACAAGACGTGGGACGCCATTCTTCCGTACGGAAACTTCGCATACAACATGGCGGTGCAGGAGACAACGCAGATATCTCCATACAAATTGGTCTACGGAAGGAGCCCGGCAACGACGCTCGATGCCACGTTACCCAACGTCACCGACGAAGAAAACCTCGATGTGAGTGAGTACCTTCAACACGCCGAAGAAGCCCAACAACTGGCGCGTCTCCGTATCATGAATCAACAGACGACTGACAGCCGCCGTTACAATCTTCGATGACGCTTCGTGGAATACCAGCCCGGTGAACGTGAGTGGGTATGGACGCCGATATGCCAACGTGGACTAAGTGAAAAGCTTTTGCGACGGTACTTCGGACCGTACAGGGTGGTTTGACGTCTCGGCCCACTTGATTACGAGGTTGTCCCCGACAGCATCACGAACTCTCTACGACGCCGATCGCGACCTGAAGCCGTCCATGTCGCGCGCCTTAAGCCATTTCATGCGCGTTAACAAACTGAAACAGTGCTTTTTGTATTATTATTGTATCGTAATTTATTCATTGTACTTTCTTGCATTATTGTTGCATTTCCGATGGAGGCGGAAATGTCGTAGGCCCGTGTGCTCAGATTTGGGTGCACGTTAAAGAACCCCAGGTGGTCAAAATTTCCGGAGCCCTCCACTACGGCGTCTCTCATAATCATATGGTGGTTTTGGGACGTTAAACCCCACAAATCAATCAATCAATCAATCAATTGCATTATTGTTGTGCCTTCATCTTTAGTTAAAGCATCGGGACGATGCCTTTTTCAGAGGGGGGCAATACCACGTTTCATTTCTTAAGTTTTGTTATCGCCCCAAAACACTAACCAATTCTTAGCGCAAAACGTGCGTGCAGTTTTCGAGAAGCTTCCGGACTTTAGTATATCATTTCGATGAGATCACGTTCACTCTGTGAACTGTGAAGATTATTCCGGAACCTACGCCATTGCCAGCGATAATGCTAGAACATTCGATGGCAAGAGTATAAATGCCGACGCACTTCGCCGCTTGTCTGTAGTTGATCGACGGCTGACAGTCCATTCACTGCTTACCTGGCACCGGGATTCCCGCGACCAGGCACGCTGCCAGTCGTCGACCCCATCTTATCGAGCATCAAGCGAACGCCTGGACAACCCCCCGGCTCTATTCAGGCCTTCATCGTGAGCCAACGCCCGAGCACCACAGCGGAAGTCGTGGGAGCCAGGGCCAGGACGAAAGTGTGATGGTTTTCGCAGCGCCACCACCGAAAGCTCATTGCTTTAACTTCAGCGCTCCAGAGGGGAGCACCGTCGATGACATCATAGATGCCCTCGAAGCAGTAACCGGCCCAGCCGGTATCAAGTACCTCCAGCAAATTGGAGGTGAAAAGTTTGGCACCACAGCCGCAAACGTCCATGCAGCCACGAAGCTAAAGAGCCGGGGCGCCATTCTCTTGAACAGCGAATCAGTTCCACTAGTCAGCGTACGTCCTGCAATAGTCCACGTCACAGTCTTCCGGGTACCGCTGTGGGTAAGCGACGCAGCCCTAGCGACTGCTCTCTCCGCCTACGGCAACGTGCAACATATCCACGAGCCAGTGTTCAACGGCCGCCCTGGGGTTGGCACAGGTGTCCGTGTGGCGCGAGTGGAAATGAAAAGCCAAATACCGAACTTTCTGACAGTCCAAGGCTACAATGTCATGTGTGACTAACGGGGTGTCGAGAAAGTTTGCACGAAAGTGCAGGAATGCTAGCCGCTTCGCCGAAGAGCCCCGCCGCGGTGTTCTAGTGGTTAAGGTACTCGGCTGCTGACCCGCAGGTAGCAGGTTCGAATCCCGGCTGCGGCGGCTGCATTTCCAATGGAGGCGGAAATGTTGTAGGCCCGTGTGCTCAGATTTGGGTGCACGGTAAAGAACCCCAGGTGGTCAAAATTTCCGGAGCCCTCCACTACGGCGTCTCATATGGTGGTTTTGGGACGTTAAACCCCACATATCAATGTATCAATCACATCGCCAAAGATTGTGCCACGCCCTGTCGCACGCGCTGCAACGTGTTTGGACATGCCACAGAGGGATGCGCAGAATCGTGCCGCAAGTGCTCGGGCAGCCATGCAACAGCTGACTGCGTACGTCCGAAGTCCTTCGCAGCGGCTGCAGCAGCGGCAACCGAAGAAGAAGCGTGCACCGACCTCACGCCCACACTGCAAGACGGTTATCCGGTGCTCGAGCCTGCGAGCGACACTGACACAAGCAACACTGACACAAGCAACACTGACACAAGCAACACTGACACAAGCGACACTGACGCCCATGCTGAACCACAAGACGCAGGAGACCTGCCTCCCCTGTCTGAGAAAGCCTCGTCAACCCTTCACACCCCGTACGAAACGAGCGACGTCTCGCCGGACGCCTATGAAGAACACAGCTCATCCAAAGCCGAAGCTCGAGTGCCCGTACTTAGCAGAGACCACGAGAGCTACAGCTCTGACAAAGTTGGCACCACCAGTAGCTCCGAGACACCGAGAGCTTCGATGGAACGCGGCACCCAAACGACGGGACGTGCAGACGCTCCGGTCATTGGCACAGATATTACGACGACGGTGATTATGCTACCGACAACGACGAGCGCCCGCACCAGCAAGTACTCGACTCAGACCCGCAAACTGAGCCTGTCAAACCCTATTCACCAGATAACAGGTGCGGCCGCCGGTGCGAGTGTCGGTGCCAGCGCCATGGAAATAGACCGTTCAGCCACCAAACGAGCCCAACCACCGACCACATACTCTGAGGGCTCTACGGACAGTAGTAAGCCCCAAAATCTTGCTAATGCTCTGACGACGTCAGAGCGTTTCTTTCTTTAGTTTTGTTCACTCGTTGAGCGCTCGCCCCACCCCCTGCAAGGTGTTTCTCTGATGTTTGCGCGCACTCCCCCTATTTTCAAAACGGCTACGGTGCGTTTTCTCTCCTTAAACATCAGGGGTTTCAGACGCCGAGATAAGCAGAGAGAAGTCATGCACTTCGCAAGGTCACGTCATGTCGATATTCTTTTCTTACAGGAATGTAATTTTAGAACCCCTTTTGATGTGCAATCCTTTTCTTCACATTTTGGAGTCGAGGCCTTTTTTTCGCTGACTGATTCAAAGATGTGCGGAGTCGGAGTTTCGTGCGGAGTTGGAGTGCGGAGTCGGAGTTGGTTTGACACCAACGTTACGTCGAAGAGCACACTGTAATTATGGTTTTGATGGCCGCACACTAGCAGTAGACTTTGACCTTCATGGCAGACAAGTAAGGGCGCTCGTAATATATGCCCCAGCTCAACGTGGGGCACGGCCAACTTTTTCAATTCACTTGACTCATTTATGTTTGACAGTTACCCCACTTTCTTAGTTGAAGATTTCGACTGTGTTGAGGACACCGACAGAGATGCACGCGGACGCAGACAAAACAGACAATATAGCGGAGTTAGCGCATTGCGAGAACTCATCCGCAACCTCAAGCTCAGGGATGCGTGGGTCGACACTCACGGGAATGACTTCATTACAACCTGGCAACGGTGTCCCAACATGACCCGGCTAGACCGCTACTATTTTCCAGAAGTGCTATCCCCTCATGTCCTTAGTTGCGAGGTCCTACATTTCCCACCGGACGTTCCATGCATTACAGACCTCTATCCAGTGTCTGTAAAACTTTTCTTTGAACAATCCACTACATTTAGAAACCATTGGAATATGGACACCACACTCGTGCACGACCCGGAAAGCGTAGCATTACTGCGCAATGCACTAGAGCAAACATGCGAAAGGCCGCCTGAACCCGTAACTGGAACGCATTGAAACACAGTTCCCACGCCGAGCTTATCAAAGCGGGGCGTGAAAGTAAAGTTCGCCTCACGACAGAGATAAACTACACGCTACGAAAAGCGCGCATTCTACGCAGAGGCGAGACGCTGACGTTCGCAATGCACGACTATCTCGATCGGTTAAAGGCGTGGTACGAACTTTTGCTACGTCTTAGTTCGCGCACGGCTGCGCAGTCTTTTATCAACGGATGACTAGTTTCAGATCCAGCTGTTCTTCGAAATGTTCGCAAAGGCTCTTTGGGTGAACAAATGCATGTCCCTTTCGTTCAGTTGCCGAACGGCGAAAAGTCTACACGAGGAGAAGACATAATGAGGGTCTTTAAAACACATTTTTCGAATCTTTTCAGGGCGGAGAACGCAAACGACGTGAACTATACCACCTTAGTTAATGACATTTGCGAGGGAATTTCCCGCGTAACGGGGGAGCTCCGCGATGATCTGTGCAGCCCAGAGACGCTGGATGAATTACGCATCGTGCTTCAGCGCATGAACACAACCGCCGCCGCCGGCCCTGACGGGATACCTTTGAGTTTCTACAAAACCTTCCTTGAAACAATACAAGACTACCTTTTGACAATGCCAAATGGGCTTCTTGCTGACGGAATCAGACCGAATGCGTTTCGTGAGAGCAGAGTTATACTCTCTTAAACACGAGGGAGAGCCGTCCGACGCAAGGGCGTGGAGGCCCATTTCCTTACTTAACTCGGATTATAAGATATTGACAGCCATTCTTCCAAACCGCATAACAATCATTCTACCGGAAATAGTGAGCGACATACAAACATGCTGTGTCCCAAATCATACGATCCATACCTCGCTTGCGCTGACTCGCGATTTATTCACGTACGCTACAAGAATACAAATATCTGGCGTTTTTGTTTCCTTGGATCAGGAAAAAGCTTTTGATCGCGTGCAATGCAAATATCTCTTCGCTGTGCTTGAGAGTTATGGCTACCCCGCACACTTTACCGACACCCTCCGTTCACTCTACACAGACTTAGAAACGTCATTAGTAGTGAATGGCTATACATCTGAACCTATTGCAGTAAGTAGGGGCATTTGACAAGGCTGTCCCCTCTCCGCAATTCTCTTTGTATTATGCATAGATTCATTATTGAAACAAATACAGAAATGTACTTCGATACGTGATTTCCTTCTTCCAGGCTTGGGCGAAGGGAAAGTAGTGGCATACGCTGATGACATCTTGTTGTTCACTCGGAACATAGATAGCTACAGAGCCTTTCTGCGAATATTCCACACGTATAGTTACCTGTCGGGAGCACGTCTTCATCCCGGAAAAAGCAAGGCATTGTGCTTTGGGAACACATTGAAGAGTTCCCTGATGGCGTCCAAATCGTCCAAGGCGTTAAAGTCTTAGGTGTAACTTTCCTTTCTAGTGGTGAGGTAGCCCTCACCACATGGAAAGAAATCCAACACAAAGTGTACAGACGCATTGAAGTCGCCAGTACGTTTTAACTACCTTTACTGAAAGAGCTTATCTAATTAAATCCTGCATAACAGCGCCACTGCTTTATGTAGCCAGAATTGCACGACCACCTCGACGGGTTTTGCTGAGAGTATCTACTGCGTGTGGCTCCTTTTTTTGGGATGGCCACGCCGAAGCTGTTGCCAGAGTCTTGGTCCGCCTACCAGTAAAACGGGGAGGGCTCAGTGTACCCAACCTTGATGTAATGAGCCGCATGTTGACTCTAAAAAACACCTGGGAACTCTTGGAGAACTCATCGTATCGAGGCAGGCAACTTGCAGTGTATCTGCTAGGAACCTCTAGAAGACTTTTTGGTTTAGCAAACGCCACGGGAACAGCTGCTGAGCAGCCACCAGCGTATTATACACATGTGATAAAATCTTTGCAACATTGGCGAAACGAATTTCCTGTTTAAGAACTTATGGAAATGTCCCCCACCGACATGAGTGAATTATTAGCATTTAAAAGCCTATCTGAAGAACAACGCCGGAAATGCCGGGCAAAAAGACGCTGGACTCTTAGAAACACGTCTTTCCCCTCCGTGGTCCGTGACTTAAACTGGCTCAGGGAGTGGGGGGCTTTACCAACGGCCGACTGCCTTGCGGCGTGGGGCGTGGCGCCCTCCGCCACATGCCCGCAATGCAGTCGCGTCGAAACACTGAACCATGTCTTCCATGAATGTATAGTAGCGCGCACCTTTTGGCGCATCCAGGATGTTCCAAACAAGTATGCAGTGGAAGTCTAGCCACAGGGATAACTTTGTCGTACTCTTAATTGCTATCGGAGGCTTCGTCTTATGGAAACGAAGGGGACTGGCTTGCCTGAGAGGACGCTCCCAGAGAGCCATGTTTCCCCTACTACATCGGCTAAGAAACATAATGCTTATGCATCTTAACGCAGAACTTGCCATGCTGGGAGAGGAGGCTTTCCTCCGACGGTGGTCTACGGGATTACTTATCCTAAAAAACAAGAGTGTCCATGCCTTTCCTACCTTATTGAGGAGATGGGCTAGAGCTTGTACCACTGTGACATTACAGTGCGTATTTTTCTTTTCTTCTTTAGAAACATGTATTTTTGTGCAATATTGTTCTTGAGATCAAGAGCAAATTGTCCTCACAGGTGAATCAAAATATCACGCTACACTGTGAATGAGCTCCCCTTTTTTGTTCATATAGCCTTACTGTTCATTTAAGTGTAATCATCTCGATGTCATGAATGTCCTGTCTTTGTTGTACAATTTTCGCATTGTACGTCACTGCATACGCCATAGGTTCTTTTGCTGTATATAACAACTTGCATTGTACATACGCATTGTTTACCATTGTCCATTTTTATGTCTGCACATAAGGTGTGTAATATATATCCGGAAATAAAATTATCTTAAACGCTATCGGTGCAAGACTGGTACTGTAATCGAACTTTCCGTTTACCGGGCACAGGTTCGCCCAATTGAACAGTTAAATCCCAACATAAATTATCCTGCCTTCGGCCATGTCACGACCCCGTGACAATATGGTTGGTGTAAATAGGCTATGTTATGCACACAGCACCAGCTTGTTACGCGAGGCAACAAATGACGCGAAAGTGATTCATCACATGATCAGCACTTATGAACTACCACGCAAAATATAGGCTAATAAACTACTATAGATGCGACCTATTGTTTGCCATTAGTTATTCTGCATTTAAAATGTTTCGTGTGCCACAAAGTTGCCGGTTTGTCACATGACGTAACGAAGCCGGAGAGCATCTGCTTCTAAATTTAGTTCAAGTAGGCTAGCTGCCAATCACATAAGCAGCGGCCACATATAGCAGCTAGCGAGATAGTTGGTGAGTTTAATAAAATATTCCTATTTGCAGCATAACGGTGTTTAGTAGTTTGTGCACGTATACATCATTGTGAGCTCATACTAGCTGAGAGAAACAGGAATAGAGAGAATTACACAGCGCTGCGAGTGTGGGCTTCTTTACTGTCCTAGATGCATTTTCAGCTGTAAAAGAAAATTGTAGTTGAGTGAAAACCAACTATATCCTGACTCCTAAATAAGCCTCAATATTGCTAAAAAACGCGGTTTTTCACTTTGTCCTTGGTTCGCTGGTGTCAAGTTTTGGGGCAAGCTCAGATGCTCAGCTTTCTATTGAGCTCCCGTCTATTGCTTTATTCGTGGCCACTTTCGAAGCTCCTGCTATGGCTTCAAGTTACTATAAACAAGGCTGATCAGGTTTATCGGAGACTAAAGCGGAAACCATCTTTGGCAGCTCATTACGCAAAAAATAGATGTCAAAAACAATTCGTCACACTCATCGGCTCGCAACAGCTTCGAGAGAGCAGCGGAGATGACAAATTCTTTCTGAAGAAAATTATTATTCAGAAGCAGCAAAATCTTTGACCAGTCCATTAAAAGTTTCCTCGACCCATCTGTAATTGCATCAGCAAGTCAAAGCAGAATAAAACCATGGACAAGAAACGTATTATTGTAGGGCCCCTGTACAGCACTTGCCTGTGCTGCAGTAATACAGCACAAGACGCCAAAGAGCCTGCAAGAAAAATCATCACAGTGGAATTATGGGCGAAATTTTGTTATCTTGTGAGACGGCCCCGTAACACTTTCTTCCTTACTTAGGAACATGATTGAGTTATTACAGTTGCTACGAAAAACTTCGCTTAACTCTTTGGTTTTCCTAGCGTGCAACCAAGAGGGACCACTCTATAAAGGAGGTGGGGGCTCAGCCCCTGCCCCAATAATTTTTATTGGGGGGGGGGGGGGGCTTGCGCCTTTCTTCACCCCCCGGCTGGTACGCCTTTCAGAAAAGCCCTCGCACCCGCAGCAGACCACTGTTCATGGCGGTGGCTTCCGGGACACCAACAGCATCTTCCGGTGGCTTCAACCGCACGAGGTCAATGCGCCATTCAGCTCCACCTAGTAGAGATCAGTGCAAAAGACACGCGCGCAATACGTTCCATTCTGACCCTGCCACTGCGTGTTCACTAAAAGGTGGTGCCTCCGGAACTCAGTAACCTCTATCACCAACGGGAAATGAAAGCCATGCTAACTGAGAACGCCCAGCATCTCAGGAAACCAGTCACAAGCGAAAGACCGCCTGAGCTTTATAAAAGTACAAGTAGATATATGGAAGGAAAGCAGTCTTCAGGAACCAATATCAGCTACTAGCCGGAGGCCTCAACAGCGAGACTTGCTGATCCGTCAGCCACCCTTATTCTCCACTGCGGCCTTATCAGCTGAACTTCGATGTCTATCGCACGCCGGCGTCCTGTGTGCCTATTCCAAATACACGGTTCATGATTGCTCCAAAAGTCTTCCTCTGGAAGAAATGTGGAAGAGGTTTTACAAAGAGAAGCTATGTTTTAGCTTTGATAAACGCACCTTTTCGCCAATGGCTGCCGCACCGCCAGAGCCCTGGAGCGCGGTCGATGCACGGGACAACATCTGACATCTCTGTGCGACATTACCAATGGAGCGAACCCTTCACAGCGTGCCAATATTACGTCGGTACGACAAGATTCCGCACCAGCGTCCACAACCGCTCCTTCTCTGGTGACGTCCGTCTCATCTACACTGGCGCTGTTTTGACGCCCGTACAGCTTCAGACTGCCAAAGCATGGGCTATGTCACCGGCGAAAACAGTTCTCGTTCAGTTCCTGCTCGACACAGGAAGTCAGCGTTCATTCACTCGGCAGAATATTGCTCGATATTTGAAAGGTCTTGTTCCAGGCACTGAGCACCTGACCTTGTTTATCTTTGGGCAAACGAAACAGCCCGCGACTTTCACCTGTGAGCACGTTGCGTTGACGTTGCGGAGCCAACACAGTAGGAACGAGACAACATTTGAAGCTCTGGCAGTATAAGAATTCAGTCCGGTGACAAATTCGCCATCTGACGGCGAAATCATAACCATGATGATACGGAAAGATATGCTCCCGCCGATGCACGTCCAGACGATATGACATTCCGCGAGGACGACATAAGTGCACGAATAAGATCGGACGTACACTAGGACGTTGCAGTCAGATAACTTCTCAGTACTTTTCAGATAACTGTTTTGGAAGTTCTGCTCAATTGTAACATTCAGGGTTCTCTAAGCGACCTAACCCAAGGATCGGACGCACGTAACCTCCCTCTTTATTGCAATCAAAGACGCCTCCGAACGCAATGCCGCAAAATCACTAACTGATGATTGATTTATTGATTGATTGATTTGGGGGGCTTAATGTCCCAAAACCACAATTTGATTATGAGAGACGCGATCAATCACTCACTTCTGGCGACTCAAATCTCTCAGAAATCTGGATGTTCCTGACGGCCGCCAAGGCAACAGCATGGCCCTCAAACTATTTGAAAGGGACATTTCCAGAATATGAGATACGCTGTGAAGTTTCTCTCCTTATTGAGGACCCGCTTTAGACAATAGACAGAGCAACTACATCCTTACCAAACAGCGGCTCCTGATGCAGCTAAGCTGCTTTCGACAACAACCATATCCTTTGGCTCCTTATGACGACACCATCAAAGCATACCTGAATGACTACCACGCGGAACGAATTGCGGACGAAGATCGCGCACCCGAGCTCAATGCAGCATCAAGGATTTTTTTGTCGGGATGACGTCACCACCAAGCCGCGGGTCGTCTTCGACGCGTCATCTCACCTTGCCGATCTATCATCCCACAACTACGTGCTCATGTAGAGGCCTAGGATGGACGCCGACTTACTTAAGCTCCTGCTCACCTTCAGAATGCATCCCATCATGATGATGCTGACATCAACAAGGCCTACCTTCAGATTAGCATTCGCCCAGATGATAAAAATGCACTGCGCTTCCTAAGGGTCAATCAACGTTCCATGGAACATGACCCGTTTCCACCAATTCTTCACTGGCGAATGCCCACGTGCCCTTCGGCGCCAAACCGAGTCCTTTTCTTCTCGCAGCAACGTTGCATCACCATTTTCGACGCTCGGAAAACAATTCACAGAAAAAGTTGAATGTCTCACATAGTCATTTTACGTCGAAGATTTAGTGGTTGGGGCGGACAACCTGCAGACAGCCCAACAAATTTACTCAGTAGCAAAGACCATCCTAGCAACCCCGGTGTGGAGATTCGTAAGTGGGCATCAAACAGCTCCTTGCTAGGAGTACAGTTCCGAATGAATCAGTTGTCGTTGGAAGATGACGGTGGGGATTCACATACAACTAAGGTACTAGGGCTCTGCTGGAAAAGAAACCATCACTTAGTCATTGTGAGCCCTGACCACGTCCTCAAGTTATGGTCGATTATGCCTACTAAGAAACGGACAACGCTTGAAGCATTCGCAAGCTTTTACGATCCTCTCGGCTCTCTTATGCCGTTCCCTCTTCAAGCTAAACTGATTTTTCAAGATCTCTGGAAACTAAAGCATGCTTGAAGTTTCCCACTACAAGAACAGTACACAGCATGGAACGCCTGGTGTGCCGAGCTCCCGACGATAAACGAGGCTCACCTACCACAACAAGTCAAGGGGGCGCTAGGTCATCCAATCAGAACTACTGAGCTACACGTGTGCGCGGATGCCAGCCCACGCGCGTACGGTGTAGCTGTCTACGTATGTACTGAATCGCAGCACTCGCAAGAACTCAGTACATACCTTCTCAAGAGCAAGGGATGAACCGCACCACTGAAGGTTCTATCTCTGCCTCGTTTAGAGCGGCCTGCCTGTCTTATAGCAGCCTGCATCTACAACCACATCAATTGCATTCCATGTTTCCTAAACACAAGACCATCCTTTTGAACCGACTCCCAGATTATCATCCACTGGATATCACAAGATACGGGACATCGCGAGCTATATGTCAGAAACCAAGTCGCAGAAATACAGCAGCATACAGCTAGCTGGCCACGTGTGGCAGTACCTCAAAAGCAAGGAAAATTCGACCGACCTGCTTACAAGAGGTGTTACGGCAGCCACGATTTTGCGTTCCTTTCTGTGGTGGAAAGGTCCTTCAAGGCTCTCTCATCCCGGGCACATCTGGGAACCTGACACAAGAGCTACAAGGCTCAAAACACCCACTGAGAAACTGGTGCCCGTGACTGCCCTTGCCGTCACCTTACAGTACAACAAGCGTTATTGAAAGTCACAACTTCAGCTGATACTCGTGCCTTCTTAGAGCAATGGCGTAGATATACAGCTTCGTTTAAAACACATCAACAAGAACCTCCGCAGTCAGAACGCTGAGTATCCGAGAAAGTGCACGAGCTGTACATTACTGGGTCAAACAAGTCCAGCATTCGCACTTTCCGGAGGAGCTTGCAGCGCTGTTGGGCAGAAAACCCCTACCTACTTCATTGCATCTCCTACTCTTGTGTTCATTCATAGATGGCGACGGTATTTTAAGAGTAGGAGGGCATCTCCAACTTTTGCCCATCTGCATGTCAGTTCATCACCCTGCATTCTCACGATGCTGTCACCGAGCTACTGATTCAGTCCGCTCATGAAGGAATGCTTCACTGAAGCGTCAAGTTCACTCTCATCGAGTTAAGAGAGCGTTTCTGGGTGCCGAATGGTGGAAAAGTCGTAAAGCCCGCACTGAGAGGTTGTTTGATGTGCCGACGGCGCAAAAATTTACCAGAAACGGCACCTACAACACCGTTATCACGCGACCGAATCACCGAAGGAAGCCAACTTGCGGTCGTCGGCGTTCACTGTTGTGGTCCACTTTACTGTCATATGGTAACAAATATTTGCTCGAAGGCCTACATAGCCATTTTTTGTGCGCTGTTACACGCGCTATACATCTTGAACTCACCACGGGCACGACTGCAGCTAGTTTTCTTGCCGTCTTTTGACGTTTCATTGCCCGTCGTGGAATACCGTCCACCATCTACTTGCACAACGCCTTGGCATTCTATCTCAGCGCTAAACAAGTCGGAAATCTATCGACTTCGAATGGAGAAACCTTCGTATCGAAAACCTTTGCATCGACTGGAGGTTCAGTGTCGAGCAAGCCCATGGTGGGGCAGATGGTGGGAGTGCCTCGTAGGCATCTTCAAGAACACGTTAAAACGTCCGCTGGGTCGCAGCCATCTGTCCTTCGAAGACATCACGATGGTTGTTTGCGAGGTGGAAGCGAACATCAACAGCCGTCCACTGACTTATCTACCTAACGATCCCGAGGACTCAAGTCCACTCACTCTTTTACACTTCCTGCTTGGCAAATGCGTAACATGTTTGCCGCAACACTTCGGCGCGGCTAAACCTCAGTCGACGAGCGCCGATCTGCGACGTCAAGCGCACAGTCGTCCAGCGCTGAAGGATTATCTTTCAAAACTCTGGCGAAGGGAGTACTTGTTGCTTCTGCGTTCAGCTCACGAGGTGGCGCCCAAGGCACCAGCGCGACTTCAGGTCGGTGACGCTGTCTTCGTGCGAGACGGCTCATCGCCAGTAATGTGTAGGATGGCTCGCGCAACCGAACTGCTTCCCGGCCGCGACAACATCGCACGTGCGTGCCGTCTGAGATTGGCATCCGGCTTCATCATCAGGCGACCGGTGCAAAAACTCTACCTTTTCGAAGCAGACAGTACTTAATAGGTTTTTGTGGCCACTGGAGTACGTCCTAAATAAAGGAGAAAGAAGGGGCGGCGGGCACGGGCCACGGGCGCTGTCTCTCTCAGTTGTTCCTTTGACCTTCGACGTAGTCACACGATCGGGTCCGGGTCTCCTTCGTTTTTTACAGAAGGTATGTGACTGGTTCAAACATGATAATCAGGAGGTGCGTGTCATGCAACAACATGATCACATACCTTGCTCATGATGCGCTCGTGGCTGTTTCCCTAGCTTCCCATATACCAAATTTGGTATCACGTGAGGTGAATAGATGACCAAGGTAAATGACACGTTGAAACATGTTAATCGTGATATACGTGTTATGTAAAGCATAAATACTTGCGGCGCTCATGGCATGCTAGCGGCCGTTTCACTGGTTGCACATACACCAAGTTTGGTATCATGTGACGTGAATGGACGACGAATGTAAATGGCAGGTCCAAACATGATGATCTTGATATGCGTATCATGTAAAACATGACTGAGTGCTACGCTCATAGTGCGTCCGCGGCCTTTTTGCTAGGTCAACATATACCCGACTTAGTAATACCTGACGTGAATAGACGACGAAGGTAAATGACACGTTCAAACATGTAATGATGGCATGCGTTTCATGTAAAACTTCACTACATGCTACGCTCGTAGCACGCTCGTAGCTCGGAGCTTCATATTTACCAAAATTAGTATCAAATGGCGTCAAAAGATAAAAAGGTAAAAAACACGTCCGTACATGATAATCGTGACTTTGAAGTCATTTACGGCATGATTTATGTCCACCTCGTTACGTTGTGCTGACGTTAGAGTGACATATAAACCTTCCTCATTCGTGCTTCGCATGCCATATATTGCTACTGTACGTGGGATCTGCAAATTTGTTTTTCTTTATGTTACATTGGCAGATATATTGATACGTATACATATACGTTAAGTGACGGCAACGCCGATGTCGACGATGACGCCGACGACAAAATCTTGCCAATAGTGTCCATATAATTGATATCGCAATAAACCCTGACATCAGCAGCGCTGACATGACGAATGTGAAAAATAAACGTCATCGTCCCAGCAGGAATTGAACCTGATCATATTCCGTGACAATCAAGTATTCTACAACAGAGCCAAGCTAAGTCTCAGAAATGATTTACAACTTGAAACACATTTCTAATTGCAGTGATCGCTATCTAATTCTGTTTATAGTGTGCCTTTGGAATAATCCTTCGCCCTATGCTCCGCGCTAATTTTTAACAGGTGGCTAGAAAACAGCCATTAAAACGGCTGAAGGTCAGAAAGCTGAGCTGTAGCAAAGCAATTTTTTCAAGTTCTCTAACCCAATGACATCAGGGTATGTTATGATGGCGGCAGAAAAGGTACAGTCGAGGAATCACTGCAGTCTGCTTTGAGCTGCACATATGGATTCTTGTAAGGCACGGTGCTCGGGCTCTCCCCGTCCACGTCGGAACTCCTTTTGTTTTGCCCTACAAGAAGGGGGTGCATCGCCAAAGCACACGTCCTTCTCGAGAAGGTCGACATTTCTCTTTGCATGGCAGTCGGGCAGGTGATTCCAAGAATTTGAGTGCTATGCAGGATGGCTTGGGCTTCTCGGGCAGAGGAGTTTGCTCCGAGCTCGCGGTGTGGCTGCCATGGCATGAAGGCAGTGCGGAGTGCGTGATTGCAGCGTTGATAGAAATGACTACAAAATGCGCGGTTTGTTTAAGCGAATGTGGGACATTTACAGTGGTTATCGAAAAAGTACTGTGTGCGAACAAGTCAACGCAACCACTAAGTAAACTTTCCAACAGTTCAGCAACGTCAGCGTTGGTCACGCTATATATTTGCCAACGAAACACGCGCCTCCCCCATTCGCTTTCGTGGATGTTTGTCCTCCTTGGAACAGGTCGTTTCGCTTCACCTGCTGCATAAAAACTTTCACTTTCAAAGGCAGCAAGGGTGCACACGTATCACTGTTGTGCTGCTCGTTTAGCTCCTATAAAATATTGCAGATGAAGATAAGGACACGAGGTCACCAGGGGCGTTCACCTTGTGGTGGCACCATGGCTATGATCAGATACGTTGTGAGCACGGTGAAATGGAATGCGAGACAAGGTAGCCACGTAGTGATATCACTTTTACTTCTGCGTGCGTGTGTGCATAGTCTGCACAATAAAGCTGTTGGATTAATCTTGGTGCTCTACGTGAGTACGACGTGAGGGCTAGGGGCCTAGTCAGGCGACTTTAAATGTTGCCTTTTGCCATTTTTCCAGGGCAACCTCTTTTGATGATGAAAAAATAAACAATTCAATTCAATACTTTTCGACGTGAGTGCCGGCCGAACAGCCTGCTAGATTTTACAGGCTGACCATTATGATTAACACGTGGCCTCGGGTTTTGGTGTGGTCGCGATGTTGCAAGACACACGGCCGATACTGATCGCAGAGTCTACATTGCTGATTATTCTAAAACAGACTTATTGCAGCCAATAAAAGCTTTAGTAACTTTCAACTCCCCGTTCCTCTAAAAAATATCATGACAAAACGTTTTTGACACCTTTTTTGCATGAGTGCATTTGTGCACCCAGTGGAACGACAATCGAAATAAAAGAAGATGCCTTCAGTTTAAAAACACCACTCAACTAAGTCGACCGTCTTTGACGGAATGACTGGCTCTATCGGAACCAATGAAACGCAGCACGCTGAGGGGCGAATTAGGCTTTTTTGTACTGTTGGCCTATTAATAGGAGGGTGTTGCAAGAACTCGAAAACATCTCAAGTTCAGGTGAAACTCGGACAAGCCTGCATAGCAGAACTGAATGCAGGAACAGCGCAACCTAGAAGTAGTTACTTGGTAACTACGGAAGCGAAAAAACAAGGACAGAAAAGAGAAGTTATGTCCCACCAACTCGCTCAAGCTTCCACGCTTCATAACCTGCATAGCACCCTTAAAATAATTCGCGTTTTCGAAATGCTGATTAAGTCGAATGGTTGCAAAGGTTAAATGATTGCTCATAACGCCACCAAAACCAACAACATGCTGAGGCTCATCATCAGGATATCCAACACCGCGGAGGGCTGGGGCAATACAGCAATCAGAGGTTGTACCATGCCTTCCTAATGAAGTATATGGCCACTGCGCATTGCTGGCATGTATTCGAGAAGGCAAAGCTCAAACCGCTGATGCGTAAGAACATCAAATTGATGCTCGGTACACCCGTGGAAGCCAGCACAGATAAGCTTATGCAGCTAGGCATCTACAATATTCTCCAAGATGTTGTCGAGGCAATGCAGACACCCAGGTAGCCAGGCTCTTTTCCTCGCCTGTGGGGCGGAGGGTCAGATAGGCCCTTGGCTCCAATCCAACTGCCATCAGGGAAAGGCGATGTGCGCTGGACGCGCAGATGCGAGATGTCATGGGCTCGCCAATCTCGCAATACGTGTACCCGCAACACAATGATGGCAGACGAAGAGCCAGGGCAGCCACGATTGTTAATTCCGTTGCCAGCGATCGTCAATCTGTAAGGTTCATCGACGTCGCCCAATATGATTCGTCGGACCAGTTTGTGGTGACCGTGGTACATTACAGGGGCAACCTGCCTAACGCCGCTTCGGTATGGAGCTCGTCTCGGGTGCTGGTAGAACAGGTGGCGGTCACCCTCCGCCTGCAGGATAAAGGCATACCATACATCTCTACAGATTCCCAGACGGTGGTCCAGGCCTACACCTCACGTTTGGTCTCGGAGGACACAGATCCTTCGGAAAAGGAGCGTTGGCCCCCATGTCAACATTTGGTTTCCGGTCCATATGGGGAACAGTATCTTTCGTCATTCCCAACGCACACAATCTGGCCCATGACCGTGCGTGCGAACTTACCCACCGCGCCGGGCAGGTGGTGCTCGCAGGAGCGATCGCGGGGCTTAACAAGCACTAGCTCCAGGCTTTGACCAAGGTGACTAAGCAATATAGGACCATCAGGAGGATCTAGCCTCCACCTAATGTCAAGTTTTCCAGGTCTCAGTCTTCCACTCTACGGATATTACAGAGTGGCTCCTACCCCAGCTTAGCCAGGGTCAGAAGGTAGGTGGACTCCTACGAGCCCGATTGCCCAGGCTAGAAAGATCCCTTCTGCACTTCAGAACACAATCTCTGGTGGTGTCCCTCATGTCGGTGTCCCACAGTACAACGATCGTCTCGTCATAAAGGCAGAATTAGAGGAGGTGCTAAAGAATTCTGACCTAGCAGCTAGCTACGGGCCGTGCAGAGGGCCCGTAACGCGGCGCTCAGGCACCACCTGCCCGTTCTGACGTGGTAGCTACGCGCGGCGGCTCTGTCCGTCTGTCTGTCTGTCCATCTGTCTGTCTGTCTGTCTGTCTGTCTGTCTGTCTGTCTGTCTGTCTGTCTGTCTGTCTGTCTGTCTGTCTGTCTGTCTGTCTTCATAGCTGAATCTCATAGTTTTACATCGACTAAACGCAACAATTATGAACAAAATGATGAACGTTGTTTGTGAATCGTCCATTGTGGCAGCAGTGCTCGCTTCATAATTTTATAAATGTTGCACATGCACCGCTAATATAAAGCCGTCACGTCTGGTGAACCTCAATTCCACATGCACGATCAACTCAAGTTCATTTAGTAGCAATGTCCAGGGCTACCATCCTCGCGAGCACCAGCTTATCGCTTATCGCTTCATATCAGCTTATCCCTTTTGTTGCTAATAATCAAGACCATGTCGGCATTGTTACGCAAGTTCCAAAAACTGGGTATATAGAAATCTGCAACTGTTCATTTTATCTGTACGTAAAACAATGTGCATATATTTGTTGTCATGAGGTTTCGCTCAATAAAAATTTGCAACATGGTTATCCTCCCTTCCCATGCTTCATCCAGTTTCGATTACCAACGTAGGGTCAGCTAAATTTTGATTATTCAGTAACTTGTAGTTGTTTCTAGTTACTTATGAAATTCAGGAACTACTGTCTGTAGCGACTATACGTTTCACGCAGTAAAGGCAACAAAAATGCCGTCGCAATTACTTTTGTTTTTATAAAAATAATATCTGACAACACAATGTTAAATGCTTTTCAATTTTTATAACTTTATTGTTTACCACATCCTGTCCACTCTTCAACTTTCTACAGTATAGCGGTACTAGGAATTCAGAGGAAGTTCTCGCTAAAAAGAATGCCTTTTATGCAGAAACATATTGGTGTTATACTTGTATACTGCATGTCGTAAATCCATCACGTTTCAACTACAGCTACTTAAGTTCATGTCCTTTTTGGAAAGATGAGGGGGGGACACATGTTCTTTCTGTCTTAAGAGCTTCTAGCTCTGTTCTTGAGGTGCCGATAGAACATTTCTTCACCCGAGGCACCGGGCTAATTTTTAACAGGGGACTAAAAAGCAGCCCCAGCAAACAACTGAAAGCCAAAAGGCTGAGCTCTGGTGAAACAATTTTCTTTAGAGTTCGTTAAAACAGAGGCTCTTAGTTTTGCAATGACTGAACGCAATAAGTAGGCGCAAAATGACCAACGTCATTTTGCAGGATGTATCTACAGTATACACTGACAACAATAACTAGTAAATTTAAAAAAAAACATGAGCAGATTCAGTTCATTAGTCATATAACTTGGAAACATTTTAAGAAGTTCACTCCTTGCCTCATCACTTCCATTCATAGGGCAGCGTTGTCACACTGTTTTTCTCAAAAATGTATTCTGTTCGACAGTGTTATACAAGTTTCTTCTTGGAACGCCTTGCATCGTTGACTTCAGCACGCTTTAACGGGTCCTTCCCTGATCCTTTGCTACCTGTTTCGTCGACTACCTTGAATCATTTTGGAAACCTTGCATTGTATGTGTACAGGATTGTGCATTGACCATCCGCGTGCAGATGTGTGTGGGGCTTCGTGAACATGTCTAAAAGTGTTTTGTATGCTCAGCAGACGCAATACTTTTCGAACAGCGTCTGGTTTATTATGTAGAACGTAAAGAATGCACGTCGTGCTCACTGAATGCGCCATTCCCGTACTTGTTCATACATTTTCGTGAAATCAATTCTACCGTTTGGTATTCCATCCATTGCACATTTTGTGGGATAGCAGAACACTAACGATGTTACTTTTTCACGGCAACTGTAACTGTAACAAGTTTATTTTGGAAACTCGGTAACTGTAGCTGCAGGAGTTTCGTTCGTTTTTTTTGGCTTTGGCAACTGTAACCATAGCATTGGGAATTCTTATTGGTAACGTGCCCATGGCTGCTCAAAGCTGCATTTAGCACCTTTTAATCACACAATTTGCTATTGCAATATCAGTGCTGGCGATCAAGTCAGAACTCTTAACGCGATATGATTTATTGATATGTGGGGTTTTACGTCCCAAAACCACTTTGTGATTATAAGAGACGCCGTAGTGGAAGGTTCCGGAAATTTCGACCACATAGAATTCTTCAACGTGCACCCAAATCTGATCACACGGGCCTACGACATTTCCGTTTCCATCGAAAATGCACCCATCACAGCCGGGATTCAATCCCGTGACGTGCGGGTCAGCACCCGAGTACCTTAGCCGCTAGACCACCGTGGCTGGGCTTTTAACGCAATAGCGTTAGAAAGTTCGTGTTGCGGGAATGCCGCTGTCAGCATGGGCGCCGTTGTTTGTGGGCAAAAAATTTTCTCTGAGCGAAAAATTGTAAAATAAGCAAACAAAATAAACAATAAATTTTCTGTCCTATTGAGGATCGAACGCGGGCCGTTCGCGTGGAAACCACATGCTCACAATAAAGCCACGATGCTCTTTTCTATATTGCCTGTTTTCAGGCACTATGTACATGAACAAAGCCGTGAAGGTTGCGAAAACAAGTGGTGGCAGCGCTGCTGAATAGGCGCTAGCTTTACAATTCTTTGAGAGCTGTCAGGGGTTCCGCCCTCGACAACCACTCAGGAACAGACTATTGTGTTTTCGTAATGTCCAGAAATTTCACCATGCACACTTGCGGGTCATGCATTCTTGCGGGTCATGCATCTGAATCTCAATAAAATTCTGCCATACGGGCCTGCTGTAAACAGGGGAGGCCTATCAACATTATTAAGTCAAATTGTAAACCATCCTCGATTTCAATCGGTAGAAATCTGATGCCGTAAGGGTCTAGTAGGAATTCCGCTTTGATTGTCCTCTGCAATACATCGCAACAATACACTCCCTCCTAGCAATGTAATTAAAAATCGTGGTCAATAGATTCTGGTTTTTCACAAATTAGACAGTCTGACTCCATGGTAGAAAGACACCCCGCTCTTCTAGATGTACCTTGACGTGCAAAGCGCCGGTGTGAAGATTAAAAAAGAAGGTCTTCGTGACAGCAGCTTGCGTTATTTTAACTCTTTTTAGCACATCCTGCCCTAGACTTTTCCTGTATATGACCCTGTACATTGGAACGGATGAAATTGTATCACAAACATCTCAGTACGGCTTTTTTCGTGACACTGAAAATAATTACCCATTGGAAATTCTGACAGACAAAAAGTGGACACTTGAGATCACCTCCTTGAGATATCCGCTGACAGCGGCATTCACATGGTCTGTGCCCACTACATATCCAGGTAAAGCTCTCATGAGCCTCAGTTGGCACACCGTACGCCGAAATAGATCACTCACGTTACGAGGAAAAAAAGCCTGTTTACGAGTGCCTTATAAATATTTATGATAGTACCAAACTACGTTTTTTTACACGCCTATACAAATTAGTTCGACTGCAACGTCCCGAACTTGAGGCCAACACGAACACCTCGAAGGCACGATGAAATTTCTATATATTGGCCCGTGAACAATGCAACACTTTCATTAAGTACCACAGCTTCAAGACGAAAAAAACAAATTGCAAACCGTAGCACCCGAGAACATTTATAGGTAATTTTCCTGCGATTTACTCGCCTTCAATTTATTTCTCTTGCCTGTTCTTGCCGACAGTCATCATTGTCTTTGTAGTGTTTTAGCGGTGCCCCTAGGTATTTGAAAGATGACGTCCCCCATTTCATATTAGCGAAAAATTCCGGTGTGGATGAGCACTCTCCATGCCGAAAACGCAACCACTTTCACCAGTTCACCCGGCTATCAGCGGCATCGCTAACACTATTCACTACAGTAATAAACTCTGCCACACTTTCTTTGTCTCTGCAACAGACTGCGACAGCATCTGCATATGCCAGAATTTTACCTTCTGGCGCCTGCCGTCTAAAACCGTTAATGCTGCTGTTTTCACTTACCGCTAATCATACCGTTACTATATAGATGCTGAACAAAAGAGGACTAAGCGATCATCTCTGAAGGACGGAACGCCTGATGCTAATGGGGGCCCCTTATGTATTATGCACTACCAAACGTGTCACGCAATAGCGATATGCCAAAGCTAAATTATTTCTGATTACCGAACCAACATTCACTAGGTCTAATATGGCAAGAAGCAAGACATGAGAGACACAATCAAATGCTTTTTCGAAATCGAGCTGCAGAATCGCCACACAACCTTCCGTGGCGTCGCAACGCTCGAGAACGCATCGCATTTATTGTATATTGGTGACAATGAAACGTCCCATAGTACCTCAAGTTTGATGAGATCCCACCAATTTTTTGATGACACCCTGGAGTCACCCCGCTAGTACTTTCACCAAGATTTCGTAGTTGCAATTAGTTAATAATATAGACTTATATGACGAAACTAGTTTCAACTTCTCTCTCTCTTTCTTTGGGCTTTGGTATCAAAATAGTAGGAGCCTCACTAAAAACAAAACCGAAGCAGACTATCTATAGTTTGTATGACACGTTAAATACTTCAGCAAGCTGTCCGGATAATTCACTCTTAAATGTTTTATAAAACACAGCACTCAGGCCGTCAGGCCCCATTGACTAACCATGACTCAGCATATTGTCACGTATTGCAAGAGGGTGACACAAACAATAGCTTTATTAAAGGGCGAACTTGTGCCCAGAAAAATAGGTAAATAACTGAGTCCGCTAAAGCGTTCCACACTAGCGTCTCTCTCGAACACCTTTTTTCACAACCCGTCGATCAGGCCACCGTCGCGAGCCCAAGCACGAGGAGCAATGACTCGCGTTGCTACAGCGCGCGCAGGTGCGCTACGTTGTAGACGCTTGCATAGCGTCTCGCTGGTTCTCCTGGTAGTTGTAGACGCTTGCATAGCGTCGCGCTGGTTCTCCTGGTAGAAGGCAGTCTCTGCGGCATTACTCCCCCTCCGAAATACGCATCGTCCCGATGCGCGGTTGGGGGAAGTACGCAAGGGGGAATGCTTCAGCATCTCTCGAAGTAGGGCTTCATGCGGGCTACATGTACGACCTCTGCATGGTTTTGACGTCTTGAGCGCTCTTGTCCTTCAGGAATAACTTCATAAGTTATGTCACTGAGTTGGCGGATGACCTTATATGGACCAAAGTAGCGTCGAAGAAGTTTCTCTGACAGCCCACGGTGGCGTATTGGTGTCCACACCCACACTTGATCGCCTGGCTGATATTTGACTTCTCTGCGGCGCAGGTTGTAGTAGCTCGCGTCCCTACATTGTTGTTGACGTATTCGATGTCGCGCTAGTTGGCGCGCTTCTTCAGCTCTTTGTAGGAATTCTTCAACGTCAGATGGCTCATAATTGTCGTTATCGACAGGGAGCATAGCGTCGAGTGTTGTAGTCACCATACGGCCATAGACCAGCTCAAATGGAGGAATGCGGGTGGTCTCCTGTACTGCCGTATTGTAGGCGAACGTTGCATAAGGTAGGATTTCGTCCCACGTCTTATGCTCTATGTCCACGTACATCGACAACATATCCGCTATGGTGCGGTTTAGGCGTTCCGTCAACCCGTTCGTTTGGGGATGATACGCAGTACTTTTTCTATGAGTGGTATTAGTCATATTCATCAGGCACTGCATCAACTCCGATGTGAATGCTGTTCCGCGATCGGTGATAACTACCATCGGGGCGCCATGTCGCAGAACTATGTTGTGAACGAAGAACTTGGCAACTTCCGCAGCCGTTCCTCGTTCCAGGCAGCCAGTTTCTGCGTACCGCGTTAAATAGTCGGTTGCGACAATAATCCACCTCTTTCCTGAGGATGACATTGGAAACGGCCCGAGAAGATCCATTCCAATTTGCTGAAAAGGAGTCTCAGGTGGGTCTATGGGCTGGAGCAGGCCGGCAGTTTTCAGAGGTGGTGTTTTGCGCCTTTGACATTCGCGGCATGTCTTCACATAATGCTGTACCGATGCTAACAGCTTGGGCCAGTAATATTTCAGATGAATTCTGGCGAATGTCCGGCTGACACCTAAGTGACCCGAGCACGGTTCATCATGGCAAGCTTGTAATATTTCACGTCTCATGACTTGCGGCACAACGAGTAAGAACTTTTCTTTGTTGCTTCTGAAGTTCCTTTTGTAGAGTACATTATCACGGAGGCAGAACGACGATAATGTTCTCCTAAATACACGTGGAACTTGGGAGTCGTGCCCTTCGAGGAATTTTATCAATGGGAGCAGTTCTGTGTCGGATCGTTGCTGCTCGGCGATATCTGAAGCCTTCACAACACAAAGGAACGGAAAGTCGTCCTCTTCCGAAGAGGTAGAGTCCAGTGGCGAGCGTGATAAGCAATCAGCATCGCTGTGTTTTCTTCCCGACCTATATACAACTGTAATATCGTATTCTTGGAGCCTGAGGCTCCATCTCGCAAGTCGTCCCGACGGGTCTTTTAAGCTCGCCAGCCAGCAAAGTGAATGGTGGTCGCTGACGGCGCGGAACGGCCTGCCGTAGAGATATGGCCTGAACTTGCTAATCGCCCATATAACTGCCAAGCACTCTTTTTCCGTTGCAGAATAGTTCTTTTCAGCTTTTGACAGGGTGCGACTGGCATAGGCTATGACTTTCTCTTCTCCATTTTGCCATTGAGCTAATACCGCGCCGAGACCAAGATTACTTGCGTCTGTATGGACTTCCGTGTCCGCAGTTTCATCAAAATGTGCGAGGATCGGTGGGGCTTGTAAACGGTTCTTTAGTTCCTCGAAAGCTCTCTCTTGTTCCTTATGCCAAACGAATGATTCTTCCTCTTTTGTGAGTCTGGTCAGAGGTTCAGCAATTTTCGAGAAATTTTCTATAAATCGTCTGTAGTAAGCGCACAAGCCCAGAAATCGACGCACCTCCTTCTTGTCTCTCGGCTTGGGGAATCGCGCAACGGCCGCAGTTTTGTCCGGATCCGGGCCAACACCTTCAGCGCTGATCACATGACCGAGAAAACGAAGCTTTTCATATCCAAACTGACACTTTTCCGGTTTAATAGTCAAGCCGGCCGACTGGATGGCGTGAAGCACTGAACGTAGTCGTTCTATATGCTGTTCAAAGGTTGCAGAAAATACCACAACATCGTCCAAGTATACTAAACATGACTGCCATTTGAGACCCGATAGAACACTGTCCATCATGCGCTGGAATGTCGCCGGCGCACAACAAAGGCCGAATGGGAGTGCTTTAAATTCGTACAAGCCGTCCGGAGTTACGAAAGCCGTCTTTTCGCGGTCTCTTTCATCCACTTCAATTTGCCAATACCCGCTTTTTAAATCTAATGACGAGAAATATCTGGCATGCCGTAGGCGATCTAATGTATCATCGATACGTGGCAAGGGGTATACGTCGCGCTTGGTCACGCTGTTCAGTTTCCGGTAGTCAACGCAGAATCTCAACGTGTTGTCCTTTTTCCTCACAAGCACTACTGGCGATGCCCACGGACTGTTGGATGGTTGGATGACATCATCCTCCAGCATCTCTTGCACTTGACCCTTTATGACCTCTCGTTCTTTGGGTGAAACTCTGTACGGGTTTTGATGAACAGGTCTTGTTTGCTCGTCAGTTATTATTCGGTGTTTAACGATCTGCGTGCGACGTACTTTTGACGAGGTGGAGAAACACTCTGAGAAGTCTCTTATGAGGTCCTGTATGATTTGCCTTTCGCCTGATGATAGACTTCTATTTATTGAAACCGCAGCTCCGACATCATCCGTACTTCCCGAAGCAGGTGGTGCTGACGTGAGGCCACACAAATCTGTCGCTGCAGTAAAGCTGTGCAGAAAGGCAATGGCAGTGTCTTTTGCAACATGCTGTATTGCATTTCCGAAGTTTGTGAGCAACACACTGGCGCACCCATCACGTAATTGAATGATGCCCCGGGCTACACAAATACCTTTCTTTAGTAGCAGCTCGACGTTGCTATCCGCTATGCCTTCGGAATCGGCAAATGTGTCATTTCTGACGCCAACCAGCACGCTGCATCGTGGTGGCACGGTTATGTCTTCGTCGATAACCCGCAATGCAGTGCTCTCTACCTCCTTCTCGTCTATGGCCAGCTTCGTCGAGAAGGAAACGCTAGAATTTTGTAGGTTGATTATGGCACCGTTCGCTAGCAAGAAATCCATCCCGAGAATTACGTCCCTTGAGCATTCCGGAAGCACAATAAACTCAGCCACGTAAGTAGCACCCTGAATTCCTATTCTCGCGGTACATCTTCCCACTGGTGTTATCCTGTGGTCCCCAGCCGTTCTTATTTGTGGACCACTCCACGGCGTCAAAACTTTCTTGAGATCCCTCGCGAACGCGTAGCTGACGACTGAATAATCCGCACCGGTATCGACTAAAACGCTCAATTCCCGCTCGTCCACCGTAACGCGCAAGTCCGAAGAAATTGATTCCTTACTTATCTTAGCCGTTCTTTTCTGCCTGTCGCTGCTACCCTCGGGTCTTGACGGAGGATCTTCGCCTTGTCGAACAACAGCGGCCTTGCCTCCACAGGTCGCTGGACTTAGTTTTCCTGCCGCGGGCTCGTTGAACGTCTTGGTGGACCTGAGAATGGGGAACTTGGACGCCGGGGGCTCGGTGATCGGTAACGTTTCGGCGCCGGTGACCTTGGCTGGTGCTGAAAACTAGCAGATGGGAGTTGCTGCCTTGACAGGTAATCTTCTATCTCCATGGGTCTTTCACCATTACGCGGGCATGGTGCGTTCACAGAAAACCCCCGCAGGCCGGCCCTCCGGTATGGGCACGTTCTGTAAAGATGTCCAGCCTCTCCGCAATGAAAGCAAAGCGGCGTCCAGTCGGGTGTGCGCCACACGTCGCTTTTTCGTGGTCTCAGCTCTCCGAGAAAGGGCGAGCCATGCGAAGCCGACGGGCGTGTACTGGGGGCTACGAAAGAAGCATTGTGCACGGCAGGCTGGCGTAGAGCGTCCGCGTACGTTGGCATGCGACGTGTCTGCAGTGGTTGTTCCAGTCGAACAGGTTGCGGCTCAGGTTCCGGCTGAAGGATGGCGTGCCGGATTTCGTCACGAATGACGGCGGCGAGGGTCGAGACTGTTGGCATCACTTGTGGCTGCATCAACTTCTGAATCTCTTCCCTTACAATGGATCGCACCAGTTCTCTTAGCGTTTCACTGTTGTTACTTTGGCCTGCCGATAGGACGTCCACTGGTGCGCTACTGGCGTCTCGGTTGTAATGACGGGCACGCTGCTGTAGCGCCTTCTCTATGGTTGTTGCTTCGGTGCGGAACTCGGCAACCGTGCGTGGTGGATTGCGAACTAACCCAGCAAACAAGTCCTGCTTGACTCCACGCATTAGGTGGCGCAGTTTCTTCTCTTCCGTCATGTTCGGATCAGCGCGTTTGAAGAGCCGGCACATGTCTTCGACATACATGCTGACACTCTCATTCGTGCGTTGACTCCTGGACTGGAGAGCGTTCTCTGCCTTCTCTCGGCGGTCGGTGCTGGCATACGCAGCGAGCAAGTGTTGTCGAAAATCTTCCCATGTTGTTATCACCGCTTCGTGATTTTCGAACCACACCTTCGCTGAATCCTGCAACGCAAAGTACACGCGTCCAAGTTTCCTTGTCTCATCCCAGGCATTGGTCCTTGCGACTCGCTCGAAATGTTCCAGCCAGTCTTCTACATCTTCGTGCGAGTCACCGTGGAAGGGCTCAGGCAGGCACGGTGGTGACACGATGAGCTCGGATGTAGAACCTGCGGTGGCCATCGTTGTGGGGTCGTTTGTAAAAGCTGCTTGCGTTGCTGGAGCAGTGGTGAGCGGTCCGAATTCAGGCGGGTCTCCTCGAAGACGACGGCTCGAACGCTGGTGTACAGGAGTCAATTCGCCAGGTTCCAGTCGTTGAGGGTCGGGGCTCCGCTCTCTTGCGCCTGAGGGACTTCCAATCATACCCCCGCACCTCCACCAGAATGTCACGTATTGCAAGAGGGTGACACAAACAATAGCTTTATTAAAGGGCGAACTTGTGCCCAGAAAAATAGGTAAATAACTGAGTCCGCTAAAGCGTTCCACAATATCTATAGCCTTCTCTACTTCCGTTAGTGATACAGGCTCTTCTAACACTGCTTTTGTGTCATCAGACAACCACTGCATCCTACTGAGGAAAGACTCTAAACATCTCCTCCTCAACTGGTCTAGTAGTGAATAGAGCCTCGTCGTGCTTAAAAAATTCCGCCCAATGGTATTATTGTCTGCCGTCTCTACACCATTGCATTCGATAGTTTCTATACGGTTCCGCCTAGCGCGACTTTTCTCGAGTCCTAGTGCCCGTTTCGCTGGATTTTCATCTAAGCTCACTTGCATAGCTTTGGCTCGTACTAAGTCCCTTCAATAGCACGCTTCATCATAGATCGCTAGCTTTTTTTGATGTTGCGCAAATCCTCAACATACACACCAGGCTTTTCACATTGCAGTGCTGTCAGTTTCTGCAGCAATTATTTAAGCTCTCTCTCTCTTTCTATTTCAATTCAAAGCCAAGAACACTTGGTTGCTCAATCGTTATCATTTCGATCCAATGTTTGAAAAGGCGTCACTCTTATCGTACTTTCTCCACATGAGCGTCCTCAATTAGTTTCAGTTCATTCACAGCTACGTTGAAAGACTCGTCTCTTACAAGATTAGAGTTACTCATATACTGATCCCAAGAACATCCATTGTATTCTTTTTCGCGCCTATGTAGCACACTACTAGGCAATGATCAGGAAAGGCAATCGGAAAAACTTCATAGCTGTAGCGAATCTTCCGAACTCTGAAATTGGTCGAAATCTAGAATACCTTCTGGTGGAGCTACCCAACAAGGACGCCGTTTGTGCTTGGAGTCCATGCTTGGCCGTGACTGTCGCCATAGTGCATGGTCGCTGGTTGCCGGCTAATAAACGCCTTAACAAATCGGTTGAGAGTGCTGCGATCCCCTTCGGTGCCCTTGGAGCTACGATCACGTACCCTGCCATCTACCATGTCCCACGAAGCCTCTCAGCAAACGCCTCCTCCATGCCACCCCCTTGTCCTGGTGTCCTAAGAATCCGCGATCCACCCATCTTCACTGGCGCCGATGGGACTGACGTGGACAATTAGCTCGCCTTTTACCAGCAGGTGAGCGTCCTCAACAATTGGGACGAGGACAGGAAGTTGACAAACTTAATGTTCTACCTTGCGGGCGTTGCGGCTTGGTGGTACAACAACCACGCGTCCGTTTTGCAACCTGGTCTGATTTTGAGACCGCTATCATCAACATTTTCGGCTGCCTTGCCGTTCGTAAGCTGCAAGCCGAGCAGCACTTACGCGAACGTGCTGAGCCGGCTAGTGAGTAATTCACCAGCTATATTGAAGATGTCCTGGACTTACGCAACAAATCCAATCACACCATGTCGGCAAGATCCGAAACATCATGAAAGAAGTTGACGTTGTTGCCGTCACGGTGCTGCTCGATAAAAACCCGACACAGTGGCTGAGGTCATCGCACTGTGCCAGAGCTCTAAAGAGCTCCGCCAGCAGTGTTCGATGAGCCGTCGCTCCCCACCACGAGCTGCAACGCTTGCTGGCTTGGAGGCAGTTGTGACCAACTGGAGTTGATGGCAGGCCTCAAGTCCTTCATCCGGGAGAAAATCGTGCGCCAGTTTTATCCTGTCTTTTGCCCACACACCGACTGTTCTGCAATCATTAATTGCCTTTCTCCTTCCTATTCTTCGAGCGATTGAGCAAGAAATAGCGGAGTGACACTCTTCAGTAAGCCTGGCTGTCTCAGAAAAAGGTGCACACTCATATAGATCCGGCGTTTACGGGAGTATCGGATCCATGGTGTGTGACGGATGCCTTCCGCACAGCAAGAAGAAAGGTGAAAAATCTGTAGAGCTCTGAGGGGCAATGTTGTAGGCGTAGGTGACGAAGGGCAGTAAATTATCCCAATTCATGTGGTTGGCGGCGACATACATCAAAAACATGTCGCAGGGGATGCGGTTAAAGTGTTCGGTTAGGCCATTCGTGTGTGGGTTGTAAGCAGTAGTTTTGCAGTGGTCAGAATGCACTCCGTGAGAATGGCTTCGACCACTTTCTACAAGAAGACGCGGCCTTGATCGCTGAGAAGCTCTTGGGGTGGCCCGTGGCGCAGTATGAATTGATGCAGCAGGAAGGACGCAACATTGCCCGCAGTAGCCGCAAGGAGAGGGGCGGCTTCGACGTATCGTGTTAAATGGTCTACGGCAACGATGACCCAGTGATTACCAGCCAACGTCAGAGGAAGTGGTCAATATAAATCGATACCTACGCGCCCAAATAGACGGTCAGGGCAAGGTAACAGTTGCAGACTGGTGTGCGACATGTGTGCTGACTGTTTGCGGCGTTGGCAAGCGAGGCAAGAACGAAGAAACTGCTGCACGTAGCGGTACATCCCGCGCCAGAAGTAGCGTTGTCGAATGAGGTGGTAAGTTTACGATACCCCAGAGTGCGCGCATTGCGGATCAGAATAGAAAGATTCACATATCTCCGACTGCAGACTGTGGAATATCACGAGTAACCACTGCCGGCCATTGGCGTCGTAATTGCGTCGGTGTAGGAGGCTGTCACGGATGACGAAATGGTGCGCTGAACGACGCAAGGCATGCGTGGATGGTGTTGCGGACATGTCAGAGAGCAAGTCGATCAGTTGGGCTATCCAATTGTCGCTTCACTGATCGGTATTGATGATTTCAACATCTTTGACAAAAACAACAATTGAGGTTACTGAACAGGGCACGTCGTCTTAGGTAGAGGGGAGCGCGACAGGGCATCGGCACCAGCATGCTGGCGTCCGTTGCGGTACAGCACGCGGATGTCGTAGTCTTGCAAGCGAAGAGCCCAACAGGCGAGACGGCCTGAGGAATCCTTCAATGATGACAGCCAGCACAGTGCATGGTGGTCGGTGGCGACATTGAATGGGCGACCATACATAGCAAAGACATTGTGCAATTATGTCAACCGATATATACAGTTGGTCTAATCGGGCATTGCTTGCACCATGAACATGGGTAAGCGTATCTGGCCGGGAACTTTCCAGGCATTCTGCTACACCAATAAACTCATAGTATCTAATCACTTGCTCAAGGACATCACCACTGCTTTTGGGTTTGACCTTGCGACTGCTCGATCTATGTCTTTCTTTCAATACACTAATAAAATCCCCTACAAATATGAGCTTCCTCCCATTGCGCAAGTACTGTCAAACATGATCAAAAAATTTTGGCAATCCTGCGACGTAGTTTAAGCATAGACGCCATGAACTCACCATGCAGTGTCGCAATAAACAATGTCGAACAAACCTAACAGGCCTGACGGACACACCAATACATTTTGTACTACCAAACCAGGCAATTTCCTTACAACAATAACGCATCCCCTGATCCGCCTAATGCACGGCTCACAATTAGAAAATACCGCGAAGTGAACTTTCGCACCATGCTCTCTGTTTCCTCCTCACCTTCCACATTCGTTTGCTGCACTGCCAATATATTCGAATTTCCCTCCAACAACAACCGATACACTAGGCCTTGTTTCTTTCTGGAAGAAAGGCCTCTCTAACATTCAAAGTTGCAAATCTAGGGAATACAAAAGGAGCCATTTTACCGTAGCGAGTGAACTGGGCCCGAAGCATGGCGCTTACCTAGTACGTCTAACGTAACGCTGACGTTGATGTAGACGTTGATGCATGGCAGTCTAGTGTGACTACAATCCCATCACCACTGCCTTGGGGGCGTGTTCTGCCTTGGTTACGTCCATAATATGCTGCGATACAGTCGTTGTGTCTACTGATCCCGTAACTGAGGCGTAGGAACAACGAACTGTGCATCGACATGTCCGAAATGCCGGCAATGCAAACACCGAGGCACCTTGCACTGACGACGCACATGCCTCGTTCCGTTGCAGCGCAGGCACTGCGTAGGCCATCCGGGGGTGACCACTAGGGCTAATTCACTAGATACGGATCTGGTGTGGCAGATCATCCACCCTGATACCAGGGTCGAGCTTAATTAGCATAGTGCAAGTTGTCGAACTCTTCTCGTTAACACCTTCAACCCACCAACGCTCCCGAGTCACTTACGTCATGCGACCAAACGCTACCAGCGCTGCACGCACATCGTCGTCAGCCACACGCAGCCTCACCTGCTGCTCCTGGGGGTAGATGACAAGACAGCGTCTTCCTTTGACCTGAAGTTTCTTTAGTTGAAATAATGTCTTTATTTCCTCTGCGTTGTTGAACGTGACGGCTCGCAGTCAGTCAGTCAGTCAAAGAACTTTATTTACAAATTGTCCTGAGGAGCCGATTCCCCTCAAGAGGGAGGGTCGGCTGCGGGCCGCACCCACGTGGGGACAGGAAGAGCGAGCCCCTCCGCCAAATTGCGGGCCCTCTGGACAGCCCGGATTTGGACCTCTTGGTCCGAGCTGGTAATTGCCATCCTCCAGGCAGCTTCTGTGCTTAGAGGCTCGCCATCGCGCAGCGCCGCCCATTGCCAGAGCATGTGGGGTAACGTGCAACGTCTCTCTTCGCAATGAGGGCATTGTGGCTTTATGCTGTCGATAAACTTGCTGTACAATAAAGGTGACAGGTAAGTACCCGTTTGCAGCATTCTTAAAGTGACTGACTGGGCCCTAGAGAGTTGCGGGTGCGGGAGCGGAAAGCTACGCCTGGCCAATTGATAATTTTTGCAAATTTCGTTAAAGGTGAGGAGCGAATCAAGCTGCCGGATGCCATCCCCAAAATTAGATGCCGATTGCCCGTCACGGTGGGACAGTTCGCGTGCTCGGGCATGGGCAAGCTCATTGGCATTGGGGATAACAGGGTGGATATCCTTGCCCATGTGGGCAGGAAGCCAGGTGATGTCGCCGTCGATTTCCGTGCAATGTGGTCTTTTGGTAAGAAGATGGGCCGCCTGCTCACAGACTGACCCGGTCATGAACGCTCGTGCAGCAGCTTGAGAATCAGTGAAAATGCGCGTGTACATGGGAATCGCCACGGCCATTGCTATAGCAGCCTGCTCTGCCCTAGCCGGCGTGGTATCTCGAAGAGATGCTGCTGTGAGGATTTTAGCGTGAAAGTCAGTGACCACAGCCACGAAATTGGATGTGCCGGGATACTGTGCTGCGTCAACGAACGCCACAAGTTCAGGGGTGGCATTGGCGGAACTGAGGAGCGACCTAGCCCTAGCGGCCCGGCGGCCGACATTGTAGAGAGGGTGAACATTTCTAGGAATTTGTGAGACCGTAATCTGCTCCATCAATTTGGGTGGAAGCTGTATCTTTTTTTCTGCTACCATAGTTGGTTCACAGCCCAGAAACTCCAGGATGCGTCTCCCAGCTTTGGAAGAGGACAGTCGTGCAGCTTGTGCTGTTTGTTGCGCTTCTGCAATCTCACTAAATGTATTATGCATACCAAGAGCCTTGAGCTTTTCCTCATTTGTGTTGTTTGGAAGGCCCAAGACCCTCTTAATGCATTTTCGAATAATCGCATCCAGTTTCCCTTGTTCTTTCCTTTCCCGCCCATGCGCTGCGGCAATGTAATTAATGTGACTCATAAGAAAGGCATGGAAAAGCCTCATGAGGTTGGCCTCACAAAGCCCTCCACGCCTGTTAGACACCCGAAGTATAAGCTTGACCATGCTCTCCACCTTTGCCGCAATACGAGTCAGAGTATGAGAGTTACTTCCGTGCTCCTCCAGGAACATGCCTAATATCCTAATTTTATCGACACGGGGGATGGCCTGCCCTGACCGTGTGTGAATTTCGATCCTGATCTCTTCCGGCGGAAATGGAATAGTGGTGAACTTGCGTTTCTCCGGCTGCGTGTACAGGAGGGGCTCCGACTTGGCGGTCGACAAGTGCAGCCCCGTGCTATCCAAAAACTCCTCCGTGCACCTGAGGGCCTGCTGGAGGGACTCCTCAACGTCTCCGTCCCTACCCCCAGTGCACCATATAGTAATATCGTCCGCATACAGCGCATGTCCGATGCGGTCGATACGAGAGAGTTCGAGCGAGAGTTTCCTCATCGCGATATTAAAAATTAGCGGCGAAATGACCGATCCTTGAGGGGTTCCCCTAGGTCCAAGGTGAAATTCCTTGGAGCAGAGGTCCCCGAGCCGAATGGTGGCAACGCGATCCCTGAGGAAAGAGCGGACGAACCCATAAAAGCGGGCCCCCAATCCCAACTCAGAGATCGAATCCAGTATGTGAGGATGTGAGATATTATCGAAAACTTTCTCCAGATCGAGTGCAAGAATCCCTCGGACATCTCTGGTGTCTATGTCGAGAATTTGATGTTTAATCATTTTCATAACGTCCTGCGTAGAGAGCGCGGGACGAAAGCCAATGAGATTGAAAGGGAAGAGCTCGTTTTGTTCAATGTGATGGGAGATTCGGTTAAGGATTGCATGTTCCGCGACCTTACCCACGCAAGACGTGAGCGAGATTGGTCGGAGCGTGCCGAGCCCGAGAGGTTTACCACGCTTGGGAATGAGGACGACAGAGGCCGTTCGCCACTCCTTCGGCACCTGCCCCAACTCCCAAACCCGGTTGACCTCGTCAGTTAGTAGCTCAATGGATCTATCGTCCAGATTTTTAAGTAGCCTGTTAGTGATACCATCCGGCCCGGGAGCCGATTTTCCATTGAGATCAAAAAGGACCACCCTGATCTCTGCCGTGTTGAAGGGGGAGTCCAGCTCCGCATCCTCCAGACCAGAGAAATCCGGGTAGTCTGCATCCGTGGTAGCCCCCAGGGGGACGTACCTATCCGCCAGCTGTTGTAAGATTTGATCATTGGAGAGCCCAGCAGACCTCTCCTTGTGAATGAGCCGATCAACAGTGTGTTTCTGATTAGCTTTAGTTTGCTTATCTCCAAGGAGGTGCTTGAGAATGTTCCATTTCGCCCCTGACCGCATCTGCCCATCGACAGCGTTACAGACCTCATCCCATTGTTGTCTGGCCAGAGTTTGGCTGTACGATTCAATCTCCTGTTTGAGCAGAGCAATTTTCTTTCTGAGCCGCCTGTTGAGTCACTGCGTACGCCATCTGTTAAGTAAGAAGTTTTTGGCTTCAAGGAGCCTCGCTAGGCGGCTGTCCATGCGTTCCGTTTTAAGATCCGTCTCCACCGCCTTAGTGGCAGCTTTAACATCTGCCTTAAGACGCTCAAGTAGCTGGCCAAGGTCATCGTACTCTTTTTCATCGCTTTGTCTGAGTTCCCGAAAGGCATCCCAATCAACAATTTTGAAAAACCGCGGCGGCGGTGCTTTAACATCGAGGGAGATAGACGCGATGAAATGGTCGCTCCCCAAGTTCTCATGCAAGTTCTGCCAGAAAGGGCACTCGACGTTCCTGACAAAAGCGAGGTCCGGCGTGGTGTCCCTTGCTACAGAATTGCCGAGACGTGTGGGAAAGTTGTGATCATTAACTAGTAACATATTAAGATTGGTAGTATGCTGCAGAAGCGCCCGCCCCTTAGCCGTATTATTGATATAGCCCCATGTCTGATGTTGCGCATTGAAGTCACCAGCAACTGTCAACGGAGCCGAGCCCGCGATTTTGGAGGCTTTGCAGAGAACCGCATTAAAGGTCTCCCGAGTATCAGATGGTGAGCTATAAACGTTGAGAATGAATAGGTGCTCCTTAAGCCGAGAGTTTGGGATTAACTCAATGAGTATGTGTTCCACCTTTAGGTCTGGACGTACATCGCGAACCTCAAAGGAGAACTCTTTGGATATGAGGGTGGCGACCCCGCGTTTTCCTTCCCCCCAGCAGGCCACGGAGCGATAACCCCGGAGGGCCACCTCTCCTTTAAGGGTCTCCTGGAGGAGTATTATGGCTGGCTTATTCTCCTGTGAGCTGACGAACTGCTGCAAGACTGCCTTCTTCCTGTGGAAGCTCGCGCAATTCCATTGCCAAACGACAAATGTTTTATTTAGCTTCGCCATGATTGCTACTTAGGTTTTGCTCCACCACCACCACCCTTGCAGAAAGGGACTGGATGACAGAGCTGACACCAGCGATGGCCTCCTTAATTTCATGGACCACCCCCATAATTTCCTGTTTAAAGTCACTGAACTCCTTCTCGATATCTACCGGAGGGTCAGCGGCTTTTCGCTTACCGCCTCTAGGTTGTGCCTCGGCCTGCTGCACTTTCACCGCCCCTTCCGACGTGCGTTCGCGCTGCCTAAGCTCCTCAACTAATGCTTTAATCTCCTGAAGCTCACTCCTCAGAGTTGCATTCTCACGCTCTAGCTGCTGTATTCTAGCCGTAGCTTGCTCTGGCAACTGGCGCTGCACGATAGTGCGAGACTCACGTTTTGGGCCCACTCGTTCAGCCCAGGTAGGTTCCTGCTGAATCCGGGCACAGGAGGCAGACCTAGCCCTCGAGCGAGAGCGGTGACCCGCACCCCGCCCAGGGTTATCAAGGCCACCCCCCCTGGTTGAACCCAAGCCCGGGAGCTTGCTGTGGCACGAACTCCGCGCGCTGCTTGTTTGCTTTTCTCCGTCGTCGCCTTCTACGCCGAACGATGTAGGGAACCTGGTACCTGCTTTGGCAGGCCCGATCCGCCGTCGGATGCGCTCCTCCACAGATGGAGCACTTCGGCTGGCACGTATAATTCTCAGGGGGCGATGAGACCCCACAGTCCGGGCAGGTGATGACTGTAGGAGTGGGACAAACGTCCGAGCGATGTCCCAGCTTTCCGCAGGTTCGACAGGCGTCGATTTGTCGTCGGTAGAGCGTGCACCGGATCAGGTTCGTCCCACACATGACGTAGTTTGGAACTTTCATACCGTCAAACAGGACGATCACCGTGGGCGTTTTCTTGATGCGCCGTACTCCAAGAACCTTCGGATTTCTTGCGTGCACAAAGAGCTCACCAAGCCGGTCATCAGAGAGCTCAGGGTCGATACCGCGAACAATTCCTCTGCACGTATCCCCGGGTGGCGTCACGTAAGTAGAGACTTCATGGAGCGTTTCTCCCACTCGAATTTGCTTCACTTTAGCGTAGGCTTCTGCGTTCCTAGCGTGTGGCGTGCTGATCACAAAAATGTTCTGCATTTCATTGGCACAAAAAATATCTTCCTCAGCCTGCGGCGGGCCGAGACAAGCAGCCATCACCAAAGCTTAGGTAACCTTGATTCCACTGACCTTGCGCACATCCATGCCTCCCTTGGAACGTACGACAACACGGTAGTGATCTTTAGGCAATCGCGGCAGGCGCGACGCGGCGATGAGCTTGTTTATCGTCCCCTTCGGGTGCGCTGGACGGGCGGCACGATGACCGGCACTGGGGCCAGGGCTGTCGCCGGGCGTAAAATCCTGACGCTGCTTCTTCCGAGAGTGGGCAACAATCCATCCGGAGGCTTCATCCTCCTGCCTGGAGATTTCTTCGCCGAAGACCATCTCCTCGAGCGGCATCCTCGAAGCGTCTCGCTCGGCAGGCCGAGCTGAGCGCCAACGTGGCACAGGGTGAAACACCCAAATAAAAGTTCGAAAGCTTGACCAACCCGCAAAAGTCGGGTATCCACTCGATTCTTGAAAGAAACTGGATCACATGAGTGGAAAAACCGAGGTCGATCGGCAAATTCGCGGTCAGAAACATTTAAAAAAGCAGGAGCCGATGCGAGCGCGTCCAGCTCGCGTCTAGCAAGCGGCGTTCCTCTATGCCAAAAAAAAATCTGACGGCTCGCACATGGTTGATCTGGTAGGCGCCCAACGTCAACATGTCGAGAAGCAGTCATTCTTTCACCCGAGTATCCCGGAAATCTTCGCCCTTGAAAAGCCTCACTCGAATATCTCCGTGCAAAAACACTTTGTTCAAAACAACACGTCCTGTTGGCTAATTCGGCAAGATGATCTCAAAATCCTTGTCACTTTCATCTGTAAACCTTTTTCCGCAGCCACCAAGAACCGCCTTCGCTTCTCCGCGGAAGCCCATGATTCTAGCGACAAAGCCACGATGTTACTTGCGTTTACTTTGGGAAAACCCACTACTTACATTTTATGTAGTAGAAGCAGTCTTAATGCATTTAGTGAACAACGAAAACGACCCCATTCGGCAATTTGTAGGTCCGTTTGCGAGGTCATTAAACTACGTCGAAAAAGGCCGGGATACTGCAGCCACGTGCCGCCACTAAAATACACTGCAACTTTCAAACAGCTCTAAAATTGAACAACCGTGTCCCTCTAGCGGAAAACATATCTTACCTTTCTAGAGGCGTAGAGAAGGCATTGCTTTGATCAAGCAAACAGCAAACGCTAGATAATGTGCTAAAAATTTGCTCAGGCAATGCGAGACTCTTTATGGTAGAGGCATAGCCTCCGAGATTGCGAACACGCGGTGGGGTTCCCTCCAGCCATCCCAATCGGCGCGCTCCCAAGCAAAACCAGCGAGTATCGCCTCACGCCGTCGGCTTTCGCGAGGTGGCGTGTTTAATGTGTGTTCTTCGAGCGGTGGAGACCATGGCAGAAAACAGAGCGCACGGGATTACAGCGTGAGCATGATTTTTAAAGACGATAGTCTTTCTTGGGGACCTTCGACGCAAAACTTTTGGTCTGTCTGTCTGTACAATTGTCATTTTCTACTCTTAACGACACTGCGTACTTGAAAAGGCCGCCCCGTTCGTAGCGCCTACCAGTGTTGCTCAAGATTTAGCGTTCATACTTGTGCCATTGTCAAATAAAAAGCAATCATTGCGCATGTCTGGGGCGCCATAACAACACATATATATTTTTTATGTGCGTCTTTTACTAGAAAAGGCATACATAGGTAAGTTTAAGGGCTGTAGCGCTTATGAAGCTGCGCTCACCATGCAACGCTTGCACGGAAAGGCGAGTGTTTCCAACGCTTTGCTAAGAGGAAACGGTGCTTTTGATTGATTGATTATTAGAGTTTAACGTCCCAAAAACACCATATGTTTATAAGAGACGCCGTATTGGAGGGCTCCGGAAATTGCGACCGCCTGGGGTTCTTTAAGCTGCACCCAAATCTGAGCACACGGGTCTACAACGTTTCCGCCTTCATCAGAAATGCAGCCGCTGCAGCCGGGATTCAATCCCGCAATCTGCGGGTCAGCTGCAGAGTACCTTAGCCGCTACACCACTACAGTGGAGCGAGGAGAGGAGACGGTGGTGGCACCTACCTGTCGCCTTCCGTTGTACACCTTATCACCTCCGAGACGGGCGAGCACACCCGTGTCAGAGCCACGCGCTTTGTTTTCTAAGAAAACTGGCAGATCGCGCACATGTCTCACGTGTGACGTGCCTTAATGCGCTTGTTCAACTTCACTGCCCACTCGAGGCACTCTAAGGGAGCGCCCCCAGAATACTATTCACTGATTTTCTTGCGCAGAACATCAAATAACTGTTTTGTTCACTCTCTCCACACGCAAGATTATCGTTCGACGACATTTGCAGATTACATGCAGATACGGGGCCAATTCTTTTTCCTCGTGTGTGAGCGAAATGACCGACAAATAATCTGACTGCACTGAAGGCAAGTATTTTTTTCTGTTACTGCTTTTATTGTAGTCCAATAGGCGAATAAAACCATGACAACGGCTGATTTTTTTTTTTATATGGATGATTGCAAGGAGGTATTATTTCGTCTGTGTAAGAGCAATCCAGCATTCTCCCCTCACTGCAGACGCGTGTGTGGGTGAAGACTGGGCTAGTTATTGTCGTTGAATCATATTGCCCTCCTAACGTTAACGATTGTTTTACTATTTTATCACGTACCGATTATTATCAGGTGGTCAACCGAATTCCACTTACGCTCTAGATAATTAGGTGCGCTGATCAGGCCGCTTATTAATGAGATAACTAATTTTGCCGGAAAATTGTGAAAGGTTACTTTTAGCTGACCTGCATTTTACTCTCCAAGCCGTTCACAGTGAAAGCGTTTGAGTTAACATTGTCTCCATTTTTCGTCATCTGTATTTTGATTACGATTTGGTAGCACAACGGCAATATCAGTATCGTGTTCATTTACGGCTATCTCTACTGCATCTAAATCCAAAGGTCACACGTGCGGCCGAATGGCGTCTTTCAGAAAACCATGTATTTGTTGACGTAGACTATTGGAGAGTAAAAAAGATTGGGCTGTCATTTTTTTTTATTTTTTGACAGTTTCTCCCTCCCCCCTTCTCTGCTATACAGCCCGCGAACTTCGCAGTATGGTTTGCGGAACTTTTGCATTATGACATGCAGACCTTTTGCAGAGGCGTCGCAATTTCAACTGCTATGATATAGGCGGCGCCAATGTACAGCAAAATAAAATATACCATGTGAAATTAAAACGCCCTAGCATTCACTTTGCCTCTCGTACACATTGAATCAACATTCACAAATGAACACAAAGTTACATAAAAGCGCAAACAATTTTTTTCTCGCCACACAGGAGCTTCGCCAAAAACGAGACAGCCTTTTAGACCGAAAGAAAGAGCGCCGGGTTGCGAAGGAAAGAGTGGGCTACGCCCACCTCTGGAAACATTTGCTCTCCGTGCGACTGGAATGGCCGCAGAGAATCCCACCACGTGCCTGCAATCTTAGAGGCCATAGTAGAGGGAAGTGAACACACTGCACAGTCACTGCGTTACTACAGAAACGTCGCGCTAGCGTGCATTTCTCAGCAAACTTCGGAGACTTTGAGCGTATCTATCTATCTTACTAGCCGCCTATGACTTTTAGCTCTCCTGGCAGTTTCGATAATGGTATTGATACAAAACATGGTATGGCAGAACATGACGAATATATTTATGAAGTATGAAGAACATATTTGGCTAGACATAACATTAAAATTATGACTTGTATGTCATGAATGCCATGATATGCATTTCATGGTCCTGCAGCTCCTGCGATGGTTTTGTTTACATGAGATGTTGCAAAACTGGTATGGTAAGGCATGATTGCATGGCGAACACAAGTGACAGACCCTAACATGAAAATCATACCACGCGTGTCATGTAAATAACATGAATACAAGCCATGCACATGATGCACTCATGTCCATTTCGCTTGCGTCATATATACGAAATTTGGTATTACAGTACGTGAATGAATGGCGAAGGTATGTGGCTGGTGCAAACATGATAATTATGAGAATCGTGACAATTGAGAACATGACTACATGTCACAGTCAAGGTACTAATACATTTCTACGTGACGCGATGCGCGTGCTCACCGTCGTTCATTTCGTCGCGTCATGCCGACGTTGCCACGCCAGGCACTAGTCCTGCCATATACACGCAGGTGCACACCGTGCTGAGTTACTTTACTCGTGCGCGTTTCGGCACGTCCAGCGTCCCTTCGTCACGAAAATAGGAAGACGCCGTGTTGTCTGCGTAACTTATCGGCGCGAAAATCAGCATGTCGCATTTTGCGCCGGTTGCCGTCGCGCCGCGCCGACGCACGCTGGTCGCGCCTGGCGTCAGACTGCAGAGTGCTCGTGTTTTGCTATAACGTAGCGTCGCTGTGCCCAGCGTGCGTGTGCGTCAACGTTAAATTGGCAGTATATTGGGCCCTTCATGATGCGCTCGCGGCCGTTTTGCTAGCTCCACATGCACCAAATTTGGCGTTACGTGACGTCAATGGATGACGAAATATATGACTGGTGGAAACATGATAATCCTCACACGCGTGTCATGTAAGAACGTGACAACATCCCACGCACATAGCATGCTCGCAGCTGTTTCGCCGGCTCCACATATACTAAATTTGGTATTACGTGACGTTAATATATGATGAAGTAAACGACACGCCCAAACATAATATTCATGACAGAGAAGTAATTTACGGCACATTTTACCTTTACCTCATAACGTCATGCTGATTTTAAAGTGACAATTCAGCATTTCTCATTAATGCTTCGCATATCATCGATTCCCACTTTACGTGGCATCTGCCAATTTGTGTGTGTGTGTGTGTGTGTGTGTGTGTGTGTGTGTGTGTGTGTGTGTGTGTGTGTGTGTGTGTGTGTGTGTGTGTGTGTGTGTGTGTGTGTGTGTGTGTGTGTGTGTGTGTGCGTAACAAAACTTATTAATAAGCATGCACTTAGGGGTTGATGGGCACACTAGGGTTCGGATATCGCTATCGCGTTCATCTCTTAAAGTTGAAGCTTAACGGTCCCCCAATTTATTTTTTTTTGAGAGGTGGCTTACATCGAATATTTTGATCTAGAATTTCCGAAGCGGAGTTTTTGGGGCTCGGTGAAAGTTACGGCAACCCTGCCCCTCCTTATTCGTTACTCACGCCTTTTATCAACAAATGATGGGATGCTGTATGAACGCTAGTGCTTTGAGGTATGCGTGTGTCAGCGTGACTGTAAATGTGAGCCTACTCAACGCTGATAGTAATGCTCAAGGTGAGTAAATAGAACTATACATTGCCAAAAAAGCGTAGAGCTTACTCAGACTCACTCAAGAAATACATCTTGTGCTTGGGGCACAGTCGGACTCGAACTCAGCAAATGTTTCTAAACCGGACTCATTTGGACTCAGATTTCCTCGCAGTTTTCCTAACTGGACTAACCGGAATACAACCTCACCACATTATAATCACCTTGACTCCCTCACACTAGAGCTTGTGGCTTGATCTGAGTCTGAATGCGTCTGAGTGAGTGGACTCATGCGCGAGTTTGCCGACCTTTCCTTCAGTGTGACCAACAAGAGGTACTCTGCTTCCTTGAAAAGAGTGATACGAGGCATATAAGAGCTAGCCAGGAGTCGTACAGTGTGTGCGACCATATCAGCAAGATATTTCGGCAAAACAATGAAATATCAGCCACACAGCGCAGTGAAGTTGTACAGTCGTTGCATCCAGTGATGATCCTAATTCTTTTCAAGGACATTTGCAGGATGTGACCAACGTATTGAGCATTTTTTCTTATCAACATACTTCCTCAGAAATTTCTCACAATAATAGTGCGCAGCGTTTCCTTCATCACACCGTGTCAAGTCACTCAACGCAAAAAAAAACATTGTCAGACCCCACGTACAGTGGGAATCGATACGATGTGATGCACGATTGAGAAACGTTCCTATGTGATTTTTAAATCAGCACAATGCTACGAGGCGTATAGAGGTATTACACTGACAACACAAGTAAAACACTCAGGTGTCTAGATAATATGCAGGTATGTTGTTTATTGTCGCGCACCGACGGCCCCACGAACGTTTGCAATACCAGCCCCAGATGTGGCGGACAATTAAATAATGCGGTGCATGACTTCGTTGTCGTGCTCATCATGTTTGCGCCTGGCATTAGTGTTCGTCTTCACTCACTTCATGTTATATCAACTTTGATGTATTTGAGGCTAGCGAAACGACCGCAATCGCATCATGAGCGTGGCATGAAGTCACATGACACGCATGTCATTATTATCGTGCTTGTGCCAGTGCTATACTTTCGTCATGCATTCCTGTCAGGCAGTATTAAATTTGGTTTATGTGAAGCTAGCAAAACGACCACGACTGCACCATTAGCATATAAAATGTAGTTATGGCTTACAAGACATCCAAGTCGTGATTTCCACGCTAAGGCCTGTCACTTACGTTCGCTATGCAGTCATGTCATACCATACGAGTTTTGCAATATGTTACTCGACCATGGCATGTAAGACCATGGCATGTAAGACCATGACATGTAAGACCATGGCATGTAAATCATGACATTCACACAAACGTCAGGATTTTCTTGTTATGTCAAGACAGTTAAACTCGTCGTACAGTCGTGGTATGCCATATCATATTCATATAGATCCCATCATCGAAACGGCCAGAAGAGCTAAACGTCGTAGGCGTCTAGATAGATAGATAGATAGAGAGATAGATAGATAGATAGATAGATAGATAGATAGATAGATGGATGGATAGATAGATAGATAGATAGATAGATAGATAGATAGATAGATAGATAGATAGATAGATAGATAGATAGATAGATAGATAGATAGATAGATAGATAGATGGATAGATAGATAGATATAGATAGATAGATAGATAGATAGATAGATAGATAGATAGATAGATAGATAGATAGATAGATAGATAGATAGATAGATAGATAGATAGATAGATAGATAGATAGATAGATAGATAGATAGATAGATAGATAGATAGATAGATAGATAGATAGATAGATAGATAGACAGACAGACAGACAGACAGACAGACAGACAGACAGACAGACAGACAGACAGACGGACGGACGGACGGACGGACGGACGGACGGACGGACGGACGGACGGACGGACGGACGGACGGACGGACGGATGGACGGATGGACGGATGGACGGATGGATGGATGGATGGATGGATGGATAGATAGATAGATAGATATGCTCAAAGTCACCAAATTTCGCTAATAAATGTTTCGCATTTATATCTTAGTAAATACCTACGTCAAACTTACGCACGTTAAATCACTTTTTAAACGGCGGCAATACTCGATCACCGTTTTAGCTAGTACCTATATAAAGCATAAAAACTTGCTTCAAAATTTTTGAATGCTCCTACCATAACTTCGTCTTTTTACCAGAAACAACGACCAAAGTCAGGATAACTCTAGGACTTCGGCGATAAAGGCAACATATATATTCACATTACCTCTTCTGTAGTATTTCCCTGTTCCTGTTTCTTGGCGTCGACCAAGGCCGTTGTGTTGGATCGAGCCCTCTTGCTTCAATAATTTCCCCTTGATATCGCAAAGAAATCGCGAATGACTGATGTTCGCATTGGAGTGCACATAGAAATAACACTAATGTGCTCACAACAAATATAGAACCGAAAGAAGTCTTCATAGTTTCTTGCAATTTTCTGGCTCTGCACTTCCCCGCTGGCATGAGCAGATTTTTATGGAAACGCGAAAAAGCGAATATGACTGTCCTTTTTTTTTAGTATATTCTTTTAACATTCTCAAAATAACTGCACTGGTATATATATCCGCTTGGCTCTGACTTCGTGTGAATTGCATTGTCTCTTGTAGTCGACGTACAAGTGAAAAAAAAGTAACGAAAAGACAAAAATACCCTCTATTCGCTCAGTCTATTGTGCTAATACGTACAAGAACTTTTTGCGCTGTATATACGATTGTCTCTTTACCGCCCACTTAAAATGTGAAGCCCCTAGGGATGCATTAGAAGAAATATGCATCGTAGTTCCCTTGTCATTATATCAGCTAAGAAACCAACCGGTTCATTACATTACCGAGTTCTACTGATACTACTATATAGTGTACGCGATGCTTATGTGTTTGGCGTCAACACAATTCTTAGGAACATTTGTTGTTTTTATTAGCACTGTGCCTTTGCATGTCCGCATATCGAGCGTGTGCTCCAGCTAAGTCAGCGCCCACGTCACAGGTCTCATTCTCAGCAGCTGCATAGATGGGTGTTCGCCATTAGCGCTGTTAGTTTTGCCATATTGAGACTTCACGTCATCAGTGACTTCAAGTTCAATGTGAGCGTTCGTGATCTCTGCCACACGATGTTACTTAGTGTTTTTTCTAAGCGGAAATTGTAATTCCCGAGCAAAGATATGAAGAATTAGGGGTCATGACCAATTTTCTGAGTGTGGTTGTTTTTTTTATGTTTTGATGCTGAATGTCAGTTACAAGTAACAGCATAATATGTCTTTCACGCATTTGATTATGTGTTCTAATGGTCTACGGTGAAATTACCGAGTCAGAATTTTTTGAAATTTCTCAATATAGAAATGTACCTAAATACCCATCACACATGTTGGGCCAATATGACAAAAGGAGATCAAGGCGGAATGAGCTATGACAGCAGCCATTTAAAGCTCGTCAAAATGAGCGTTGCGCAGGCACGTCCCTCCAAATCTTTTAAAGGAAGATTTCCAGGAGTTTGAATGTATGAGTTGCTAGGTTAAAGAAAGGCGAAAAAAAATTGTGCATATTCGTAAAGTGATTGATGATGAGTGGGGTGAAGCTTCGGGGGGTTTTATCGGCCAAACTTCTGTGTGTCTGTCTCTCTGTCTGTCTGTTGGTCTGTTCATCCGTCCGTCCCTCCGTCTGTGTGTTCACCCATCCGTCTGTTCGTTTATCAATCTATCCGTGCGTCTCTCTGTCTATCTATCCATCTGTGTTCTGTCTGTCTGTGCGCCTGTTGGCTTGTCTATCTGTCCAGCCGTCTGTCCGTCCGTCTGTCTGTCTTTTCGTTCGTGAGTCCGTGCGTCTGTCTGTCATCTGCCTGTCGGTCTGTTCACCAGTGTGTCTGTTTGTCTGTCTGTCTACCCATCTGTCTGTCTGTCTGTCTGTCTTTATGTCTGTCTGTCAGTCTGTCTGTCTGTCCGTCCGTCCATCCGTCCATCCATCCGCCTGTCTGCCAGTCTGCCAGTCTGTCTGTCTGTTCATTCACATCGGCTGAGTGAGTCATAAAACTATGCAGTGATGTACCAAAAGAGACATGCACGTACACCCCTACGGCTTATATGATCTTAGCCCCTGAAAGGAAAAAATGATTTATCGCGTGCCACAAAAGCGCGATATCACACACGTGAAACCAGCAATGTTACCGCGAGATAACACTTTGTAAGCGAGAAAACGCGTTAAAATAAAATGCGAGTGGAGACTTCATTTTGAGATTACAGCACCAAACAATAAGACGCCATAAATTTTGACAGCGTTTGCGGTGTTCTTTGCAGATTGTTATCGGTAAAAATGAAGTAGATTATCGTTTCTGGGTGCCAAAAACCTAACATGCCTATTTGGAAAAATTCTGATTGAGCGCATGTCGCGGAAATACAAAAATACATTTTGAAATGTGCGATAACTACATACAGGAATCTAATTAGATTGTTTGAGCTAGAGCTTGCTAAGGCACGTGACAAGTCACCCCGGAAAGGAAGACACAAACCCAAAGGTTGGTGGGATGAGGAAGTTAAGAGAGCCATAGCAAAATGTACGGAAGCCTCTAGGGAACACAGACATGCTAAGCAGCGGGGTGAACCGACAGATGATGTGGAAAGAAAATGGGCAACCTTTCTAAGCTGTAGAAGGGATGCATCCCTTCTGATCAATGAAAAGATTAGAAGGAAGGGAGCTCAGTGGCTGGCAGAAGTACATAAAAAAGATAGAAAGGCAGCTGCGAAATTTTGGAACCATCTAAACTCCCTAACAAATGAGACGAGCCTAGAGCAGAACTTTATAACTACAGCCCAAGGTGCTAGGCTAGAAGGGGACAAAGCTATTGAATATATAAGAACAAGGGTGACAGAAAAATTTCAACAAAGAAGTACTTTATGCACCACAATAGACAAAGACGAATCAAGTGGTGCAATAGCTCCATTTTCACAACAAGAGTGGGAAAGGGCTGAGAAAAGGGTTCCTAGTAGTACATCAACAGGCCCAGATGGCATTCCAATTAGGCTGATAAAAACATTAGGTCCGAAGTCTAAGCAGGCTTTGAGAGAAGCAGTGAGTACAATAATAATCGATGGCGAAGTTCCCGATGGATGGAAACTTAGCAGGATGAGCATGATCTATAAAGGAAAGGGGGACAAAGCTGACATTAACAACTACCGTCCTATAACAGTGACATCAGTGGTCTACAGGCTGGCGATGCAGATTATAAAGGAAAGACTGCAGGCGTGGATAGAGGATGAGGGGGTGCTGGGGGAACTGCAGAATAGGTTTCGGAAACACAGGAGGTTGGAAGACAATCTGTTCTCACTGACGCAGTGCATCGAAATAGCAGAAAAAGAACACAGGCCCCTGTGGCTAGCATTTTTGGATATCAAGGGAGCGTACGATAGCGTGGTTCAAGAGGAATTGTGGGGAATACTGGACACACTAGGCGTGGAACATGTAGTCACTAATCTTTTAAAGGGTGTCTATAAAGGTAACAAGGTAGTTATAAAGTGGGAAAAACAGGTATCCAAGCCTGCAGAGGTAAAACGGGGGCTTAGGCAGGGGTGCCCCCTGTCACCCTTATTACTCATGATGTACCTACAAGGATTAGAGGCAAAATTAGAGGGAAGTGGACTGGGCTTCAACTTCTCTTTAGTCAAACAAGGAAAACTTATTGATCAGGCACTGCCAGCATTAATGTACGCAGATGATATAGTGCTAATGGCCAACAACAAGGAAGATTTGCAGAGATTGATGGACATCTGCGGTAATGAGGGAGAAAGGTTAGATTTTAGATTCAGTAGGGAAAAATCAGCAGTCATGATTTTCAATGACAACGAAGGTAGTGAGCTTAGAATACAGGAGGTCTCGCTAGAGATAACAGATAAATACAAATATCTGGGCGTATGGATAAGCAATGGGACCGAGTATCTGAGGGAACACGAAATATACGTGACGGCTAAAGGTAACATGTATGCAGCAGTCATGAAAAATAGGGCACTGTGGAATTACAATAGGTATGATGTTGTGAGAGGAATATGGAAAGGGGTCATGGTTCCTGGGCTGACGTTCAGCAATGCCGTCTTGTGCATGAGATCAGAAGTTCAAGCAAGATTAGAAATTAAGCAACGTGGAATAGGTAGGCTTGCTTTAGGAGCTCACGGGAATACACCAAATCAGGGAGTACAAGGGGATATGGGATGGACATCATTTGAGGGCAGGGAAGCTAGCAGCAAGATAAAATTTGAGAAGCGATTGAGAGAAATGGGGGAAGAACGTCGGGCTAGGAAGGTTTTCAGCTACTTGTACATGAAGAATGTCGATACAAAATGGAGGAAGCGAACCAGGAAGTTGACTGGTAAATACTTAGAAAACAGCAGGTGGCCAAACCAAAAAGAACTATCGGTTAAGAAAAAAGTGAAGGAAACGGAGACTGACATCTGGAGAATGGGCATGATTAAGAAGTCCGCACTAAAGATCTATCGAACTTTTAAGCAGGAAATTGCCAAGGAAAGGATCTATGATAATACTCGGGGTAGTTCTCTACTGTTTGAGGCCAGGACGGGAGTACTGCGAACCAAGACATATCGGGCCAAATACGAAGGGGTCGACACAGTATGCAGTGCGTGTGGAGAGGAAGAAGAAACCGCCGAACACTTGATAATGTTCTGTAAAGGGCTTCACCCTATAGTTCAGGATGATGGCGCAGAGTTTTTCAAAGCACTGGGGTTTAGGGACAGGGAGGGCAAATTAGACTTTAAACGGGTAGAATTAACTAGAAGGAGCTAGGTAATCTGATTGGTGGCTAAAGTCCAGGCACGAGTGAAATTGAAACCCTTCACTGCGAAGTACGAATCCTCAACTTCATTATTTAAAGGAAAAAAAAGATAAATGTAATGGTTAGTTCACTAAGTATTGCGGCTAGGTGGCGTTAGCCGCCGCCCGATCTCAAGGGTACAGCCACATCCATCCATCCATCCATCCATCCATGAAGCGGGCCGCAGTGGGTGCTTGTTTGCCGGACTTTCAAATGACGAGTACGATACGTTTAACGCCGATGCTAAACCTCTTATTCTCTAAATTGTAAACTGAATCAATAAAAAGAGAACAAGTACTTTTGTCTTGAAAGCTCGAACACGTGAGATTTTAGGGACAAACCTGCCAGAGAGGAAGTTTTTGAAACTGCGCGTGGCTACTCACACAGACCTGAATGCAGCTCTGCACTGCCAATTCCGCACTCGCAACAAAAAAGAAGAAAAGAACAGAGCAGTGACAGGTAAACAAATGAAAGAATAGATCGAACTTTTTAAATATACACAAGGACACTCTTCAAAAGCTATATGTGCGAACACAAACCCAGGCTTTTAGGTCATTCGGCTTAGCTTTTTTTTCGCTCTGTCCAAGCGCAAACGCGTGATAGTACAGACGAAATATTTCTCGTGTTATTTCTTCCTTGTGAGTGTGGCATAGAATAGCATTCAAGCAGACAATTTTTTTCTTCACGAGAGCCACAATGTTACGAAATAATGTTGGCTCAGTGTAGCTCCGAGACAACGAAGCGTGTCTGTTGGCGTAAATAAGGGCTGGACAGAGACATTTAAAAAAGTGCTCTGAAAGTACAAATATCTAAATACAGGTGTTACAAGCCAAAAAATACGAGTACTGAAAAATATACGAAGTACTGAGTGAAGAAGAGATAACAAAATATTCTAAAGGTACTTTTGCAAAAAAAATCGCTGCAGACAATTAAAATGCAATTGAGTCAGCCGTATCGCTCGACTCAGTTACAAACACCACTGTTGAGAAGTAAAGTATGCTCCTAATTATTTAATACACACATGATCGATCTGTTTTGCCAGGAATGCTTGCACTATTTAGCTCAAAGTATTGCAACTTATAAAATAAACTGTCAGTAGACAAGGTGCAGGTTAAGTTTCAATTCAAGACTAGTGATATAGAAAAGGCTGGCTATTCTTGTAGGTGAACACAACTTCATTTTATACCAAAATTGTTCCCTGAAGTATAATTGATTCTGTTTCACTGGCCTTGAGCAAGATCCAAAATTGTCAGCACTGTCCAGCTCCTCGATTCTGCCGTCCGTAGAGTCAAATCGTTGACCACATAGAACATTCTGTGTTCTTCGCTGATCTCTTTGTGTCGCCGACAGGTGGGCCGCTTTTGACTAGCTAAGCGCATACAAGCTTTTCTCTCGATATTTGATACACAGAGACTCCGTTCCAACAAAACAGTAGCGAGATAACCATGTTTTTGCAGTATCGATGCAAAGGAAAAGTATTTCACCCGTTGCTGGGCTGAGGCTTCAGGAGAAAGGCACAGTGGCGCCACCACACTACGCACGAAGATTTCCATGTGTTTCGCCTCGCCACCACTCCTTGCTTTTGCTCTCCGCGCGTCCCACTACCCATATCTAGTTCACTATAGTCTCCAGGAGCACTCACATTATGGCGGCAACGCTGCAGGGAGTGGATACATCTTGACCACGGTGAAATCTAATGCGAGACATCGTAGCAGCGTGATGATCTAACTTTTAATTCTGCGTGCATGTGTAAATAGTCTGCACAACAAAGCTGATAGATGAATCGTGCTGCTCGCTGGCGTTGCGGCGTGAGCACTGTCGCTCGGCAAGAGCAAATGTGGAAGATGTACCCCCCTCCTCGCCGCAGGCGTTGGTCAATCAAACTGATTGATACATGAAACTCGGATACGAACTCTTTGATTCATAAAAGGCCCTTGTTCAACTCTTCACTCTCACAGTTCTGAAGGGACTGTCAAGTATTTTGTGCACTGGAAGCCAATCATCAGCATTGTTGCGTATAAATGTTCTGGCAAGCTTGTCACTTACGACGTACACAATTATGTACGTGAAATTTGAAGGTGCATCAGGCAGTGCGTGTTTCTTCAAATAGCCTGAAACTCGGTGTGCAAATTCCTACAGGCTTCCTACGTGAATAAGTATTAGTCTTTTTTTTTCAAACTTCAGCAGATGATGAATTTGCTGGAGACACTACCATGTTCGACGATTGTTCGACGTGACGCGTTCTAGGACCAACGTTAGAAGTAGTTTTTTTCCGCACTCGCAATGAATACAACAACTAAAAAGAAACCCTTCGTGCAATTCGGGTCAAACGGTTTATTATGTTTATTTAGTTACTGTTCCTGAATAGCGGCAGATTGGGAAGGCAATTATTTACACAATTGTCAACCTTAATATTTGAAACCTATACACAACAACATATTTTTTGATTTTCTTTTTTTGATTGTGATGCGTAGTGCCTCAGAATTAAGCAACTCAATATTTACGCGTCTTTCACATTTCATCTTAGTTCGTGACTGAAAAGAGTATTAGGGTGGGGGTCATAGAGGAACTTGTGACAACCTATCTTCTTTTAGCTTTTCAAGTCGGTCGTCTACTCAACTGGTTGGCCTCTTTCGAAGTGAAGACCGCAGTCTTTCTATTTAATCTTGTGTATACCAATAAACTGGGGCTCAATCAACATAACACTGAACAATTCTGTCTACGATTGAAATATTCTAATAAAAGGTGATAATTATATCGTGTGCAATTAGCAAGGATATGATTAGTATGAATCTTGACCGTATTCCTAAGCAGCACGACCCTAATTGTAATAATAATAGTAAGGTCTATTGAGCATGGTTCTGCTTAGCAGTCTCCTAAATAACGCCACGTTAATTAGCATAGTTTCGTTAGACGTGAATACCTTAACCTAACTTAGCTTATTAGGCTTGGTCATCACATGTCCTGTCTAAAAAGCGAAATATACCACCCAACGAAATAAGTAATTCACCCGCTGCATGGGCTCGAGTACTAGCAGACGACGGAGAGGGCGGATACCGGCCGAGTAGTACGCTAGGATGTAGAGGCCGACCGCGATGATAATAACACGTGGCCTCGGGTTTAGCTGCTGTCGCGATGTTGTGAGGCGCTTGAGCGCCCCGCCGCGGTGGTCTAGTGGCTAAGGTACTCGGCTGCTGACCCGCGGGGTGCGGGTTCGAATCCCGGCTGCGGCGGCTGCATTTCCGATGGAGGCGGAAATGTTGTATGCCCGTGTGCTCAGATTTGGGTGCATGTTAAAGAACCCCAGGTGGTCTAAATTTTCGGAGCCCTCCACTACGGTGTCTGTCATAATCATATAGTGGTTTTGGGACGTGGAAGCCCACATATCAATCAATCAATCAATCAATCGCTTGGCTGCAACTAATGCCAGAGACCAGCGTAATGATTATTCTGAAGCTCACTTAGTCTGGGCTTTAGGAGCTTTTTTTTTATTCAACAACCCGAAGGGCATCAGTAGGCTATACATAAGAGAGATATAGTACAATAAAGCTGTTACAAGGTCAGCATACATATTCTAATAAAGTATAAAACGTTTGATATAGATATATATATATAAATATACACATATTCTAATACACACAGGCATATATATTTAGACGTACCATATCATAACAGTGCGCAAATGCAACGCGAAGAAAAGAACTGCACTGCTAAAGAAAGAGAAAAAAGAGAACAAAGGAAAAACTCGAAGGAAAAGGTTCTTCAATGCTCAAAAAACAAGAAAACAATACAAAAAAAGATAATTCTCGTTTATTGAAATACAGTCTCCAATGAATAACTAGGAAAAGTATGCACAACAATAGTATTGTTCAATGAAATCATTTTTTTTATATTTTTGAAATCTCCATAATTCAGAAAAGAAACGATCCCGTGAGGTAGCTTGTTCCAATGAAATATTGCGAAAGAAAAAAAAGGGGGAGGATTTACTTATAGTTTAATTAGAGCAAACACGGGTTGCACTTCGAAGGGGTGCTCAAGGTGCGGAACGATAAGATGAGCGGCCTGAGGTGGCATGCGGTGAAAATAAATGTTCAATATGAAGTTTGTGAAAGTGAGATAGAAGTGAGATAATTATTATATATTCTAGGGTGCTTAGATGCAGATACATTTTATATTAGTTATGCTAGATGCTCGTTAATAATCTATGGTAATAAAGTGGGCAGCTTTAAAATAAAGTTGAAGAGCCCATACCTAAAAATACCAATAGGAAAAGTTAGTCCAGGCAATAAAACCTTCAAACTAAAATTAAAGAGCCTGTGCCTCTAAGAATATCATCAAGAGAAGTTTCTGAATGTTTTACTACAGGGTGAACTTGTGTACTCAGTGGAACGACAAACAATTGAAACGAAATGCGTCGGGTTCGAAAACATGACCCAACTTTTTCAACCATCCTTGAGATGATGCCCGATTTCATTGTGACCACTGAAATGCAACGCGCCGAAAGGTGGATTTGACACTACCGTACTGGTTGCTCGTTTATTATGAGGTGTCGCCAGTGCTCGGCAAGAATCACAGTTTCGCTAAGCTTGGGCCATACTGCACAGTGCCCCTGAAATCGAATCACTGATCGACGTCACCCAGATGGAGTGTAATCTTGAGCAATGTTTTCTTTTGAATATTAGAAAGTGTTTTCACAAATTATGTTCACTTGGTATAGCTGGTTTTACGTCGATATCCCACAAGTATAATCATCTATCTATCTATCTATCTATCTATCTATCTATCTATCTATCTATCTAACCGCCCACGAGTTTTTGCTGTCCTGGCCTTTGGATATTGGTATCAATACCAAACTTCGTATGATATAACATGACTGTATGAAAACATATTTCAGTAGTCATAACACGAATATCATGAGATGTATGTCATGAATGTCATGATTTACATTTCGTGGTCCTGCAGCTCTAGTGGTGGATTCGTTCACATGGCATGTTGCAAAACTGGTATGGTATGGCATGATTGCATGGCAAACACATGCGGCAGACCCCAACATGAAAATAATGACATGCGTGTTATGTAACAACATGACTACATGCCACGCTCATGATGCGCTCGTGGCTGTTTCGCTATTGTCACATATACTACATTGGGTATTACAGTAGGTGAATGGATGTCGAAAGTAGGTGACTGGTGCAAATATGATAATCATGAGATGCGTGTCATGTAACAACGTGATTACATGCCACGCTCATCATGCACTGGCGGCCGTTTCGTTTGCTTCACTTCTACCAATTTTTGTATTACGGGACGTGGATGGATGACGAAGTTGTGATACTGGTGCAACTATAATAAACATGAGATGTGCGTCATGTCAAAACATGACTACATGCTACGCTCATGATGCGCTCGCGGCCTTTCGCTAGCTTCACATGTGTCAAACTCGGTATTACGTCACGCGAACGGATGACGTAGGTAAATGACACATCCAAACATGATAATCATGACATGCGTGTCATGTAACAACATGACTACATGCCACACTGATGATGCGCTCGCGGCCGTTTCGCTAGCTTCATATATGCCAAATTTGGTTTTACGTGACGCCAATGGATGACGAAGGTATGTGACTGGTGCAAATACGATAATCATGGGAGGCGCGTCATGTGAGAACATGACTACGTGCCACAGTCAAGACGCCAATACATTTCGATGTGACATGGTGCGCATAATCGCTGGCATTCATTTTGTCGCGGCACGCCGGCGTTGCCACGCCAGGCGCTGGTCTTACCATATACTCGCAGGCACGCGCCGCACTGCGTTGCTTTGACGAATGCGCGTTTCTGCGCGTCGGACGTCCCTCCGTCACGAAAAGAGAGAGACGCAGTGTTGTCTGGGTGACGCATCAGCGCTAAATGCAGCATGTCGCGTTTCGTGCCGGTTGCCATTGGGCACTCTATGCGAGCAATTTACAGTCTGACACCGGTTGGCGTCAGACTATAGAGTGCTCGTTATTTGGTAACGTAGCATCGCTGTGCCTAGTGTGCGCGCGCGTCAACGGTGCATGGGATGGTATAAGGCCCTTCATGATGCGCTCACTGCCATTTTGCCCGCTCTCTATATACCAAATTTGCTGTTACGTGAATTCAATGAATAACGAAAGTATGCGACTGGTGCAAACATGATAATGCTGACACGCGTGTCATGTAAGAACATGGCAACATACCCCGCTCATAGTGTTTGCGGCCGTTTCGCTAGCTCCGCATAAACTAAATTTGGTAACACGTGGCGTGAATAGATGACGAAGATTAAGTACACATCCAAACATAATAATCATGACACGGAAGTGATGTACGGCATCATTTACCTCCACCACGCAACGTTGCGCTAATTTTAAAGTGACATACAAACATTTCTCATTCGTGCTTCGCATATCGTCGATTCCCACTGTACGTGACATCTGCCATTTCTTTGTTTTAATATATTTTTGTTATTTTTTTCCTTCATTATTGCTGTTAGGAGTTCTGTAGTCGTCAACATTTTTTTGTTGTTTGTATGTGACTCGTGCAAATTCATCTCTCTATACTTTTTATGCTTCCCTTACACATTGACCTGTTGGGTCGGCAAGTTTTTTTCATAAATAAGTGAATAAATAAGCATTGTAGCATTCCTATTGACCTGCTTTTGTGAACTTTTATTCATATCCACAAAACATGTACAATAAGCTCACCTGACGTTCGCAGTGGTACTGTAAAAAATGTGACCTGCATTGGTTGTGCCAAGCCTAAACCCGTTTTCTCTGCTATTAGCACATTACGGTTACCCTAGTTGGGGACCATAAAGTTGATAAACAATTACTCGTTTATTCACAAACAATTTCCGCTTCAAAATATTCGCATTAATCAATCACTACATGACAGCAATGCACTTGGCCGCTAAATTCACTGGCCTTCTTTTCTCCGCTCACAGCTTGCTGCTTAATTGCACCCTATTGAAGAAGTGCACTGTGTCCTATCTGTCTTCTCTCTGAAACGTTCCTTGCGCACCAAAAAGTATATTTCTTTCAAACATGAAATACCAATCAGCCCAAGTAGCCACTCTTTTGCTGCGTTCACGTCCTCTCGCCTCCCTTCTGCCATCGTGTGCTCGTGAACCATCGGCAAAACACACGTAGTGCTTGTTTGCTGCATTGCGTTATCATTACATTTTTGTGTGTACACTGCTTTCTTTGTCATGCCATAATGGCGAACAAGCGCAAAAGGAGCTTGGTGTGGAGATGTTCCCATAACATTGCAAAGCAATGACTTCGATGTGTGAGAAAAACGATAAGCACTTATCGGTGGTTGGCGTAAAACAGTTCTTCTTGCCAACTTTATCAAGTTGCCAAAATTATCCTACAAAGAAAAAAAATGGTCATTACAAAGATCCCAATGTTGAGGATCACGTTTTTAATGTCACGAGTTGGCGTGTTCGGGTGGGTTATTTATTCTTTTCTATATTTCTTCTACATTTCTTCTTTTCAATATATATCAGACATAAGACGTTGTCTAGCTGCTTGATTTTTGCATTCGTTTTCTGCTCCACTCGGTTTTATTTTGTTTCAATTCACTTAGTCAGTTTTCCTTGCCTTTAATTATTTAGTAAATTTCTTGCCTTGCTGTGTATATGGCAACATTTGGATACGTTATTTTACTCTCAGGACCGCCGTGGTGGATCATTGGTTATAGCGCTCGGATGCGACCCGAAGGCAATATAGTTCAAACCTTGCCGCAGTGGTCACTCTACGATGAAGGAAAATGCTTGGCTCGCGTACTCTGCGGTGTCAGTGCACTTTGAACAATTTGAGATGGGTGAAATTTCTTGATACCTCTACTTCGACGACAATCATAATGATATATTCCTTTTGTTACATAAAACTCTACATATTATTATATATTTGTCAGGGTTTTGTATTTTTCAGCACTATACAGTAATCCAAGGAGTTAAACATTTTAATATGCATTGTGTACTTATTGGCGTATTCCTATTGCCGGTATATTTTATTCCTTGTCACGTAAAAGATGGGGTTTACCAAGGAAAGAGAAAAAAATATATGAGAAAATAGAGATTGGCGCCAGAGCTGTGGCTGTATAACGAACTGCTACTCCGTGTTTCTTATTCTGTCTTGGCTGTATTGGCGCTTTCTGATTGGTCGTTCAACCTGTCAGTTAGGTGACGATTCGGAAGCTCAAATTGTGGTGACCTCAAATGATGAGTATGCACTCATTGGTAAAAAATACATGTAATCTGTTCCGTGCTTGCGCGGAACAGCCAGTGGGTGAGCCCGTCGCATACGGAATAGAAAAAATTGGCAAATCCCACGTACAGTGGGGATCAATGATATGCAAAACATGAATGAGGAAAGTTTATATGTCACTTCAAAATTGGCACAAGATTACAAGGCAGAAGTAAACTATACCGTGCATGTTTTCTATCGAATGAATATTGTGTTGAAATGTGTCATCTACCTTTGCCATCCATTCACGTCACCTAGCTGATACCAACTTTCATGTATGTGAAGCTAGCGAAAAGACCGCGAGTGAGTTACGAGTGTAGCATCTAGTCCACTGTTCAACACACGCATGCCATGATTATCATATTCGAACATGTCTAAACCTTCATCGTATGTTCACGTCATGCAATGACAATTTTCGTATATTTGGAGCTGGCGATACGGCCGCGAGCGCATTATGAGCGTGGCATGTGGTCATGTTGTTACATGACACGCATCTCATAATTATCATGTTTGCACCAGTCACATACCTTCGCCGTTCATTCACGTTGCGTAATACCATACTTGGTATATTTGAAGCTAGCGAAACGGCGGCGAGCGCATGTAACGTTGACGCGCGCGCACGCTGGGCGCAGCGACGCAACGCTAGCAAAACGCGAGCACTCTAAGTCAGATGATCGGCGCGACCAGCGTCCGTCGGAGACGACCGGCGCCAACCGGCGCGAAATGCGACATGCTGCATTTCGCGCCCACGACTTTGCCCAGACAGCACTGCTTCTGCCGAGCTTCGTGACGCAGGGAGGCCCGCGAGTTTACAAAGGCCAGTAAATAGACCCCCCCCCCCCCCCCCCGATGCACTGCGCCAGGCATATTTACGAGGCTCTCGGAAGCAAAGAGCTCATCGGTGCGTGACTGATGTCGTCAACAAACATGTCTGCGCCCGTAACAATGATGCAGGCAGCTGCTAGGCAAGACTAAATAAGCGCGCTGTGTTCGTTCAGGCGATATCGGTTGTGAAAATGCTTTCCGATCATTTGGAGGCACGCGTAGAAACTTCAAGTGTACCGAAGAACGCTGTGGGCATGCTTCTATCGACGCTGCACTTCACTGCCACCGGCAGTGTTGGTCCGTTTTCAACGACCGCAGGAGACACTAAGAAGTGGACAGTTGCATCCTGTGAATATTAGGAAGACGTCAATATGCCGCTTTCGGTAAGTTCTTTTTTAAAGACGATAGCCTTTTTTGGGGACCTTAGATGCAAAAAATTTTGTCTGTCTGTTTGTCTGTCTATTTGTCTGTCTGCTCATTTGTCTGTTTTCCCCCCTAACGGTACCGGGCACATTAAACGCCACCAGTGGATACCCCAAACGGCCGACTCCATCCGCAGCACCCACCAATGTTGGTGAAGGTTCAGCATTCATACTTCTGTAATTGTCAATCAAAATCAATTATCGCGCATTCATGAGGAACCATTACAACACGTATATATTTTGTATGTGCGTCTTTTACTAAAAATGCATACATAAGTTGTGCTAAGGAGCGTAGCGTTTATCACGTGGCGTGGACCATGCAACGCTTGCGCTTGAAGGAAAGTGTTTCCAACGCTTTCTTAAAACGACACGTTGGTGGCACCTGCACCTACGCGCCGCCTGCGTTTCACACTTTACCACCTCTGAGACGGGCGCGCACGCCCGTCTCAGAGCCGCGCGTTTTGTTTGCAATGATAACTGCCAGATAGCTTTAATGTCTCACGTGTGACGTGACTTGGTGCACTCATTCGCGTCCGCTGCATGCTCGAGGCACTCTAACGCAACGCCTCTTAAATACCATTCACCGATGTTCTTGTGCAGAACATGAAATAAACGTTTTATTTATTCTCTCTAGACGCTTGTTCCAAACGTTTATTTCATGCTTGTTTACGAGACCATCGCATGCTTGTTTACGAGACCATCAGTGCAGGTAAGTTCGCCGACGATGCTCGGAAAGGTGCAGCTTCGGTTACTACGCTAGCCAGCGAGATTACGACTGTTGCTGCTGTTTCACAGTGCCTTTGTGTGCATGGACTTCAGCGGTATAAATTGACCAACAGAAAACTCAAACCCACAGCTTCGAGTGTCTGTGTAAAGCTATAAAATAATAAAAAATACGCACGCTATTATTGAGGATTCACTGCAATACTGCTAGGTATTTTGGTGAATGAATGTGTGAATCTACGATTGAGTGTGCAGAGTAAGCATCAAGTTGTAAATCACTGCAGCTAGAGCGGGAAAGATTGCAGTATGTACATTAATCCTGCGATCCGTATTTGTTAGTGATTTGAGCTTGCATTCTTTGCACGTCAATTAATTGACATACGTCTTGTGAATGAAGAGAATACCCAGCTGCAGCCAAGTGATTGATTGATTTGTGGGGTTTAACGTCCCAAACCACCATATGATTATGAGAGACGCCGTAGTGGAGGGCTCCGGAAATTTTGACCACCTGGGATTCTTTAACGTGCACCGAAATCTGAGTACACGGGCCTACAACATTTCCGCCTCCATTGGAAATGCAGCCGCCACAGCCGGGATTCAATCCCGCGACCTGCGGGTCAGCAGCCGAGTACCTTAGCCACTAGAACACCGTGGCGGGGCCAACTGCAGCCAAGTTGCGCGTAGTGTTACAAAACACACCCTCCACGGTATTAGTTTTTACAGACATAAGGCAAAATATTTATGAGTGTGTGCCGAGTGCTCGTGACAGGTAATGCCACACTAGCTGTAGGGTTGTGAATGATCAGTTTATTAACAATTTATAATCTGTTCGCAGCACCTGGCTGAAAAATTACAAGGGCCCTTTGCAACACTTCTAGTTCCATCTCCATGCAAAAAAAAACAAAAACAATATTACATTTCAGTTTGACCAGGAATGTGTGATGTATGTGGATTATGCTGACAATATTACCATAATTATACTCAAAGGTTTAACTAACAAAATGCTACATTGCTATGCTGCTGACACACATTTGTCATGGAATGTTCAAAAAACACACTAATACTTTGGTGATATTGGGAAAGTTAGTTCACATTTTTCTTTCAGGACATGCTAACCTTGGCCTATTGTACAAGTTACTACAGGTGGTATGTAAAGAGACTGCACATAATGCAGAGACACAGGCCTCTCCTTGTCATTATTTTTAACTTCTTCATTTTAATACCTCAGCCCTCCCAGTTTCCTATGCAAGAAATCTTTTTTTTTTATTTTGCCACTACTTAAACTTGCTTCACTTTCACAGCACTTGTTTTAAAACCTTCTCGAAAGATAAAAGTTTACTGACGAAAAATTTTCATTTTCTCTCGTCAGCCTTTAATGATGTAGAAAATGTGCTGCAAAGTGCGAGTGAACTCTGCAAAAGTAAATACAGTAGTTGGTTCGAGTCTAAACCATCTTCCAGTTTCATACCAAACCAGGAAGACTTCTGTCGAATGTTTACTTTCAATTACAGTATGTTTTGAAAAGCCAGTTTCCATTTATACATTGCCCTGACATCGCAACACAATATGAGCTTCTCGTAATGTGATTGTCTGAGAAATCGTGAAACTCGCTCTGCTGCTACGCACTGTGGCCAAATCGCTGACCCGCAAGCAGTCATTTTGATAATTTTTGTGATGCTGAGTGACCTTATTGGTACCTCATGCCATCATAACTAGTAAGACTGCAGCATGAAGTCCCTAGAATCGCCTATGTGCCACAGAAATTCTGACCTTAATATGAGGAATATATGTTATCACGAACTTATTTGCTTATCACTTGCTGATATTTACCTTTGTGTCTGTATTATTTGCAAGGCCGAGTCAACCCGCTTTTAAAAAGTGCGGCCGTATTCTTTAGGAATGTTGGCTGGGGAGGCCAATTCGAAGGTGCCTTTAAGGCCAATGTAACGGACAGTCTTTATTGTCCCCACTGGCTTGCCATTTCTACAAAAGACAACGGCCCTTTGTGACTCGCCGCTGAGTCTCGCAATTATTTCATCACTAGCACCTAGTTCCGAACCTCAAATTTTGATGCAGTTGTATTCTGTTTTTTCATCGAAGTTTTTTTTCACCCTCTTTCTGTACTTAGCTCAACCTTTTAGTTCTCTTTTCTTTCAGGCTGACCATCACTTCAACTCACAGCCACGTTGGCTGGTATACAATATGTTGCTTTTCAGGAGCAGTGAAAAGTCTGTTGAATGTTTTTTTGTTTTTTTTACTCCTGCAATCGCCTCATTAAAGCTGCAGCATATAAAAATACATAGGAAGTGGGGTGTGCCCAAGAGATGCTTTTTATGGCTGTGCATGATGAGCTAAGTCTTTTAAAGGCAGCTCTTTCATCTTTCCGGAAAGTCCGGACACATTCCTAATGACTGATTTATATCTCAATTAGCTTGCTTCACTAGCCGATTAACTGCTGAGTGACATGGAGCAGTGAACCTGCGCGCAATTGGCAGTTGGTTTGCAGTTTATTGGGTTGATGACTCTGTAATCTGGTTCCCTGTCTCTCAGCAATATTGACTTTTTGTGAAACATACTTTAGTTTAGAGGGAGCTCAGACTGTTGGTGTCCCCTTTTCTGATTTTGCTGCCACAATCATTTTACAAGCCATAACTTTGGATTTTTTTACAATAATATTCGGCGTTCATGTGAAGAATCTCCAATGGCACAGAAAAGTATTTTGATTGTACTGTTTGTTCAGTAAGCTGCCTAAATCTTACCCTATTAATCTAACACTTGTAATATGATTGCACTTATTTTCCTGTGTCTTCTTTTAGGCCGAATCATGTGAACTGCTTGGTTAGCTTCATGTACATCCATCAAATGCTGTCTTGACCACTCAAATGGCAGTGGTTATGATAAATATTGAATATTTTTAATTAGTATAGGCGGCACTGCAATCAACCCTTCGTGTGTGTTTTACAGCTTCAGCTTCTTTTTACAGATTGGCAGTGCGTACTGTTTTACACATCAGCAAGTGGAATTCCCAATATGGATACTGCACCACCGTCTTTCGTTGAAGCTTCTGGATGCTTTTAGGTTGGTCGATGCTTTTTCTTTGTTGTCGTGCAATTCACTTTCGCTTTGTTAAACGAGTAACTGCGGCAACAAACCACAGAAGGTTAGTAACTACATGGAGATGTCTCATCTCACTATTAGAGTATCACTCCTATACAGTATTGTGATTCGAAGGTATTCAGCTTGAATGGTAGAGCAGGCCAGTAGAATAAGTACGGTATCACGTCACATATTTTTTTAGCAATGCGAATTTTCAGCTATGCTCTCATTCTTTGAGTTCAGTCTTTGATTTACACGCTTGTGCGGTTGTCGGTTCTCGTACTCGATGTTATGCAATCTCTATGACTTGCTCTGTGACGTTGACACACCTACAAGTACAGAATCCTTCGCATGCAACTATCCTGAAAACAAGCAAAAATATCGCTAGACAGCAGGTTGCTGAACTCAAAATTTAAAACCAATCTGTTCTCTCCTTCCACACTTAGAGGCTGGCCCTCGACGCAATGTGGATCAGTGACCAGAGCTAGAATGCTGCCGGGTACTGCTGCTTGGCTCAGTGTGGACAAGCACTGCAATGAAGACAGCGCCTGCCTTTGTGAACTTTTTTGAAGGCATTTAATACACATAATTACTCATTTTGCTTGAGAAGAAACTGTTGGACAACATAAGTTTTGCTTACATTTGAAAGTGTAAAATGAACCCATCAGTTTCCAGAGAGAAACTGCTTTTACTGAAACTCCATCATTTCATTGAATAAAAAGTTGCAAGTAACGTTTGTAGTGCTGGATGTTTTTGCTTTTCCTTAACCTTAAACAAGAAAAATGTGTCCTGTTAAGTCACGCGCAAGCACACTTACACCGCAGTACTGTCTGTCATCAGAGGTGAAAGCAAAGTCGAACCCACCTCAAATTTGCGGGTGCTGGGAGTACATTTAACTTTGCCATGACTTAAATTTCGAGCAAGTTCATATTGTTCGAATACAAATGCTTTTTATAGAAATAAAGGAAAGACAAACTTGTAATATATATTTCAGTAGAAATGCTAATAAAACAATTTTGAGTTTTTTTTGCGTGGATACAAAAAATGGCTGCAGAATTTTAAAGAAAAGAGACTTTAAATAAAGATACACCAGACGACTGTAATCTACAGAAGTATAAAAGTAAAAACAACTCGTAAAGTAATAGCTTTGAATGTAAGAAAATAATTATTATTGCAAAAGGCGATGAAGAAATGTTTTTAAAATTGAAGGGCAAATATTTAGTGCATAGTGGTATTGAATTAAATATTGTATGGCAGCAAATATGGTAGTGTGTTAGCCGTAGTTGGTGCGTGTATGTGGTAGTGAAAACTGTTTGTTAGAGGAGATCGTGGTAGGATTAGCACTTACCAATTCAAATTTATGCAAGTAATTGACTGCTACAAAACTGTTAAGACACTTAAATACAAGAATTACCACTTTATATTTGAAGAAAAACACAATGTTAGTAGACTATGTTGCTGTAAAGTAGGGATGCGCCGGTGCATAGAGTACTTAATATGAAGATGCGAATGGCTTGTTTTTGGAGAGGTTGAAGTTGGAGAATATCAGATAGAAAGGTTTTCGCCTATGACTTCATGCAGTACATATTATGACTGTGGATAAAGGTGTAGCGTAAGCAAATATGAAGAATGGTCGTGCTTTAAATATTGTTCTGATACCAGGAGCTAGCCACTGTCTCATAAGTGAAATGTGATGATGCTACTTCAGATGAGCTTCCAGAACTACTCCCAAGAATGTCAACATAGTCACACAAAGATGTCTGTGGCTGTTGATAGTGGCGGGGGTAGGTGAAAGAGTCTTACGACTAGAATGGAGGACAATGAACTGTGGGTTAATTGAGTTAATCGGTAAACCCTTAGCTGTGCACTGGTTTTTTAACAATAATGGTGTTCAAGAACTTCTGCTGTGTAGTTTAAAGAGCTTTTTACATCCCATTGTTTATCCGAGAAAATGGGGGACCCAAGCCGGCCATTGTGAGCAGCACGTCATTGCTTCATTTTGACATTTATTTAGAAAACTTCACTCTTACACCGTGCTAGACAGCTGGAGATGCAAGCTTTTTTAAGAATCAATGAGCTTTATCACATAGCCTCCAATACCAGTGGCACTTGTATACTGCTCTGTCCAACCGAATTCACACTAAAACAAAAAAGATGGCTGTTAGTATTCCATTTCACAATCTTGCACTTGTAGATCTGCACAATTGTAACAAAATAAAATTTCAACTTTCTTGATTTATAGATGTAAATGTCTCTTGGAGCGATATAAAAACTAATATTGTCATGTGGTCAAGATGTTGAAGACTGCAGTAGTCGGCGGGATGGAGACAAATCTTTTTATTTCAGCAAAGCTTTGCCTAAAGTACGAAAAGTCAAACTACAACCAATACTAGTCCACCCTGAAAGCGGTAAAGAGAGCGTCGGCCATCATCAATCTGACAAGCAGTACAGGTCATCTGCTTGTATACAAGTGCTAATAAATAGTCCGGGGTTATTTCTATTGGCTGCGTAAGCACTAGACTATTCGCTTTCTGTCCACAAAGTTAACTGTGTGATCTCAAGTTATCGCGGAGCTTCTCAACGCTGCTGCGCCCCCTGTGCCGAGTGTTGCTTAAAGTATTTGTGAGTGAAACCTTACTTTATCTAAACGAAACACATGTGGCAATATGCATGTACCTAGTTGTTAAGCTTGTCTTTTATATGCTAAATTTATCCAAAATTAAACGACATTTTCATCCCCAAAGGCCAAAAGACATCTGAATGAGGTGTGTTGTGCTGCATGTGTTAATGCCCTGAAAAATATATATAGCAATTCACATAGCGGAAGTTGCAATATATGTGGACTTGACATTGCCACAGCATTTCGCCAAGGCAAGTAATTTTACAGTTTTTTCGTTCTATTCCAATCAGCATATCTTTTGACAACCTTAATTGATAATCTCATATCCAGAATTCACGGCCAAAAGCGATTCCCATATAGCAATTTCTTTCTTTTTGTTTCAGGACATGTAAATGTTCATATGAAATTTTGCAATTATTTATTTTCCACGACAAATCACCAACAGTAGGTAGGCACTCTACTTGAGCCAGAAAATTTTTTCAGAAATTAGAGTTTATTGATAATAAATATTATAATTTAGGCAGGATGCCACTCGTGATTTAGGCAAGAATTGCCCCAATGCATTGGCACTCACTGCATTTTCTGCCTGGCATGTGCTGAAATGTAAAAAGTACTTTGTATTTTGCTATGTTAATTTCATTCCTATCACAGCAGAGTTCATTGGGCTGTCTGACCTTGTGCTTTTATATTTATTGCACGAATAATGCAATAACCTACAAGTGCCTATGAACAGGCCCATGCTTCTTTATTGGTATAATAAAAAGGTGTTTGCGCACAATTTGGCTCAAGCTACTCCTTAGCCCTTGAGTGAAAGTTGAACACGTATCTTAAAGAAAAACATACGAAACAGTGCCTGAAAAAGGGAACAATCGAGCACACATATGCAAAAACACATATGCACATAAAACAACACAGTGATAAGGAAATGTTCAAAAGTCGACTAATAAAGTCTCTGATGATGTCCCTCTTTAATATTTGATCAAACCAGCACAAAAACAGCAGAGCACTGGTCTGGTCTTTATGAAGATACATTCGCTCGTGTGTACAAAGCAGTCGACACGTCATTCATTTTAGCACACACATATGATGGGTGTCTTATGATACTGCACATAATAGGCACATGTGTTATGCAAATGAAAGTACGTTATTTCTTAGTACTCGTAAGCGAATCCACTGCCTTGTAAGAAACGTGTTAATGTTTTTGAAGCGTACGACTGTAAAACTTCTGTTGGCCACGGGCCAAGAAGTTTCTTCATGCTAAATGGTGTGCAGTCTAATGCCAAAAGTTCCTATTTGAGACGGCGTCTTGGCGTGTCATTATGCGGACAGTCTAGGAGAAGGTGACATACGTCTTCATCTATAATTCCACATTCGTATTGGGCAGTTTCCACTCTGCCAATTTCGTGCAAAAAATGCTTTGTGTATGTGGTGTCTACCCTTAATCGGTGAATAAGAGTTTCCATACTTTATATATAGCTAACGTTATATTGAATTCAATGAATAGATCGATTTGATATATTTCTCAACTGTTTATACTTTGGTCAAACCAAGCAGTGTTTCTCATTCTGAAAGATGTAGCCTTTAAAATACTATGCAATTCATTTTTCAAAATTCGTAAACAAACAGCAACACCTTTACGATGTGCTTGACGCGCCGCTCTATCGGCCGCTGTGTTTCCAAGATTGTTGCAATGACTAGGTATCCACTGAAATTTAATCTCATGTTGCGCCTTGCTTGCTTTGGTGAGCTCTTTCGTCGTTTCGTATGTCATACTATCACTAATCACTGTCGTGTTTGTAGTGGATAGTTATCTTAAAGCGGCCTGTGAATCACTGAAATGTGCCAATTTTCTCGCGACTGCTGCTGAGTTCACTCTGAGCTTAAATCAGCAAACTAAGCTAAACCTGGGTACTGGGCTAGCACCCAGGCTCATGCTTAGTTTACTGATGTAAGCTAAGAGTAAAAAAAAGATGTGCCATAAATTAATTGTTCCTTCTAAGGGGACGAGAAGATTCAGAGCAATTTTCATTAAATACACCTATGTTTTTACTCCCATTTTATGTGACGAATTGGCATTACTAGTAGCCAGGTACATTTCCTCTTTTACATTTACGTACCTGAGGTATGTGCAAGGATGTGTTCAATGAGGAATTTGATACAGCACAAGAAACAGCGCTCGTGATGTTTACAGGTGTGCAATCACATTCACACATATATATGGTGGGTCATTGCTGGTGATAACACTACTAGGGTCACTAAAATATTTGATTAACGAATCTAATAACATTCAATAGTCAGATATAACGGCACATACACGAAATACTGAATATTTAAAAAATGATTGACCCCTATGCAACAACCCTGAAACAGCAACACGTGGGATCAGCTGAAGGTTTATTGTCTTCTTCTAATCTATGAATTACCACAATAAATGCAGCCCAAGTATTGACAACATTATCGATGCTATAATCATTAGCAGATAGAGCATTTTTGCTGCAAGCAGCACTTTTACTCTGTTTTTACTATGTTGGAGCTGCTTCGCATTATTCATTGCCTGTATTCATCACTGAAGTTAGGGACGATGGCTGCATGCACTAAGCTTCGCGAATAAAAACACGTGCAAGTTTTTTGTTCACGTAAATTGTTCTTAGAGATACAGCTTTAAAAACTACATTTTTACATGCTCTCTGTGCCAAGACATATGTTGTGATAAATTTGCCTGCTCCAATTATTCTTTAGCTGAATGGATGGTGTTCGGTTCATTTTTTTTATTTTATGCAACAATTTTACTTAAAAGCTGGCAACAGAGTTGCAACTGGAATAATGTAGCTGCTCTGGTACTTTGACATAGAGTTGAAAAGCATTTCGAAGGTTCTGGTCGCTGCTGTATACAAGCCTATCACAGTTTCCATAATTGTAAGCTTATCACAGTTTCCATAATTGTAGTAATATTTGGTGACAGTTCGTGAATACTTATTTCGAATAACGTGTTCTCGGGTTAGGACTGTTTTAAAAAGGTTTTTTTTTACTTTTTGAAAACTATCAGAAGAGTATTAGGTTAGTTTAAACGTTCGATTTCGTTATACTGCTATTGGATTCGTAATTTAGTTTACTACTCGCAAACCCCTTGCTTGGTCGCGCTTCGTAGTATGACAGTGATCGTGCTGCCAACACTTCGCCTCTTACAGGCATGCTTCGCGGTGAAGTGAGCAAAAAAAAACGCTGGCTGGAAGGGGGATCTTCATATGCACGACATACAATGGACTTCAAATTGTTTTTGGCTTAGAAAGAATATTCTGTCACCTGCGTCCATCTCTTTTAATAATAGCACGGCCTTTCACTGCCTATGTGAATGGCATTGCTTCGCGTGTTACACTACGAAGGTATGCGTTTGCAAGTCTGTCGCTGTTACAGATATTCATGCTTCAAATTCTCAGCGCTATCATAGTCATTAGCGGTGGCATTCACATTGAGTAGCCTAAGATATTCCAGAGTCAATGCAAGTTGAGCCTATATTCTGTGGCCGATCGAGTGGCGTGCGCGACGTAATCAATCAAGTGCCCTGACACCGGCTCTTTGAGCTGCAAAAAAAGGCTTCGCTACTGAAACGCTCCGTGCGAAATCTTACAAAAAAATGCATTTCATATCATTTCCTCGTGAATTACACGGGAAAAATATGGATTTTATGGAAGCATACAAAAACTATAAGGCATACATGGAAAACTTTTTAAGAAAAATAAGGAAGGATACGGAGAATATGTAGGACATACAGAACACTCCTTATGAAAGATATGGAATGATACGGAATTCATGTCGTACATACAGAAAATTACTTACGGAAAATATGGAAAGATGTTGAAATATGGAAAGCTTTGTGTAGTATATGGAAACTTCTTTAAGAAAGTAGTATGGAGCATGCAGAAACTTTTTAAAGAAATACGTCAAAAGAAAGAGTGCAAGCAAACTAAAAGGACTGGAGATGTTAATGCCACTAGATTCTAATGGCAGTTTGAGCTACGAATCCCATTCGATTCGTGGTAGTATTACATCGAAGCCGGAAAAAGTCATTGTGATTGCACGTGATATCATGTCATTGGGAGTGCACATAATATCAATGTCAACAATTCACCAACAAATGGTGGGAAAAGTTGAAGAAGGTAAATGTAGAAGGATAAAAGAGAAGATATTTAGAAATAAATAGGCCAGCACCGAAATGACGACCACACAAACGAAGGAAACATGTCAACAGGATGGGCGCTCACTTGCAACTCTTTTTTACTTAAATTATTATTTTTAAAAACATGCGGAAAGTCACTTTGCTAAATTAATAAGCATAAAAATTTTATAAGGCAGTATATATGGCCACCATGAGCCAAGACGACCCGCTTAACCAGAAAACACACAGCCAATAGAATAACCACAAGCAACACGGCGTGCATGGTGTGACAAAAAACGGCTAAATGAACGTCTCACGTCTATCGACGTTTTCTAAAATACGAAGTAACAGATGCACACCTGGTATCTTGTGGTGCAACCACACACATAACAAAAACCGAAAGCGTTTCGCGTTTGTTCGCGTCAAAATACGGTCTCGCACGTGCCCATGTGGGCCAACAGCTTGCAAGAGAACTGCCGTAGCTTTGCGAGCGTCTTTGTCTGGGTTCATTGCACTCGTCTAGCTGAATCCAAAACTGTAGATACACGCATACGCGTGCCCAGAGTTGTCTGATTGTTTAGATCATGGCCGGCAGTGCTGGAAGCCAAGAGCCACTGAGTTGGAGAGTAAAGACATTTGTTGATCGCATTCTTGTTAAATGATAGATGCCCTAAAAAGAAAGCTGCCTTACTACCGTGTTTGCATGCATGCAGGTCAAACTGATAATGCAGAATGTCGTCTTTTAAGTCTCTGGGGTAGAAGGTATACAGTTGGTTTAACTGCGTCGGCGAATATGTTCTCGAACTTATTCGATTGCCTAATTCATTGGATTATAATGAGAATACATATATCTGTGTAGCAGTCACGTATTCTCAATAGATGCAAACGGCATTCCAATCGAATGACGTTGAAATGTCCAAGGTGACAGTGGTATTACACAAACTGTTTGGAAATGAACAAATTTCGTAAGGCGCGCACGATAAATATCCTTAAGTGTATCAAAATCACATGAACATACAGTCACAGGTTTCACCTAAGAGGTGAAACAGTTTTCAGTTTTTACTTAAAACACAAGATTCACCTAAAAGAAGATTGCGCAGTCTACCTCATATTTTCACTTTGTGGGGAAAAAGGAGTTGCGGTGAACCCTATTATTCCCTCCCTGTTGGAAAACTGTGGGCACACCAAGATATCAAGAATATTTATTTCATTATTTCCTAATACTGCAGTCTTATAGGTTTATGATAAATAGGGTGATGTATAGATTACAAGAAATACAAGCTTGAGGGAACAGACAGGTTATGGTATCACTGGAATAACAATGCTCCATACACAAAAGTATAAAAACACATAAATTTTTCAGCACGAAGGTGTAACTTATAAGCGTGAGTACCAACTCCGGTTTATAGTTGCCTGTACAATACAATTGTCATACTGCACCTCCTCACACCCTTCGACCTTAACCTATACTCATTCTCGCACCTACCGTGCCCCGCCGCGGTAGTGCAGTGGCTAAAGTACTCGGCTGCTGACCCGCAAGTCGCGGCTTCGGATGCCGGCTGCGACGACTGCATTTCTGATTGAGGCGGAATTGTTGTAGGCCCGTGTGCTCAAATTTGGGTGCACTTTCAAGAACCCCAGGTGGTCGAAATTTCCGGAGCCCTCCACCATGGCCTCTCTCATAATCATACGGTGGTTTTGGGACGTTAAACTTCTTATATCTATCTATGGCACCTTCCGTTAAAAGCTAAGCAAGCACCCCACCAATGCAAGTGCCTCCCACCCTTTTGCGGGAGGTTTTGAAATAAGTACCAGTAAGTAGTCGGGGATTCAGCAAGACCCCCCCTGCCAAATCGGGTAAGATTATCATTTCGTGTAGGGGGGGAGGGCGCAAGGTCTAAATTTTACACTACTTGCACTGATAAGGATTCATGTGACTCAGACCCACACTTTTCTCACATCCACGCATACACTACTCCCCACTTCAATAGTCACCCAATCGCCGCCTCATTCCTACTCACATCAATGAGTGTTCATTCATGTTAATGCTCGAGTGTACTCACATCACTCGTCACTAACTCATACTCACTCTCTCACCCAATGTCATGAGTAGTCACACACAATCGATCTCGCACTGACTCACACTGATTGATACTCACTCATATTCATGCTACATGTGAACATGCACTTATGTAAGTAATCACTTATGTTTATATTCAGGTTTACTCATGCCGCTTGTCACTCACTCATATTCATAGTGATGCTTTTCAAAAGATTGACTTGCCTATACAATGTAAGTGAGTATGCCGAGCTAGTTTCAACATTCTCTGCAGGTACATGTTGATGACTGAAAATGATTCAAGATAAGTTAGTTTTGTATAGAAACAAATATTGGCCTATGTACTCGTTTTTGGTTATTCTCAAGTCTATATTGTGGCCAGTGGAGGCATGTGAGAGAGTGAATTATGTTTCTAAGCTCTGACCAAGGACGAACATAAACTTACTAGTTGAACTCTTGAAGCAGCACACTTACATAGGCAACAAAGACTCTTTCGCATAAAATGACGTCATGAAAGGTGTTTTTCTTCCTGTGTAGCTGTGTTATTGAACTTCTGGTATTATCAGTAATAAATGCGAACATTTAATTGAATCAAAGCAGACACAGTAGCCTGTAGGCTTTGATAGCTGCGAAAAATAGCATTCAAGTAGCACTTTTTCTTAAGCAGTATAAGCAGTATCTTCATCAATACCCAGGCAGCACACCGACATTGAACCAATCTTGGACCCGTATCGGCTAACATCAGCCGCAATATTGGTCCGAGGTTGCCTTCTTGGTCAAGTGCGACTTTTACTAATGTAGGACCGATTTTCAAGCCAACCTGCGCTTGACGTTCTGTTGTTGAAATTGCCGATATTCAGCCGACGCCGGCCAACACTACACATGCCAATGAAGGGCCGTTCTTTAACCGATGTAGTTGCCGACATACATTGAGTATAGGACCATTCTCGGGCCACGTTGTTGCAATGATATGTCAATATTACGCCAACATTCGCTTTACGACGAATATTGGATACCATTTACTTGCCAGTACTTCACCATTAATAATATGGGCTTTTTACTACTGGCATTCCTTAACCGGTAGACTTTACATTACGCCCCCAGAACTTCCACTAGAAGCTTGTAGCAGCCCTGTACGACCTTTGCGAAGTTGTACATTTCAGGGCGACTGACCACTGGATGACTTAGTTTCGAAACACTACACGATTCCACTAAGTCGTCCATTTATGCCTTTTTTCTTGCTTGCTGATAACCCTCTACACATGTAGGGCATAAGACTGCACAAGTTTAGTAACTGTCTAGTTTTCTACACACATTCCTTCTCAGTTTTTCGAGAAATTGTAACATATGCTGTTCCATCAAGTATTAGCTAAAACATCACATAAAAAATACTCGGTGCAAATATCCTGCACACGAGGAAGCTCTAAATTAAAATACAAGAACACAATTTTCGTAACTTTATTTCTAAAAATGCCAAGTCATACCGTTTATTTTTCAGTTCAGCTTTTCAAATTACTGCTGTTCAGTTGTGCAGCCCAAACTAGGAAGCGAGTTCAGCAAGGCTCTACGGGCCTAGGGCTTACCAGGGCAGCAGAGGTGGGGTGATAATTTAGAGGTTGCAGAAGTAGATGAGGCAATGATGGTGGGCTGCCCAGGGTCCTGAAAGGAGCAATTGGGCAGAAAACCAACCTTCACAGGCTCTCGCAGATCCCTGCTCTGAGGGCCAGAAGTGATCGGGCTGCAAAACTATGAACACATCTGTGAAGTTCATTTTCTAACCTCCATCAAGGCCAACAAACTTCAACAGCCACGTCTTGATGAAACGCTGTGCTTTTTGAGACACCTGCATACATGAATCAAATTAAACACCTCAAAATAAGTTCTAAGCACTGCAGTATATTATATATGCAAGCTAAAACAATAAACAACAATGACAGCAGACGTTATGCTGTACTATGCAGATGAAGTGCCATATGGCCATTATAAAAAGGAATTAACAAACACTTCAACAAACATTGTGCAAAAAAGTCTGCCACAGACCAAAATATTTAGAATTATGTTTCAATTAAAGTTGATTAAAACAAGCTTGTTTGACTAATTTACAAATTAACATCAGGTCTTTCATGATCTCTACACATGACTTACAGGGTTGCAAGCCAGGTGAACTAGTCTGCAGCTATAGCTTATGGCTGTATAAATTGATAGCAGGACAACAAGACACACGACCGCACAAACTTTCAACTCTGGATTATTCTTGGGCACACGTTAACCGATGCTACACAAAAGGATGACTGACCACCAGATAGACAACACAAGATGAAAGAATCCATGCAAACCCAATTTCAGCACTGACACTCGTGGACTATTACAAGGCTCCTGTAATACCTTTAAAATGGTATCTCCAAATCTTATGAAAGATGGACTGATGTGGTTTCCTATGTTGTTCTTTTTTAATTAGGTAAATCTCTGAAATTTCGCGTGCTTTTTGAGACTTGCATCGATCCGTAGTCTTTGTTTCATAGGAGACCAATACTGGATAGGTGGCTCGCCAAAAAACAGCACTTGGCAGAGATTCGCGACACAACTCGGCCATTCGCGCCTGGACGATAGGCAGCAGAGAGAGCACGCTTGTGTGGTGCTGCCGTGCTTCATTTTGAAACGAACAGCTATAACATCCATTGCGCCAATAATACTGCAATGTGGTTTAAAAAACTTTGTCTGAAGGCTACTCTCACAAAAATAGCACTTGAAAACGGAGAGAAGCTCTGCAAAGCGGATTGCATCGATGCGTGTGGCATCGAAGAAACAGTGTTGTGCAGTGATGGCGTCTCCATTGTCATCATTTTCTGGTTCGGATTGTGTGCTATGTTAGTACCGGCTTATATGCCCATGCGGCTGCAATACTACACTGCACACTTCTGCTGTAAAAATATGAAGAAATAGTAACTGCGGCATCACTTTTTTTCTTGCGCCATACGTTTGCCCTGTCTGCGGTTTGTATGTACGTGGACGTTTATCAAGCAAACCACTGTGACAGCATAGGACGGGTGGTGTCGCGCTCGTATGCTTGATAGCGCACGATAGGTCTCCGACCACATTGGCTGCATTTAGATGGGGTCAAAACGTAAAAAGAACACCCGTGAACCAAGAGGTATGTGCGCGTTGGAGAACCCCAAGTGGTCATAATCTTGGTACGCACACTACAGCGTACCTCAGAATGATATCTTGTTGGCACATTAAAGCCTAGCAATTACTGATGTTAAAACGACATGTTCATTTTAGGGTGACACAGGCAAGCGGAAAACAACTGAAACTGTGTGTTAGGTGAACTAAACAAGTAAACATGAAAGACAATTGATACTTCTCTAGCAACGCATAAATGCCACGGCAGCAAGTGAGAAAAACGCTTACCGAATAGGCTGGATCCATGAAGCTAATCTTTGAGTAGTTTGCTGCTTTGTTCGAAACAAGAGCTCAGTCATATGCACAAATTAATTTAAACAAAGGCGCTGCGGCCTCGAGTGTACTCCACGAAAGTATCTTTTAAAACAGCTCAAAGGCGTGTGAACGTGGCTCCGCACAATTGTTGTGGCCAAAGCAGCTTTCCTTTACATACAACTGTTTACAAAAAAAAAAGACTGCCTGCCTATCCTTTCGTTCATTTCAAGTGGAGGAATCAGATAGAGTTCGGTGGTAATGGTCAAATGCATGGACGAATGGAAACTGCCATTCTTGAAGTTCACTACTGAACACTCAACGTGTTAGATAAAAAAACTTCACAATGCCGGATGTTGCATAATATGCTCGTTTCATTTCTGGTAAAACACAATTTTAACTCGACTGTTTGGCCTTGGTTTCCACTGGTAAATGTCTTCACTATCGAGTAAATGTAGCCGACGCGTGCCATCTGGTTTAAAAACGAGCCCGACGGCACTAAAAAGCAGAGCGAGAGCAGAATTTTGCTCGGCTGTCCGCTTGAATCCAACTCTGCCTCCTCTTTCTACGTCCTCCTTTTCCTCTACACGTCCTCCTTTTTACATATTATTTCACTCGAATACGCAGCAGTACCACCAGTGCCCTTCGGTTTTTTAAGAGAAATATACTTCTTTAGTGGGCAGGAAACGTTTTAGAGGGAAGATATAGCAGACAGATAGCACAGAGCGCATACTTACAACCAATTCTATTGCACAAATGGCGGGAATATATATACATTCAAGAGGGCGAGGAGCTCACGCACAGAAGAAATGACAAATGATGGCGCATGCACTAAACCACCTTATTTTAATCTTAAAACGAGAACTTAAATGAAAAGAGACCCGTCAATCTGTCGGATAAAGAATACAGGTATCTTCTCAGTTAAGTTGTCATTCTAAAATTGAAATAAGGCGGTCGGGCCCATACGCCATCGTTTTTTCTTTCTTCTGTGTGTGATCTTCCGCCCTTTTGACTGTATATTATTTCCCGACATCTGCGCATTAAGATTGTTTTCGAGTGTGCGCTCTGTCCTATCTCTCTGCTGTATCTTCCCGCTGAAACATTATCTGCGCACTAAGGAAGAATATTTCTCTCAAAAATTGCAATACCAACCAGCCCAAGTAGCCACTTTTTTGGTTTTGTTAAGGCGATGCGCTATGTACCACCTCGACCAGCCGCCATTCTCGTCTGCAGGATCAGCTGAGAAGTGCACACTCTCACCGTCTGAGTAACCGTGAAAACTCCAGCGCTGGTTTCCTATACTAGTAACGTTTCGGATGCGATAGTGCGGATTCTGGAGAAAAAAAAAACCTTCGTGAAGGATGACTTCGACATAGAAAACTTTGAACAACCCCTTTACCTGGGAGCGACTGCAGTCAAACCCGATAAACACATCAACAGCCCTATAGTAGGGACTAAAGAACTGGAGATGGCCGGACAGCGAAGGGGAAATCTTGTACTCGATTGAATCCACTAGGCCAGTAGGCAAATGGCGTATTTTTCACGTAAATTATCTTCATCGATGAGGTGTTTGTATGAATAAATTTTCACACAACTGTGAGGTTGCTAGAACAGAAATCAGTTGTAGATAACTCAAATAAACTTTTGATGGTGTAGCTTTGTGCTAGCCTTTTTTTTCCTATCATATTCAGTCAAAAACAACGTTGTCACAAAGTCGCCCCACGTGATGTAGAGTCATTTACCCCACCCCACCTCCCCACCTCAATAGAGCCATTTGTATTACAAATGCGGATCAGTAAAACACCCCGTCGTGCGAGGAAATGTTTTAAAAACGTTTTGCCATTATTAATTTGGCTTTACAATGACGATTCTCCAGCAAAGAAAAAAACATGAAAAATCTGTCACAAAGCAACCCCATTTCACGGTAGTACAGGTCTTTGACATCTAAGCTAAATTCACTGCATGTCTTCGGATCATTCTGCCGCAGACATATCACAATGGCCCCGGAATCGGGCTCAAGAAAGGATCATAATAATGCTACGCCATGCCCCAAAAGAACTCATGACCGCTGTTAAGTCGCTTGAACACGAGGTTAACGACAAGGCCAAGTTCAATTAAGTGATAGGACTGAAATATCAGTGAACCTCTGATGTTTCACTCAAAATCTATTTTTGTAGGCATTTAAAATCAAAGTTTGCTTTAAAGCAGTGTTTGCTGGAACTCATGTTGAACCAGCAGTGGGCAATATTTTCTTACAGGTACACCAAAGAGAACCAATGTCTAAGTTTAGACTGACATGCCGCACACTGAGACCTCTCATGCCGCAAGTTCATTATCATTAAAGTTAATCAGGGTTGAAGTTTATTTTTAAATTTTTTCATGCTGAAATATTGAAAATGTGTTGTATTTTCGCAACATTGCCTCGATGAATAACTCTGAAACATTGTATCTTAGGTCAATCACAACGACAGATGACAGTGTACTCAGTTTTTATGAAGTAATATCTACGTAATACCCAGTACACGCATGTGAATTTCTTGATGTCGCGTGGTTTCGTGCGAAAAAATCAAGGCGGCATCGGCTCCCACATTTTCTTTTCGCGCGTTTTCTCACTTACGAAGCAACGTTTCGCGGTATAAGTGGTAATTTTTGGATTGAGAAATTGTACTTAACAAATACGCAAAAAAATATTTTTGGTTTTAGTGTCTTTTGAAGGTGTACCTAGACAATTTTGAGACATCGCAAAAGGGACAATTTTAGTTTCTTCAGTATACAAGTAGTATCACCACTTACCACACAATAGTCAGCCAGCATGCACAAGATAGTTACTTTGATTTTAAAGGTTTTCGTTAAACAGTATTGGCAAGCCATGAAGTTTACATTCTCGTGAAGAGTCAACACGGTTCTTCCGAGTTTGCAAACGGACTTTCCATGCAGCCTAAATCACTGAAATCACTGTCATGGTCAATAAGGACAATGCACTCATCGTTTATAGGTACCACGAGCAGATCTGTTACCTGCCATTAGTACATAAGCACGAAATGTAATACCTTGAACAAAAATGTGCAAACTTTATCATTTTCATGGGCACTGGCTGCCAGCATGTGGATTCGAAGTGACCTTTTCCAAAACCATTTTTCTCAAAAAAAGGCGATTACGCTGTCTCTCAATTTGTCTGCCAAATGGTGACGGATCATGTGGCCGAGCCTTCTGAACGCGACGCACAATGGCACATGCGTGCAGAATAGAATATTTAGCAATTCCCTCATTTCTTGAAGTATCAGAAAGAGTTGTCATATATGCTTCCTACAATGTTTCTATTGTGTTGGTACCACCAGGAAGTGCAGCAGTAGAAATAAACCGGAGCATTAATTGAGTGCGCTATCCTTTCTTTGCGATGGACGGTGGTGAGTTAGTTTGGCGCGAGACTGCGGCGATAGGTAGAAGCAGAGCCTCCTTCCTTTACACACATCGTAAAGAAAGCGAGCGTGCGCCTCTAGACTATTGGCACGTAGCTCTACTTGGGACAATAAAGAGAATCAATGACTTGATTTAGATTGACAAACTATGGTCTGAGAACACTGATGCTGCAAGTTTCACTGTCATAATTTCGTTACTATAGAATAAAACTCAAGGTGGAAGTTTAACTTTTATATTTCATGCTTAAACATTTGCCAGGGGTGCAACAGCTGAAATACAATTCGGAGCAATTTTCGGAGCGGCAAAATGAAACTTTTGGAGTACTAAACCGAAATTTGGAGCAGGTTACAAGCAAAAAAACATTCATCTTTAACCAAGATAGACTAAATTTCGAGCAGCTTGAGAAAACAAGCATATATATATATATATATATATATATATATATATATATATATATATATATATATATATATATATATATATATATGTGTGTGTGTGTGTGTGTGTGTGTGTGTGTGTGTGTGTGTGTGTGTGTGTGTGTGTGCGTGTGTGTGTGTGTGTGTGTGTGTGTGTGTGTGTGTGTGGCTTATCAAGCGATGATTGGTAGAAGCCGAGAAGGAAGAAGTGCAGAATAAAATAAATGGGGCGTATGAGCAGGGCCATGTCTCCCATTCATCGTAGCGTCACACGAGTCGACAGGAGGAAGACCTGCCAGCCCCTTCATCAGTCGCTCATCATCTACGCAGTCCTCCACATCACACCCTGAGCATACATGGACTACCGTACAAGCGCCTAGCATTAGGCATCACCAGCATCATGTGAGAAGCATCCACTGACCTTCCCATCCCCAAGTACACCGGAGCAGCGCACGATGGACCCGTACAAGACTGGTTCGACCTGTTCAAGTTCCACGCTACCGGTGCATCTTGCTCGGATTGGGAGATGGTTACGAACTTCAGCGACTACGTCACCGGTGAGGCATTTAAATTTTACCTCACCCACATATTCGACAACGCTGAGTCTTGGCAAAAGATAAAAGAAGAAACGATCGTCTGGTTTCAAGACAATAATGAAGATTTGATTGGAACACACACTCTCGGTGCATTCGAACTCAGTCATCGCAGTCGTAAAGAGCCTTCACGCATTCAAGCGCAGAACATGAATTTACAATTGCTGTCAGGTGAAGTTAGCCACATGCTTACAGAAAGGCCACGTGGACATTTTCCCAACCTTCCATCTGGTCTTACGTCACTTGACCCCTTGGTTGCTGACTTCGCCCACGTCATGCCCAACACGCTCACTACAGCCGGAATAGAGCAGAAAAATTCGGCGGGTACTTGACCGAGCCCAGACTCTTCAATACAGATTCACGCAATAGATGAGCTCAACTCTTTAGTTGCGCAAACTGACCGACATTTACAAGTAATATCTGACCAAATAACGCCTGCCACAGTGTCGCTGTCCAGTGTACAGCCAGCTGAGAATGCAAACAACACAGGAGGCTTAGAAGCATCACCTTTCAGGCATTGCCGTGAACCAAAAGCGTCCGTTAACAACGGCGTGGCAAAAGCCTCCGAATATCTTTGAGTTGATTCTAGCCCAAAATATTCTTTGCCTGACAAGAATCATGAGGACTCAATGAGTACCCACCCTTTACTTGTCACATCAAGTTGGAAAAACAAGCAGGCTCATGTTACTCAAGGAAAACTACCTCGTCAGATTCCACAACTGCAGCAGTTACGTTAACTAGCAGGACGACGACGATTTAAAATGACACCACAAGCACAGTTACGACTTAAGGAAGGTCGTCAGAAACGTCACCAACTACAAGAAGGACAAAGTCAACATTCGAGCTATCTCCGCAGAAGGAAACGTCAAGGAAGTGTTCTACACCAAATATCCAAACATCGTCCACGATGCGATCAGTGAAGCCAACGCCACAGAAAACTACGAATAAAACTGAACGTTATCATTTGTACAACGCACGAACATAGACATAATTCGTTGAACCTCAGTTCTTTTACACGCAGGCTGCAAGCACTGATTCTGTCTCAGCCACGACACAAAATACAGCGCGTACGACGTAGAATTCGGCGCCTACGACATTCAACCTTCAAATGCTACAAGGACTTCCAACCTTGTTCGTTCCTCGCAGCTGCTCAAGTCGTGTCATGGTCAGTGCAGTTTTGCAAGATGCAGTTACTTTCTCCAAAATGTTACAGCCAGCCTCCCCCACCAGAACTGCCCCATTTATCTTACTGCTGCACACTTTTCTGAAGTTTTGCGGGTTCACGGAACACCACGGGGCCATGAAAGCAATTGTGCGTTTTTACATTTGTGACTTCTCAACCTCTCCTTGTTTACTTTTTCTTGTTCGTAATTCATGCCTTCTTTCGGCGGGAGGGGAAATTGTGTGACGTATGAAGCGATGATTGGTAAAAAATGAGAAGGAAGAAGTGCAGAATGGAATAAACGTGGCGTATGAGCCAGGCCACGTCTCCCATTCATCGTAGCGTGTCCATATATATATATATATATATATATATATATATATATGTGTGTGTGTGTGTGTGTGTGTGTGTGTGTGTGTGTGTGTGTGTGTGTGTGTGTGTGAAAGTCATTTGAAATTCCCTAAATCAAGCAAGCACATTGAATATGATCACTACTATTTCAAAAAAGAAGTATTTTCTTCAATCACCCCACTCAGCAAACAATTATGAGGCCCACATTGGATGTCACCATGCCTGTCACTTTATTTGACATAGTCTGAGAATTCATATGTGAATCCCCCAATATGTGGACCATGAGATTCGTAAAACTGGAAAAAAACTGTTTGATATTTTACAGCTGCAGGGATGTCATAGTATACACTAAATCATTTTGCCAGTAACTTTTTTAGACATCAGCGAGCATATTAGTACTCACAAATATGTGGCGTATACATGCATCAGTTATTCAACAAGCGTTGCAGTGTCTAGAGACTACAACTGTGAGCCCCTTCTAAATCTTATAGCGCTTTTTCGCAGGCCATTCTTGTACCATGGCGAAGGTGACTTAAGCGGTGTTTCTGCACCAGGTTAGAACAAGACCAAGAAATTTTCGAACCACAACCCCTACCCCTCTCTGCTCCATTTTTTTTTTTTTGGTGAAGGGGTTAGGTTTAGGGCACAACTTCTCGGCTTGCTTGCAAGGAACGTCTGACCAAATAAAGTACTATTGGCATGCGCCTCTTGGCCTAGCGACGGCACTGTATATGTATCGCATGTTGCGTTGCTATGGCAACTAACATGATCAGGGCATGAACTAAAGCTGGAAGCGTACAAGCTCGACGTGCTCAGAGCTTGCGCACTTCCAGGTTTAGTTACTAATGATTCCTAACAGGCCATGGCCGCACTTGCTGACCGCGAAATTAATATTTCCCACGAAGCATTGCTGGCTATGGACCACACATATTTCTGTTGTAGTTGCTTCGTCCCGCCGGTAACAATGTGCTGCGATCAGCAGAACGACAGGTGCGCAGCGTTGTTACTTCATCTGGTTGATCGCGGTTCACGAGTGTCGTGGCCTAATGAGCACTGCGGTTTTGGGTTAGGGTCTGCCCGCATTGATTGATGATGCAAACTACAGGTGGCTAAAGTGGTCTCTATTTTTTGCTCAAAATTGGGCAATTGAGAAACTTTTGAGGCTGGTCGGGCATTTTGGTGCAGCTTGGCGAAATTTTAGCAAATTTTATGGTTTTGGTACAGCTCGGCGCACAAATGAGGAATATTATCGAATTGGCGCAATCAGCGCAGCTGTTGCCCCTCTGCATTTGTGCGAATTTTGAATTGTCGTTTTTCGTATTTTCACGACAATAGCTCAATAAAATTTTGCAAACCTTCGTACGCGAGGTCTACGGCACCAACTGAGCACAATGTACTTCATTTTTATAGAGTAGAAGCTATAGGACTCCCCAGTTGATGCCTTAAATATTTCGCACGTCGCTGTTTTTGTCCCGGGAATCTCAGTAGATCTCCACCCCAAATTTTTTCTGGCATGTTTCTTCCGTTGCCCAGCATAAAGCCACGGTAAGAGAGGTGTTTTTAGGATTGTTAATTTACAGTTACTAATATGCAAAAATTTTTTTGATCTTTAGCGTCCCTTTGAAGAAAATGAAAGGGTACTTCACTTTATGACAGAACTGCTGCAGGAATTAAACCTTCAGTTTTTAGTCCTAAGGCTAACGCCTTACTCAAACTGGGGTTAGACGGCTGAAACTAAATTGGAAGCAGTTTTGAAGCAGCGAAATTTCAATTTTGTAACAATTGGCAGCCTTTATTAGGTCGTCCTGGGAGCTTACAAATACCAATGTTCAGCAGCATGGGGGCATTAGTGCATAGTTTATTTGGCTTATAATACACACTACACTGAAACAAATTTTGAAGAAAGCTTTTGAACAGATTATCGCTAGGAATGATCTGCACTATCTTTTTACATACTACGTGACCTATCTAGTCCTCGTAACATGTGAAATAATATCTAAAAAAGGTTTTGTTCAAAGCTAGGTTCCGCGGAAACATTAAAAAACACGTCACAAATTCTGATTGCACAAAAACTTTAGTGACCTAAGCAGTGGCTGTTTGCTTTAAAAAGCCTAAATGATAGCGTCAAGAGCGTTTTACAGACAACAAATGCATGCTGCACTGCTGTTCGTGGCCACCTCATGCAGGACCACTTCCAAGAGTGCAGCGTGAGAGCCAAGAAATCTCGCCGCATCGACTATCTCGTAAAGCGCGTGCATAAGGCACAAAGTGATAAGCGAGTGATACTGATCAGTTAACGCCTCTCTATATGAGCAACCACGCGTTGTTGATTGATTTGTGGGGTTTACCGTCCCAAAACCACCATTTGATTATGAGAGACGCCGTAGTGGAGGGCTCCGGAAATTTTGACCACCTGGGGTTCTTTAACGTGCACCCAACCACGCGTTGTTATTACAGCACAAGTTGGCCAGTTCTATATTTTTTTGGTATCTATAGGTAATGCCCGTCGATGTAGTACTGCCAGTAATGCATCTTGCGATTGCTGCCCGCGCCGCTCCGTGACTCGCGTGAAGTGCTCCCGCAGCACAGGTGAAAAATCCATGTCCACGCAAACAAACCGCTGAACATAGAGAGGCAGGTTTTATTGTAAAAAAGAAGGAAAGAAAGAAAACAAGGTCACACTACCACCGACCGAAACACTGATTAATAGAAGCCAAAAATCGTGTAGCCCAGGGACAGCACGCATGCAGGGACGCCTCTTTAAGCCCTTGTTCCGACTTTCAAATACAAAACGGAGCAGTGGCAATTTGCTATTGATGAAAACTGTGCCAAGTGATCGCCGATGCGTAATGAGTCACGAATGAAGCGCCAAGGTGCCCGTTATTAGTGTTCGTAATCGTTTGAACACTCGTTTTGTCACCACGGCTTCGCATGTGACCAAGCGTTTCTTTCTAGCTGCGCACATCGATGTGCGGATTTCCCTTGTGATGGCATTTTTCAGTGCGAAATGCAACGAGAACTCGCCTGTATAAATAAATTAGTAGCTAATAGGTGTAAACCAGGAATGAGTTGCACACGTTCTGCCGTTCACGGAACACATTTTGAGAACCCATGTGCACGCGCCAGAGCATCTGGAAGACTTGTGGGATGCAGAAAAAAAATAACTTCACATTTACAGTTACTCGCTCACAGCAAACACGTACTCGTAAGTGATCGCATGCAGCAGCGTCGACATGAAAGCCACGGTGACCGGAGAAACGCGCAATGCACAACAGAGAACTGGAGAGTCAACCCTGCTGTGCGTGCCACCCAACTAGGTGGTTTTCGCTAGCCGACAGTGGCACTAGAACACACAGTCTAGATAGTAGAAGAAGCATGCTCGATGCACGGCAGCGCATTTTTGCGGGGTCAAACATATTCGCTAAAATTTAAAGATTATGGCGGCACCATGGCAGCCTTTGCCACTAGATAGGTGCAAAGTGAAAAAATAAACACACAATTGGGTGCGTCTCATCAATCACCTTCGCCATTTTTTTCCCACTGAAGCTGAAGTTGGCATCAAAATTCTAGCTTTAGAGGCTGTTTGGGAGCAGTTCGGTGCATTTTGCTTGATCTTTATGCATTTAGAGCAGCTTGGCGCAAGAAAACTGAAAAGTATCAAAAATGCGCCATATGCGCAGGTGTCTCACCCCTGTCCAATGCATGTGTGTTAGCAGTACAGGCCCAGGTCACAAAAGACTCTTTTGCTTTACACATCAGCTTATTCCAAAGTGATCAACGATGAATTGTCTGCATCTTTGGTACAGGAAGCTGTGCGCAAGTCATGTGTGCACAAGGTATTGAGCAGCGTTCAAGCTCAGATACAGAGTTTCCCAGCAGCAAGGTTTCCAGATTATGCGGTCACTAGATCCTGTGAAAAGGTGGCGATATGGATCAAACGTTTCAGCAAATGAGAAGTCTGCGACAAAGATCATGAAAGCTGCGCCAGCCTGCTGCCCCACGTTCAAGTTCTTTATTGGTACAAGTTCTTATTAGTACATAGAAATACACAATACTTGTTAGACTTGTTCACAAAATGGCGTGCAATTAAGAGTGTCGCATCCAGATATGATGCGGCAGTGGTATGTATGGCTCTAAGGAAGCTTGGCAGCACTTGTTTCTTAAGCTCGAAGCCAAAGGCAAAACCAAAATTAAAGGTGAATGTGATCAGAAACACCGAAGCTCCTTCATTCCTTGTGTTACAGAAGTAGTGTACAAGATTCCTTTGTCATGTGCCAACAGTTATAATAATCAGACTGGTAGGTGCATGTTATATTACAGGGGAACCATAAGAAATTCGAAAAGAATGTCTGACAATCAAACCTGTTTGCTCATTGCACACAGCGTCACTAAAAGCTACTGTTTAACAAGATCAGGGGTGCAACAGCTAAATACAATTTGGAGCAAATTTTGGAGCATGAAAACGAAACTTTTGAGCAGGTTAGAGGGAAAAAATATGCAACTTTTATCACTAGATACAAAGTTTGGAGCAGTGTAAATGGAGGCTTACATTTAGAAACAAAATACGTATGTACCATTCAACATCACCTAAACTGTGGAGTGTAAACATGAGCACTGCTATTTCAATGAAAGTGGTATTTTGAACCACCCCACTGAGCAAACAATCATGAAGTCCATGTTAGCATTTGCTGGGCCTGTCAAATAATTTGGCCGACTCTGAGAATTTAACTATGAATCTGCCAAGCTCGCGACCTTAAAATTTGGGAGATTACTGAAACCGAAGAGTACAAGTGGTGAAAAAAAAGAAGTGGTGCACAATTTAGTTAGTTTTTTCAGGGAAGCCGAAAGGTCATACACTGCTCCAAAGTATTTCCAATAGCATATTTAGACATGAGATATTATACTGATACTCGAAATGAGGCAGCGTACAAACGCATGATTAACTGAACAATATGTGCAGTGTGCCGTAACTAGGAATAACAGCCCCTTCCAAATATTATTACGCTTTTCCGCAGAGCGCTAGTGTAAAACGACAAAGGTGGCCTGCACAGGTTTTAACTCGTAAAGGATTCCCTGCACGCGTTAGAATCCGAAACCAAGAAATTTCCTTACCACAACAACTCTCCCTCCCTTACTTCCGACCTTGTTTTTTTTTTTTCTTTCACCATGGGGTTGGGCCCCGCTTCGGCTCTCTCTTGAAGGCGCGGTCGACCAGGTAAAGTAACAACGGCGTGCACCGGTTGGCCTTGTGACAGTACCGCGGATATCTACCGCCAGAACCATAGCCGGGACAACTCATCTTCAAGACCAAAAAAAAAGGGGGGGGGGGGGCTCAGAGATTTCATCAAATAGGAAGTGTCCAGTTTTTTTAAGCCTTATTTTACGGCAGCTCTTAGAAGATGAATCCGTTTTGGAAGCTTACCAAGTTTTCGCCTGTAAATCAAAACAACACTGAGAGGAAGTGACAGTGGCTATGGGCCCATCCTACAGACGTAATCTATAAGAAAAGAACCCTGTGAGTTGAGGTCGCAGATGGCAGGGGCATTGCCAGAAATCTTTTTCGAAGGAGGCGCCACCTTGATTAGAATGGGTCCCAGCTAGGCAAGTATATGTGGTAGACCGTTCTTGTCTGCGCCGCTATATACCATTGGAAAATATTGGGAGGGCAGAGGCACGGGCCTGGTGTACTACCCCCTGGCTACGCTACTGGTGGATGGAGACCAGTGTGGTCGAGTACACTTATGGAGTAGGAAAGCCGGGGAGGAGGATGAGAGTGGCACAGGCTACTGTTAGGTTACTTTGGCGAGAGAAGTAGCTCTATCTGGAGCGGCACATGTATGATGTAAGAAAGAAGCTTTCGTCCAACGCACTCGCCGAACATACAGAAGCAAGTGGCCACGAATTAGACCGGAATAAGGTGAAATTAATCAAAATAAAGGGATAAGAATTGGACACCCAGGCTATATATAGACTCTCTGACAGTTCGGAACACAACGGCGCACATTTTGAAAGTAATGACGGCAACTTCCCCCAGGTGTACACACTTATATTCTATTTTAAAATATCCATAATTGCACTGTTCGCTCATTTATTTTTAGTTGTGAGCATGGCTCCTGTGCAGAAACTTAAACCTTCCACTTTCATGCAAGCATTCAAGGTCGGTGCTCATGTTAACCCTATAAGCTCAAAATAACCACAACGCAAAAAGAGAGAGGTGACAGTGGCATTGCATGCGGTCGTGAGAGTGCTCTCACGTACATGGCGCGCTGTGCCATGGCGCAAGTAACTTTTGTTGTCTTTCCTAATTGTGTAGTCTCCAGAATCCCGCACGCATGAAGCCAGAGCAAAACAACACTGTTCGAAAATCAACACAACGCGAAGTCATGGTAAAAGCACACCAGCAACTGGCACCTTTCCTTTGCCGATGCGAAGCGAGATCAGGTGATCCAACCCTGCACGTCACAGTGATTGCAGCACCCGCGCCTCCGGTGGTGGGCCTTACCCACAATATATTATGGAAACTGCATGACCGGCCCTTAATATACTGGATGGTGCAGCAAGCAATAGAGGAAGACAAGAGTGGTCATTGCAAGGTGAATGAGTGGTCGAAAAGACAGGAACAAAAGACTTTTTGAAAACAGTCAACCATAGATTCTTGGCTCTCTATGCAGTTGTAAGTAGTGTAAATAAACATCTTGTATAATACAGAAGCCAAATGTCAGTGAACTGCTCAATCCAACCAAAATATAAGATTTTCTGGCCTATCATGCAAGTTTTGGTTCATGTAAACATCAGTTGTCAAAAAATCAGAGATCACTCAAACTCACTTATACAAACTTCGTGCCTGGGGCTCCAAGCAGACTCGTTCGGCCTCATGCTCACTAAAATAATACTTACCCTTCCTCACTCAAGCACATGGCTTAATTCGAGTACGAGTGAGTCTCGACAAAATCGACTCATACGTGAGTTTCTTACCTAAGGTGCCAAGTTGGGGAGACGATCACAGAGCGCCAAAACTTAAAAGGCTAGATTAAATTGATTGATCAAATAGATACGACACAGACCGACTGACAGACAGATGTTGTTAAGGTGCTTTTAGTTTGCTCAAAAATGCTCTGCTTTAAAGAGCAAGTGACGACCAGGAGCTCAGACTTTAGAAATCATCCGTTTGAGACTTCAGATTTTCTGGTTACTATGAATAGAAAGCACTTACTAGACATTTCGAAACTATCCACTCCGTACTAGCACTGGTGTTTAAGGGATAGGTGACACACAGCCCTGGACTAGCCTTGGAATGCAAACCACAGGTCAACTTCACGAGAAAAAAACGAATTCCTTGTTATCATGGTGGGACGAGAGCACTTGCTAGGCTGAAAAAAAAGAAAGAATAAGAAAACGAATGTGTTTTTGAAACGCCTAACAGCGCTGTACAGACCTTGTGTAGAATCTGCTGCCATCTAGAAGACGCCGAGCGCGTTTCTGCTATGCTGAACGCTGGGCGCTCTCCACCTGTGCAGGCACAAAATGTTCATATTAACGTGTAGTGGCAGATAGAAGCAGTAGTGCCAACAAATTTTCCTGTACCATTTTGCTCAGACTGAGGAAACTGCGATGCTAAAAAAGCCTTTGCAGGAAATCAACCTCTATAATATTTCACTTCCTCGTGGCTTGACGCGACGGGTAAAATCTGTTGCTCAGTTTGCTGCTTACAAATAAATGCGTGTTCCGCAATTCTATGCAGAAGTGGGACAGCATAGGCACTAATAGCAGCAAGTTCTTTCATGCCATGTCCGAATGAAATAGTTTTTTACCATGTGAATTCAGGCAGAGACAAGCCGGCCTTGTGCACGAGCTTCAAAGCTGCATCGCGGCTATAGATGCTTGCATCTGCTGCTGTGGACAGCATCACTTTGTCAAATACATTGCAATAACAATTACATATAAGCCACGTAGATGCTCCATTTGATCGATTCTCAGCTAAAGAACTGGTTGTGCACGAACAAGTTGCTTATAATTACGTTTTTATTGTGCAGTTAAGGTAACTTTTGGTGGTGTGGTTTGCACACGTATTGCTTCACTATGTGTAATTTTCAAGCATCACATGTGCTCTTTCAGAGGGGCGGCCAATTTTAGAAGGGTGACCCGAATGCCGTGACCCTCCCCTTGTTATTAAAAAAGTTTATTATCCCAAGAAAAGCAATTATGTTATTCCAAACGGTGATCCTCCTTCATGAAAAATCTTCTATCCACCTTTGCGTGCCGTGAAATGTTGATGGATATCTCAACTGTGTCAACAATGTTAGAAAGTAAAAAAAATGCCCTTCGAGCGGTCACCTGAGGTACCGTCATTATAAACAACGGAGAGTGGGAAGAGACATGGGTTTATCCCTTCTTCCCCCATCTCGCCAGGTAGAACTACCGGACTTTAAATAAGTCAATTCATTCATTCATTCATTCTGGCAAATCTATTGCTTTTAAATTTGGGTGCGCTCCCACTGTTTGCGCACAAAGGTGGTTTCGCAAATGTTTAGTAGGCGGTACACAACTGCCCTGCTGCAAACGGCATGAAATTGTGAGGTACAAATAAGCCCCGAAAGTGATGACGTGAACGCAGATATTTCAGGCCTACTGTGCTGTTTACGAGTACATGCCCCCCCCCCCCCAAGGATATTTATTAAAATACTAGCTAATGAGCACCTACTTTGTGCAAACGCTTTTTATGTTTCTATGTATTTTTCTTTTTCACCCATCCAGAAGAATAAAAGTTTAAAAAAATTATTTTTGTGGTGATGCTATTTATAGCGTACGTTGATGATTGCAGCAGCAAAGCATTATTCATTTTAAACATTAAGAATGAGTAAAAAGTCTTATTTCTAGTTATTTGTGCAATACATCGGAGCGACCACATTGTAAGCATTCTATCTAGAACAGGGCAGAGATCAAAGAGAAGAATGAAAGGGAACCACGCTAGAATTGTCAAGACTATTCTCAAGGTCCAGACATGAGAATAGCCATAGAATGTTCGTAGAATGGGTGGAGGCTACATTGCGTCAATAAAATGGAGACAAAACGTCATCCGAACAACATGAATTTGATTGAAATCAAGCGCTTGAACCCAAAGAATCGAATTAGCCTGTTTTGCACCTTACTTACCATAATTCTGCGGCAAAAATTACAAAATGACTCCTCCGATTCGCAACACCACCTAGCATCTACTCAAGACACAAATAATTGGCTAAAGCCATCCCAGTCTACAATCTCAAGCTTTGAAAAAGAAAACGTGCCAATAGCTATGTTGTGCTGTATTCATTTGATATTTTTTTTCATTTATTGAAAACATTTCCGAATTCTCTTAGCTTGCCTACGGGCTTTTTGCTCCCTCTTGTTCTTTCATTCTATCACTACCCATTATAAATAAAACGCTTACAAATTAACTCCAACATCAACATAGGACATTTCTAGTTAATTACGCTTTGCAATGGTGTAACAGAGCTCCCTTTCCCCAGCTGTGTCTTGCTATAGCCTCTTCTCAGTCACCCTGTATTGTTCCTCATGAATAGCAAATAACTGAAGCAATCCGTGTTTTAAAGTCCGCCGACCACTCCAGTCCAATTAGAGGGCCTCTAAACTACCCCCTATAGTGTTTTTTATTTCAAACGTTTGAAGTAAACACGCCCATCATACGCAAAATGCTGAATGATCATTGATTCATCGATCATTGTTCATTAATTCTCCACATGGCAGCGCAACAAGCCTTAAGTGCTGTACAAATTCCAAGAAACAATCTCTCCATGCTTTTTGGGCTGGCACGTGACATCAAGAAGTGGAATCTGACGTTGAGAATAAATCTGCTGCAATTGGTCAAGCAACCACCTATGACTTCCTGTCAATCTGCAAGAAGCTGTCCACGCCACTTGTCGTTTGTCGTCATGCCCGCATACATGTGCGTGTTTGGAAATCATGTTCTGTGCTCTGTAGCACAGCGTTCATATTGACACGATTGGTATACGCACCGGTTAGCACAGCAAAGGCGATTCACTAACAAGCACACCTTTGACAGAGTGCGGAGTCGTGGCAACAGTAACAAGACAGTGTTTGGAGCAGCATGTCATTGATGATGTATGCCGCACAAGATTAGGAGAGGTGTTCGGCGCGAAGGAAAAACGGCTTCGGGAGAGGTACCAACCAAGGGTAGTGAAAGGAAAATCAAAAGGAGTGATTGCTGCACTTAGATAATCAAACGCGTTTAACATCACTATAAGAGCACCGTTTCAAAAAACAATTAGAACTCCATGGTCATTGTGCACTTGCGCACAACTTCTCCGTCACAACTTCTGGGTGGTTAAATATTTCATCTCATTTCTGGCTGCATGATTTATAGTACATATTACATGCCAGCACTGTTCAGTGTTTAAAATCATTCTTGGTGTATGGCTGTGAGATTGGTGGCCTCGAAATCAAGCGGCACATGTTTAGACCAGCAATGCTATTGCCACTGCTACATACTATCAAACGTGGGACTTTGGTGTAGCATGGCGTAATCTAAATTGATTTTATTAGGATGCCACAGGAAACCTAGTTTGGCACATTTGTACAAAGAAGCAGCATCACTCGTTGAGGAATGGGGGGTATTTAAGTTATTAACATCACATGAGGCTAACAGACAAAGCAAACATAGGAATTCAGATGGTATATTACTTGAAATTTCGCAGTTTGTTTCTGACTCGCCACGAGTGAATTTTCAAAACGAACTGAAAGGTATTTTTGGGCTTACAAAGCAAGAAAAAATGAGAAAGTAACTGAGACCTCCTTTTGTTATCTGCCAAGCTAACCCCGCTAGTAGAAACATAATCACCACCCCCACTTTCTTTGCTGCGAAATGATTGATGCTAATGTTGATGCCACTTTTATTTACTAGTTTAGATGTCACGAAGCTTTGAAACATCGCTGCTCATATTTTATAATGCAGCTAGCAAGATGCATCCACATCCACAAAGAGAACTTTCCCCAGCTACAATGGGCCATGCTCCACATAATGGCCGCGCTGATCTCACGGCAAACTGCAGTAATTGGTCTTGTTTAAGTGCACCGTAAAGACGCGTTTATGCAAAATAGTGCCACATGTGCGACGTGTATGAACTCTTTAGCTCACACTGCCGATCCACTGCACAAGTTTGGCATGCAGGCACATAAAAGTAGCCTTGGTGACAGGCTGGCACTTTTCTAAAGGATACCCGAGACATAGGCAGACGACATAGGTTCCCATCATGTTACGGAAAGATTACACAAGTTGCACATCAAATGATTACCTCTACTCTACTAGGTACCCGTGAATCGAAAGGAAAAAAAATCAATCATTCGGGTCGCACGTACGCAACTGGCCGCAGTTATTCGCCCTACTTACTCGCCGAATACTCGCACACTACAGCGAGTGGTTGATTAAGATGCCCGTGGCAAGTATGAAGAAGAACGCACTCGTACATAAGAACAGTGATTTATACTCACAAATGTGATCCTTGTCGCCGGCGTTGCTGACGCAGCTGAAATTCTCATTCTCTGCCTGAAACGCAGATGACAAAATCAGTGTTGCCAGGTCTTGGTAAGAGAGCGTCGACAAAATCAGACAAAATAGCTCGAAATGTGGCCAGGGAAGTATTCATTCACAACAAAATAAAAAAACATTCAAGCCTCCTTGACAAAAGTGATATTTAGCTCTCAGAAAGGAGGTGGTGGTGCAGTCAACCAGCAAATGTCAAAATCCACTGTCGCTTAGCTTGACGAGTTGGTATCACGACCGAGGTCGTTAATGGTGCAAAAGAATCCGAAACAAATTTTTAAAGTAAAATATCATGCAATATATAGTTCTTATACAGCACCAGCTGGCTGTATATCACACAAAAAAGCCTAATACTTTTTACGACTGTGCTAAGCTTGCGTTGCGTGTCACACGGACACCTATCATAGCGGTGGGATTGAGACGGTCGCAATCTGCGCATCGAAATGGCCGATTCTTAGGCCACGATTAAGATGACGTCTGCGCCCAACGTTTGTGCGATTCTGCGCCAAACACAACTGGAGGTGCCTGATCACGATCAAAAGACGCCATTACGAAGAGTCAGCAAGAAAGTTCAGGTGATCCTCGCCAAATCGCAAAAACCAGCATCAGCTGATCTGATTAGTGCATATATTTCATCATGCCGAAGTTCCGGACGGTATGCAGCTGCAGTATTCTTGAACTCGTCATGCGTGGAAAGCCACAGTTGTACGTGTGAAAATGACGTGTAAATAACAAGCGAGAATGGCGGTCGTAAAGAGGCAAAAAAGCGCCAATTTTAAATTGAGTGGTAGTATAAGGTGCTAAGCGTTACCACAAGGTTGGGCTCAAACTATGCGATTCAACACAAGAAGACCGGTTAGCCACAGCGTGTGCTCGACACTTCACCCAGAAATAAACGCTTGCGGCGCCCTTGAAAATGTGACCCAGCATGGTCACATGTGTGAGTACTTCATCTCAGATACACCTCGCTCTGAATGTGACATACACCAGACCACGTGAACACAATACGGTAGCTCGTAAAATACAATAACTAAGTTTGTACACATGCATGGCTTAGTTATATATGCCCAAAATCATAAAAGTCCACGTACTATATTGACTTATTCCTAACAACATTACATGTATGCACTCTGGAAAAGCACCAGATTATGCTACCAGCGAGCGTATATGCAAAACACCGCAAGAACAACGAGGACTAAAGACGAGTGTGCACAACACAAACGCTAACTTTCAACATTTTTGATAGCTTAACAGCTATTACAAGCTCTGAATCAGTGCAAAGCGATTGGTCAGATTATTAGATAGATATGTGGGGTTTAACGTCCCAAAACCACCATATGATTATGAGAAACGCCATAGTGGAGGGCTCCGGAAATTTCGACCACCTGGAGTTTTTTAACGTGCACCCAAATCTGAGCACACGGACCTACAACATTTCCGCCTCCATCGGAAATGCAGCCGGCGCAGCCGGGATTCGAACCCGCGACCTGCGGGTCAGCAGCCGAGTACCTTAGCCACTAGACCACCGGTCAGATCATTACTTGGTTTTTAGGACATAGCAAAGTACCTGCTTCTTTTCATTGCAGCGACATTATTGCATGCTACATTCTCACTGTTTCATATATTAAACCGTGGAGCCACCATATCAATATGGAATGGTTCATTGAGAATGAGTCTGTGGGCTCTGAGGACAGAGACACAAGAAAGAATTGATTTTGCATATGGCAATTACCTCAACCATAAAATTGATGTACTACATAAATTATATTGCAAATAATATTTCAATTGGGCTGTGATTCGAAAGAATTTTCGAGGCAGTCATACCAAAAAAGGTAATTACAGATTTTGCTGACTTCACTCATCCGAATGTGTGCTGTGTGTTGTGTTACTGTGTTCTGCGAATGGTGCTGAAGTCTAAATCAGGATGCTGACAGCATAGCACTAATAGTCAACTGAGCCTAGCTGATTCAACAAAGCAACTACCGCTGATCAATATACCCAGCACCTTACATTTGTATATGATGTCACAGATATCTGATGAAGCGATTTCCTCCAAAGTTGGCCTCATGTGGTCCAGCCATCAAATCTTTTCAGAAGACGTGTAGATATCAAATAACATACTGATAGTGACACCGTTTATTGTGTCTGATCCTCTACATATACCATGTGGCATGAGAAATTCAAAACGGACATTTCAGAGTTTTCCCAAGCCTTCACTTCTGTCATGCGTGCCTCAACAACATACTCATCGTGAGTTCATCAGATTAGCACAGTTCACATCTGAATGCTGTAATTCAACATTCGAACAAGGCACATTTGTCAGCATAAGCAGGTGAGCATTTGATGTCCAAACGCTCACTTTTCCTAGCCCTGTTATCTCAGCATCCACTATTCAGCTCTACCCAGGCAGATTTATAGATGTTGAAAGCTTTCCATCATCGATTACTAGATGCTGACAAGCCCTACAAGCTCCTTCATCGTGTTTTTGTGAGCTACTATACTTGCATTTTGTACCATGTTGCCCGGCAATTCTACATATTCCCTCAACTTCGTGCTATTCACACACAGAAATGCTACTATAGTAGACTCCTTTTAAACGAAACCTGAAGGGACCAGGAATATGTGTTTCTTTTAAGAGGAGTTTCGTTTAGTGAGAGATAAACAGGGGTGAAATATTCAAGTAGGAATCAAAACACATTAGTAGAAGTTGTACGATTTACGCAACAATTTAATTTAAAAGAGTTCGGTTTAAACGGAGTATTTGAGCTAAAGGGATTATATTGAGCTCCCTTAGACCAAGAGCTCCCATACAGACTTTTCGCAAACAAGAGATGCTTGCATGACAGTATATGCTACTCCCTGAACATCAAATGGGAGCTCCGCTATACATTATCGTGCGACATCTTTAATGCAATTTGTGCTAGCTCACAAACTCGTCAAAGGAGTACATAGGGCGGCCAATCAATTCCCTGACATGTCCTAAAATCTCATTCCCACTATCTTAGCAGCATTAAAGCATTTTTGGGTGGAGACTGAAGCCAAAAGATTCTCAAAAATGTCACCGAATCATCTGGTTGGGACTGTAAATATATCCAGCAATGTCACAATGCGACTTAATCTGGAAGTGCCACAAAGCAATCGACCAAGGTGGTTTGTACACCTACATAATGCTATACTACACCGTATGTTATTCGCCTGGGGAAGTCTTTTATTTCTTGTGCACTTGGGTGTATGTGAACTACTCTCTATTAGTGATGTACCTAATTGTGCTTTCAAGTGGGCAAAAGTAGCCCGTGCCTATGTCATTTCATTAATACATGAAATAAATTAGGTGATTTCTTTGTCAAGGATAATTTAAGTACGTCTCTTATCAGCACATATTACAGTCCCTCAGCTGCAATCGTGGCATGCATATAAGCATGAGCTGCAGCAGATGTCAAACATATCAGATACATTTCATAGGATCTGTCAACATTGTGACTGATACCCTGTCACATAGCCCAGTCATCATGTTCACCTTTCGCAGAGAAACATACACCTTAAAAAGTGGCAACTGGTTGACATGACAACCCATTCTGCCATCTGCAAGAATTATAAGCTTGAGCGCTGCTATATTTTCAATGGTGGAGAGCCATTCGCCTGTAACAGAAGACAAATTTCCTTCAACACATGTTTTGACCCAAGAACTAACCATTTATGCCCACTTGCAAGCACAATCAGGCATATTGGCACAACTATACTGTCTTTCACGCCTAAATACCCGGAAAATTCAAATGCTTCCCCAGGCGGATAACTTAAGCTGTATGGCATCACGTGGGTGCTCGTAACACCTGTGTCGAATGCTTTGCACAACTTCAAAATTCCGTCATACAGTTACACTGCTGGATACGTTTGCAGGCCCAACCACTTGATTCAGAGACGTTTCTTGGGATTTTATCATGCCATTGACTAAACTGTAGCCTTGCAAAAGACAAACTTGTGGGCTTGTGTTGATTGAATGGTTCAGCATTGGTGGGTTATATTCTTAATCCAGACATTACTAGATTACACAATGTTGCTCTTGCTTTTGTAACTGCTGGCTGCATCAATAATGTCATCCTTGTTCCCAACAGAACGAGAAAGCCAATATTAACCGACATTATTCCACCAAGCTCCAACTCCCAATGAGCATGCAAAGAATGGAACATATATGCATGACATTCAAGGCAGACATTGCTTGCAGCACCGTAAAACTTGCTTTTGGGCGTGACTGTAGGCTTAACATGTGACCATGTTGTTTTAATCTGATCAACACGAAGCCCACCTTCCTGCCAGTGACTACACATCTCGCATAAGTTACATCATAAAGAAGCTTCTACCTATAGCTGTGTGACAGCGCATTGGAAGGCACATATGGTAGCAGTGAACTAGACTCCTGTACACGCATGCATAATGAAATGATCTAGGCTAACCATCTCTCATTGGTGTCATGCTGCCAACTTTAAAAAACACTTCTCTCAAAGAACTTTTACTGAAGACATGGTTTAGTAATACAAATATAGGAGCCATAAAGCTTGAATAGGACTGACAGATTAAGTTGGTATGGATTCGTGATAAACGAACAGTACAACAAAGTTTATTAAAAATTACAAAGCAGTTATATACATTCACATGGCTATATGCAAAAGTGACCAGAAAAACAAAACAAAATGTTGTACACAAGAGTGAAGCATTTGTTCATCATCATCGTCATCATCATCACCCTGACTACGTTCACTGCAGGACAAAGGCCTCTCCCATGTTCCGCCAGTTAACCCGGTCCTCGGCTTGCTGCTGCCAATTTATACCCGCAATTTTCTTAATCTCGTCTGCCCACCTAACCTTCTGTCTCCCCCTAACTCGCTTCCCTTCTCTGGGAATCCAGTTAGTTACCCTTAATGACCAGCGGTTATCCTGTCTACGCGCTACATGCGCGGCCCATGTCCATTTCCTCTTCTTTATTTCAACTATGATATCCTTAACCCCCGTTTGTCCCCTAATCCACTCTGCTCTCTTCTTGTCTCTTAAGGTTACACCTACCATTTTTCTTTCCATTGCTCGCTGCGTCGTTCTCAATTTAAGCTGTACCCTCTTTGTGTGTCTCCAGGTTTCTGCTCCGTAGCTAAGTACTGGCAAGATACAGCTGTTATATACCTTCCTCTTGAGGGATAGTGGCAATCTACCTGTCATAATTTGAGAGTGCTTGCCGAATGTACTCCACCTCATTCTTATTCTTCTAGTTACTTCGATCTCGTGGTTAGGCTCTGCGGTTATTACCTGCCCTAAGTAGACATAGTCTTTTACAACTTCAAGTGCACTATTACCTAACTCGAAGCGCTGCTCCTTTTCGAGGTTGTTGTACATTACTTTCGTTTTCTGCAGATTAATTTTAAGACCCACCTTTCTGCGCTCCTTGTCTACCTCCGTAATTATGAGTTGCAATTCGTCCCCTGAGTAACTCAGCAATGCAATGTCATCGGCGAAGCGCAGGTTACTAAGGTATTCTCCATTAACCCTAATCCCTAACTGTTCCCATTCTAGGCTTCTGAAAACCTCTTGTAAGCACGCGGTAAATAGCATTGGGGAGATTGTGTCCACCTGCCTTACACCCTTCTTGATTGGTATTCTGTTGCTTTCTTTATGAAGCACTATGCTGGCAGTTGAACCCTTGTAGATTTCTTCCAGAATGTTTATATATACTTTATCTACGCCCTGATTCCGCAGTGTCTGCATGACGGCTAATATTTCTACTGAATCAAACGCCTTCTCATAATCTATGAAGGCTATGTATAGTGGTTGGTTATACTCTGAGCATTTCTCTATTACCTGATTGATAGTATGAATGTGATCAATCGTTGAGTAGCCTGTTCGAAATCCTGCTTGTTCCTTTGGTTGATTGAATTCTAATGTTTTCTTTACTCTGTTAGCAATTACCTTTGTAAATAGCTTGTATACTACAGAGAGCAGGCTGATCGGCCGGTAATTCTTCAAGTCCTTGTCATCTCCTTTCTCATGTATCAAGATGATGTTACTGTTCTTCCAAGACTCTGGTACCCTTCCCGTCAGAAGACACCTCGTAAACAGGGTGGCTAGTTTTTCTAACACAATCTGTCCTCCACCTTTCAGCAGATCTGATGATACCTGATCCTCACCAGCAGCTTTGCCCCTTTGCATGTTCTCCAAAGCTGTTCTGACTTCTTCTATCATTACTGGTGGGGCGTCATCTGGGTTACTGCTAGTTCTTATAGTATTAAGGTCGTGGTTGTCTCGGCTACTGTACAGATCTTTGTAAAACTCCTCCGCTATTTTAACTATCCTATCCATATTCGTAGTTATTTTGCCTTCTTTGTCCCTTAGTGTATATATTCGACTTTTGCCTATCCCAAGTTTCCTCTTCACTGCTTTGACGCTTCCTCCGTTTTTCAGAGCGTGTTCAATTCTCTCCATGTTATACCTTCTTACATCGCATACTTTACGCCTATTAATCAACTTTGAAAGCTCTGCCAGTTCTATTTTGTTTGTTGTACTTGACACTTTCATGCTTTGACGCTTCTTAATTAGGTTCTTCGTTTCCTGGGAAAGCTTGCCAGTGTCCTGTCTAACTACCCTGCCTCCAACTTCCACTGCACACTCCGTAATGATACTCGTTAGATTATCATTCCTTGTATCTACGCTAAGGTTCGTTTCCTCACTAAGAGCCGAGTACCTGTTCTGCAGCGACACTCTGAATTCCTCTACTTTCCCTCTCATTGATAGCTCATTGATTGGCTTCTTGCGTATCAGTTTCTGCCGTTCCTTCTTCAAGTCTAGGCGAATTCGAGACCGTATCATTCTATGGTCACTGCATCGTACTTTGCCAACCACTTCCACATCCTGCACGATTCCTGGGTGTGCAGTCATTATAAAGTCTATTTCGTTCTTATTTTCGCCATTAGGGCCCCTCCATATCCACTTGCGGTTTTCTCGTTTTCGGTGGAAAGTATTCAAAATCCGCAAATATTGCGTTCTGCGAATTCTACTAGTAGCTTTCCTCTGGCGTTGCTAGTGCCGATGCCATAATCTCCTACTGCCTGGTCTCTAGCCTGCTTCTTCCCTACCTTTGCATTAAAGTTGCCCATCACTATAGTATACTGTGTTTTTACCTTACTCATTGCCGATTCCACATCTTCATAGAAGCTTTCAACTGAAGCGTCATCATGGCTGGATGTAGGCGCGTAAGCCTGTAGTACCTTCATCTTGTATCTTTTATTCAGTTTAATTACAATACCTACCACCCTTTCATTAATGCTATAGTATTCCTCTATGTTGCCAGCTATGTTTGTGTGAATTAGGAACCCCACTCCCAGTTCTCTTCTGTCCGCCAAGCCCCGATAGCAAAGGACGTGCCCATTCTGTAGCACAGTTTAGGCCTCATCTGTCCTCCTAACCTGACTGAGCCCTATTATGTCCCATTTAACACCCTCTAGCTCCTCGAATAGTACAGCTACACTTCCCTCACTAGATAAGGTTCTAGCGTTAAACGTTGCCAAGTTCAGGTTCTAAAGGAGGCCTGTAGTCCAGAGATTCTTAGCACCCTCTGCTGCGTTGCACATCTGACCACCGCCATGGTCAGTTGCTTCGCAGCTGCTGCGAACTGAGGGCCGTGAGTTATTTGACGTATGCATGTGGGAGGTAGTGGCCAGATACTGCACCACGGTGGCCAATCCTTCTCTGGTGAGGGAGTGCGTTCCCGGCGGTGGTTACCGGTGAGGCCGCACCTCAGGCCTCTAAATGCAGTTCCATCAACACGCGGATTTTTTTTTACGTTTGGGAACTACGCGGCACCGGGATTTGAACCACGGACCTCTTGCATGCGGGGCGGATGCTCTAACCACTATGCCATCGCCGCATCCGGATTGTTATGTTCTCAAAGTAGGTTTCAGTGATGTATCAGTCAAGTTTGTGATTGTTTTTATAAAAATGTTTTAATGAAATAAGATTTCTGCTGATTACCCCCTTAATTAAGGGTCTAGAGAGTACGGAGTTGAGCCTCTGATTAGCCTATGGGGTGCTGTTTATTGATACATTAAGCGGACAAAATTTAAACTCGTTTGTGAGTTGATGTTACCAAATTAATCTTTTTTAGTGATTAGGATTAATTTTGGTCACGAAATAGTTCCGGTACTATTACTCCTGTCCTGATGAAACCTGAGCGGCGACAGGTCTACAATTAGGGCTTTGCACTGTATGAGTTAGAACTTTTTTGGTAAGTTATTACCAAAGTTAAAAGCGATCGTAAGGGGGAAAGAAACACGTGGTTCAAGACTTTGATCTGACGGCCGTACCTTTCTCCCGAGCAGTGAGCCACCCTCCTCCTCTGAGCGAGAGAAGACGCGGGCGCCACACGTTTATTAGTGGTTTTCGTTATATTCTTTCTAACTCTGTATCTTCCGGTTGCCTTAAGCTATCAAAATTATTTTTACACGGAAAAAACCGGACTGCTTTGTTCTAAAAGAAGATATTAGCCATTTTTTGCTGGCGTTTGTAGCTCCTTTGAAAATTTGTTTTACAAAATGAGCTTTTTGCAGATTACCACCTTAATTAAGGGCCTAGAGTGTACAGAATTGGGCCTCCTGGTAGCTTATCGGGTGTGGTTTATTATTATATTAAGCGGACAAAATTTAAGTGCGTTTGCGAGGTGATCTTACCAATTTATTCTTTTTAGTGATTAGGCTTAAACTTGATTGCGGGATAACTCTGGAACTATTAAACGTAGCTTGATCAAACTTCAGTAGCGTCAGGTCTACCCTGAGTACTTTCAACTTTATAAGTAAAAAGGTTCCCGGTAGAATATTAACGAAGCTACAAGCGATCGTGAAAAACACGTGGTCTGACTGTTGTTTTCACAGATTCACACTGTTTTCCGCTCCTAAAATTTAAAATTTTCGTTTGTAATAGCAGTATTTGTAGCGGTTGAACTCCTTGTATCTTCACGAACAAATAGACACCACTCTGATCCTCCTAGAACCAAAATTGCTAAAGTTATAGGCAGATATGTGCAGAGCTCACTTACACATGCTGCTGACGCGGCCGCTCCTGTGGCTTCGCATTTGTTCACCCTTTACTTTAACCGAATAAAAGCTGATACAAGATTTTTTTTATTTTGCCTGCACCTTCTGAATTGGTTCCCTTTTTTTGAACATTGTCACAGAACAACTCGGAAAGCTTGTGCTCGTGCACGTTACTTAATAGTCTTTTTTTTTCTTTCTTCGTCCTGCCAGTCTGAAAACCAGGAAGCTTACTGGATCTCAAGATTACATATAGTAGTTCTTCCCCTATTTGTTTATGTGAAGATCCACAAGTATAAACTTTTTTCTACTCAACTGTTGCCATAATTGTTTTGTATCTTCTGCCTGATTAGTTCTTTTTTGAGTTAACTCTAGCACACTGTAATATTATTCAAACTCCGGGCAGTTCTAGTGCAATGAACTGAATTTTTCGCTGACAGTAAGTCAATGCAGCAAATCTTCTAGCATTTGATTGAACCAAACACACATTCAAGGCAAATAAAGTAAGAGGACAGCTAGTTTAGGCATTTTTCATATAAAAAAAGTTGTTTGGAGCAAGGCACAGCATTAGATTTTTGGAAAGGCCATATAAATTGTGGAACATGTGAGCCCTAACAATATACATTTACTAAAAAACACTTGTGAGCTGAGACTGACAGGGGCTATACAAGAAAGCATGTTGATCGTCAACCTCTGAACAGCTTCCAAGCCTCACTTTTGCTTAAGTAAGCCTGGCTTTATCCACTCATCGCATGTAGAAAAATGGCAGAAATACGGTACAAATATTTTTCTATAATAAAAACAGTGCCATTAGAGCAACAATTTCGTTGTATATTACTAACACAGTTCAAATTTGCAATAATAAAAGACAGCTGAGTGTTTACGTGCCTCTCTTACTGATATTTATGTCTTTCATGCCTTTCTTAGGCACAACTACTACACTAACATGCAAACGTGAATATAACAAATGGCTCAGACGTGAAAGGTGGTCAAAGATAACTGTGCAGGCCACTGCTAATTTATTCGAAGAACACCATCTGCATGCAGCCCCCCCCCCCCCAGTGCACTCTGTCTCCTTTAATTTGAACACGCACTCTCAGCAACGATAAAGGTAGTGTGCTTATTAGAGAGAAATTCGGGGAGGCGATATCTATAAACCTAGAAGAGAGAGCATTTTAACAACATAACGATGAGTTAGGTGTGTGTATATGCCCCTGCTTTACATCATGGCGCTGGCCAGCAGGTCATCGAAAAAATATTATCTTGTCTGGGAGGTCTAGATTTCAGTTGGGAACGTTGAGTTGGAACCAGTGTTCACAATTTCTTGCGGCCAACTTTGATATGAATAAAACGAGCAGTTAATCCTTGAAATGGGTGAGTAGAAAGTGCCGGAATTTTTCCCGATTGCGTTCTGCTACGATATTGTTACGGGAGAATAACTTTACTTTATAAAACGAGGACGTCGTCCAGGTAGCACAGGCAGATGGACCACTTGAAGCCGTGCAACAGAGCGTCCATCATACGTTCGAATGTGGCGGGCGCATTACATAAACCGAATGGCATCACTTTAAACTCGTAAAGGCCGTCGGGAGTGATAAACGCCGTTTTCTCACGGTCCATGTCATCAACGGCAATCTGCCAGTACCCAGAGCGGAGGTCAATGGAGGAAAAATATTTTGCGCCGTGAAGGCAATCCAGGGCATCGTCTATGCGTGGTAAAGGGTAGACGTCCTTCTTCGTTATTTTGTTTAAATGGCGATAATCGACGCAAAATCTCCAGCTGTTGTCCTTCTTCTTTACAAGTACAACAGGGGACGCCCAGGGACTGCATGAAGGCTCGATGATATTCCGAGAAAGCATTTTGTCGACCTCCTGTTGGATGATGCGCCGCTCTGCATGGGAAACACGGTAGGGTCTCCGATGGATTGGACTCGTATCGCCTGTATCAATCCGGTGCTTAACAACGGACGTCTGGCCGAGTGGGCGGTCGCCAAGGTCGAAGATGTCCCAAAAAGATGCAAGCAGGGAACGCAGGTCGTTAGCTTGTTCTTTCGGCAAGTCGGGGGCAATCATCTTGGTTAACACACTTTGGTCTGATGGAGGAGTAGACGAAGTTTTTTCGGCACTCGGGATGCTGTCATAACTTAGAGTGCAAATATGGCACTCTGCCGCCGGCACGATCTCGGCTAGAGATATACCACGAGGGAGGACTTGTGTACATAGTGAAAAATTCACTAAGGGTAGGCAGGATGCATTGGCCGTAATAGTGATGACGGTGTGAGGAAACGCAACGTTGTGCGAAAGCAGGACGTCAACATTGGGGGACACAATATAAACACCGTCTGGGACAGGTGGAACAGGGGAGACGCCTATGTAAGCTACTGTTCGTTGAGGGAGACGCAGGTGTTCTGTAGAACAAAGCCGACTTGGAGGGCAACTTGGAGGATCAACAACATTAGGTAGAGCGAGTTGCACTATACCGGCAGAGCAGTCTATCAAGGCCGAATGTTCAGACAAAAAGTCTTGGCCCAAAATTATGTCATTAGGGCAGTGTTCTAAAACATAAAACAGAACTGATGTGTGGTGTCCGGCGACGCTGACGCGAGCTGAGCACACACCAATTACGGCGACTTTTCCACCATCGGCCGTTCGGACCACAGGAGTTGGGCCAGGAGTAAGGACTTTCTTCAGCCGTGCTCTAAGGTCAGCGTTCATGATAGACACGTGTGCGCCAGTGTCAATGAGGGCTGTAGTAGGTACACCGTCGACGTTAACATTGATAAGGTTCTGATGTGCGGGCAAGGTCAGTAGAGGATTTTGGGATCGGGTCGGTATTGCAGCATCACCTCCAAGAGCTGCTCCCGTCAGTTTTCCGGAGGTGAACGCCGGAACGAGCTTGGGGACGGCGATCGGCGAGATGGGGGCGAGCGGGAGAAACGGCGTTGTGGCGAAGGGGAGCGGCTGGATCGGGGGCGCGAGGAATTCTCAGGCGTTAGCGGCTCTGTTTTCGGTGATGAGCGTGAATTCCAGACAGGTGGGCGATGGGGCGGAGGGTGAGGCCACGGAGCAGAGCTGGACCAAGCACGGCAGTGACGCGAAATGTGGCCTATACGACCGCAATTGAAGCATATCGGCCGGTCGTCTGGGGTGCGCCATACCGCCGGGTCGCGATAATGTGGGCTGGCAGAAAAACGTCGGTTGGGCGGGACAGTCACGGGTGGATTTGGTGTGGCGTAGTCTGGACGATGAATGGAGCAGACGTTTAAGCCGGCGTTGGCCAGTTCTTGCCTCACGACGGTCTGTATGAGAGAGACGGTGGCGTGATAGCTTTCGGAGTTGGGGGAAGCTGACACGAGTGGAGCTGCGGCTTCTATTTCCCGACGGACAATACGGACAACGTCACCGGGACTTTCCGTAGAAGGCAGGCGAGGGTCTTCGCATGTGGACGTTGCAGCCGTGTTTGGAAGCCGGGCAAACTGGTGGAGAACACGGCGGCTCTTCGCTTCTTCAAAGCGCCGGCATTCAGAAATAATGTCGTGGACCGTAGATGAATTCTTGAACACAAGAAGGTGAAAGGCGTCATCTGCTATGCCCTTAATAATATGGCCAACCTTATCGGCTTCGGACATCTGCGAGTCTACCTTGCGGCACAAAGCGAGCACGTCCTGAATGTACGTGAGGTATGATTCGGTGCACGTCTGAACTCGACGTGCGAGCTCGTTTTGGGCGGCGCGTTGACTTCCCACAGGCCTGCCAAATAGCTCCCGGAGCTTTTGCTTGCATAACTCCCAGCTAGTCAGTTCTTCCTCGTGCGTCTCGTACCAGACCTTTGCGGTACCTCTGAGATAAAAATCACGTTGGCCAGCATGAGCGTTGGATCCCATCGCATACGTACACCCACTTGTTCGTATGACTTCAGCCAGGCTTCTACGTCAATGCCACCAGTGCCAGAAAAGGTACCTGGATCTCTCGGGGGCTCCAAGATGAGGGTTGACGGTCCAGTTGGAGAAAGCACGGACGTAGTTGGAGAAGGCACGGTAGACGGGGAAGGGTCGGCATTGTTGACTGCAGTCGCCATGGGGGAGACCACTAGGCGCCCGCTACGAAGCTCCGTTTTGCGTGAAGTGAGTACCCCGCACCTCCACCAATGATGTTACGGGAGAATAACTTTACTTTATAAAACGAGGAATAAACTCGGTGGTGGACAAGATGGCGCCCAGTTGGCTCACAGATCTGACAACCTCGTCCTCCTCTTTGTCTTCTTCGTCGTTCTCATCCTACCGTTACAATATCATCAGGAAGGCAGTTTTACATACAGATGACACGGGGGAGTGCAGATGAGTTAAAAATGTATGTTTTACCGTATATGCGTGTGAATGAAAGATGATTATTTAGTCTCTTTGATGTGAATGCAGATTTTTGCAATGTCATTGATAATGGCCTTGTTTCATGTACGTATTTATGAAATAATGGAAGGAGGTTTAGGTCACGTCGGTTGCTCAAAAGCGAAAGAGATAAGCTTTTTTTAATTTGTGTTGTGCTTGCGCTATGACCGTAGATTTGTGAGTTGAATCTAGCGGCTCTATTCTGGATCAATTCTAGCATGTTAGTTAAATAGCTCTAATGAGGGTACCAAACTGCACAAGCGATGTCTAGCTGAGGGTGAATAAATGTTACGTAAGCTAAAGCACGTATATTTGTGGGCGTCTTACGTAGATTGCGGCGTATGTAGCCCAATGATCGTGAGGCGTCACTGCATGCTTTGGATGTATAGCATGTGCGTTTTTGGTTAGTATAGTTTGTTTAATTTTTTTTCTGATGCAAATCATATGCATTGCTGGTTTAAACTGTCCTGTGTTTAATTTGATTTTGCCGTTTTTGTTGTCACAGTTGCCATGGGGCTATGGGGCTTTGTCAAGCTGTTTTATACAACTTTTTTCCTCTGTCCCAGCTACTTACTGTACAACTGTACGTAGTAAATAAACTAAACTCAAACTCAACTCAAACTTCTGGTATTCTCGGTGCTATCAAAACAACAAAACTTTCAACCAAAAAAGCCCCGTGGCCTCTGGGCTCTGCAAATTGGAAAGATTCACATTGAAGGAACGCCTTTCCTTAAGTAGTATTAGGCAGTACATCTTGCATTATATATGCATTTTAAGAGCGCACGCAGTTACCTTAGTAGTGCACTGGCATGCACTACACTTCTGCCTGAAGAACCAGATAAAATATTCAGAAATAAAAATTTGAAATCGAAAGTGCACATGCTTCATAAACTAGTAGTGGTATCTGCGTGTTCTGTGCGTGATGTCATTTTAACACTTCTAAAACTAGTTCTGATGAAAAAAGTTTTCTCCAATGATATGCTATGCATTTGCACAGTGCCATGCATATCGAAACTTGGAGATAAAAATATTCACTTTTGGGTAAACAGTTTCATTCTCTTGTTTAGTTCAGCACAAATGTCTAAGTGCACTCATATGTTTACAGAGTTCAGTCGTAGAGGTAATATTTGTGTATCTACATCTAATCATGAGAAATTTATCGCCAGGAGTGACCATGTTGCACTTCTGATGCTACTACTAATATACCTCTACCACCACATTATATGGATCAATGTGTGCCTCACTTATTCACGTGTACTTGCATGTGCCGTGCTTTGCTCAAATCACAGGTTATCAATAACACATGTGCATCACCAACATAAGCTCCCCATGGAATATCCCAAAGCACATGTCAAGCTGCTTGGTTATTGGCTTTCATGCAAGTTAGCAAATAAGCAAATTTAAAATACAGATGCATGAAGCAAAGCTGCCTTTCTGCTCTACTTTACGGGAGGCAGGGAGTCTTCATGCACTTGAATAATGCCTGTATGAAGTACACAGCAAAATGAAATGAAACAAAAAAGAGAAAAAACACAAAAAAGGCAGGTAGGTCAACCAGGCTGAAGATTGGCTGCCCTACAGCGTAAGGGTAGGAGGAAGAGGCCAGATAAAGAATTAGGCGTGTGAGCACAACTGATATGCACAGACACATAATGGTGCTTATTGATGCATGGGCGGTCATGTATAGAGCTGTGTTGTTTTGAGATTTTCAAAAGCATTGTTTCAGCACAACATCAAGATTACGCTTCAATTGTATGCTGTATAGGACACAACGTATTGGCCTGTTTTAATGATAGAGAAGATCATAGGTGAAACAAATGCTTTAAGACATATCATGGCTGCAAGGACACATGTAAGCAATGTAAAGTGCAATAAAGTGAGAATGCATGAGCTTCTCTTTACTCTCACGGGATGCTTCAACTGTGCTGCAAAGAAATTTAACCAAGGTGTGTGCCTGTAACATTGGCCATTTTAAACTATCTATATTGTGACGACGCGAGATTCACGAGCACACAAAGCGCCTCAAACAAATACGATTTATCGATCGCAGGAAACGGACTGCAACGACTTCTTCGTCTTTTGCCCTCGGCCAAGGACACTCGCGCTGCTTCGTTGTCCTCACCACTGGCACATACGCGCGGCATTATTCCCCCTTAAAAAAACATCGTCCCGATGTTAAACGTTTGAGAAGCAAGGCGAAACCAAAACTGCACAGTTAGTCACTGAAAGTAAGGCTTCATCCGAAGCACGTGGACAATTTCTAGTGAATGTCTGCGCCGCCTTGAACACTGCACGCCGTCCGGAACAACCTCGTAGTTGACGTCACTAATGGGTCGCAGAACCTTGTAGGACCCGAAGTATCTTCGCAACAGCTTTCCGGAAAGCGCACGCTGACGAACAGGTGTCCAGACCCATACTTTGTCGTCCACGTTGTATATGACGGGTCTGTGCCGGAGGTTGTAATACTTGGCATCGTCGTCTTGCTGTTTGGTGATTCGCAACCTGGCAAGTTGTCTGGCTTCTTCTGCTAGCTGGGTAAACTCTTTGGCGTCTGTCTCATTGCCATCATTTTCATGAGGGAGCATTGCGTTTAACGTTGTTGTGACCTCGCGTCCGTAAAGGAGACTAAAAGATGTCTTCCGAGTGGTCTCTTGACGAGCCGTGTTGTACGCGAACATGACGTAGGGCAAAATGATGTCTCAGTTCTTGTGCTCTACATCTACGTACATGCTAATCCTGTCAGCCAGGGTCTTGTTGAGGCGTTCGGTGAGCCCGTTGGTCTGAGAATGATACGCCGTTGTCTTCCTGTGAGCTGTACCACTTAATCGGAAAATGGTGTCCAAAAGATAGGCCATGAACGCAGTACCTCTGTCGGTGATGACTGTTGCGGGAGCACCGTCTCTTAAGACGATGGCTTCGATGAAAAATTGCGCCGCTTCAGCTGCCGTTGCCCGTGGCAGAGCGCCTGTCTCCACGTATAGGGTCAGGTAATCCGTGGCGACGATTATCCACCTGTTTCCAGTGGCAGAATTTGAGAAGGGGCCCAGAAAATCCATGCCAATTTGTGCAAACGGTGTCGTCGGCACTCGGAAAGGCTGCAGCAGGCCAGCTGGTTTGATGGATGGTGGCTTGCGGCGCTGGCAATCTGGACATGCCTGCACGTAAGTTTTGACAACTTCGGCAAGTCTTGGCAAGTAATAGTTCTGCCTTATCCTCGCCGATGTTCTTGCGTAACCCAAGTGACCAGCGGTAGGTTCGTCGAGACAGGCTTGCAGTACCTCACGGTGAAGCGAAGAAGGAACGACGAGCAAGTAGCTGCTGCCGGTGGGTGCAAAGTTCCTCTTATAGAGAACGTCATTTCGCAAGCAGTACGACGGCAGCCCTCTCGCAAATAACTTCGGAACGCTATTTGCTCGCCCTTGTAGGTAATCTATAAGTGGTAGCAGCTCAGCATCGCCACGCTGCTGTTGAGAAAAGGTGGCAGTGTCCACAATACCGAGAAAGGCCATGTCGTTGTCGTCGTTGTCCGGGGATGCCGTCTCAACAGGTGACCGAGAAAGACCGTTGGCATATTTTTGTCGTTTTCCCGACTTGTAGGCAACAGTGAAGGCCACATTCTTGGAGCCGAAGACTCCATCGTGCAAGGCGGCCAGACGGATCTTTCAAGTTGACTAACCAACAGAGAGAGTGGTGATCGCTGATAACGGTGAATGGGCGGCCGTACAAATAACGACGAAACTTCAGGACTGCCCATACCATTGCAAGACATTCTTTTTCCGTCGTAATGTAATTAGCTTCAGCTCGGGACAGCGTCCTGCTGGCGTAGGCGATCACGTTTTCGTTGTTGTCCTTCGACTGTACGAGCACTGCTCCAAGACCCTCATTACTAGCGTCTGTATGAAGTATTGTCGGCGCGTCTTCATCGAAGTGGGCCAGCACGGGGGGTGTTTCCATTCGCTGACAAAGCTCGTGAAATGCCTGCTGTTGGTCTTTTGCCCCATCTGAAGGGGGTATCTTCCCGAGTAAGCTGTGTCAATGGCCATGCGATGCGCGAAAAATTAGCAATAAACCGCCGGTAATAGGTACAGAGTCCTAAAAAACGTCGCACTGATTTTTTGTCTGATGGCGTCGGGAAGTTTGCCACGGCGGCAATTTTATCCGGGTCGGGTCGGATCCCTTGGCTGCTCACGACGTAGCCGAGGAATTGAAGTTCGTGGAAGCCGAAGTGGCACTTTTCTGGTTTTAGAGTAAGACCGGCCAAGCGTATTGCTTCAAAAACTGCTTCAAGCCTTCGTAAGTGTTCCTCGAAAGTCGCCGAAAAGACAGTCACGTCGTCGAGGTACACCAAGCAGGTTTGCCACTTAAGTCCCGACAGAACCGTGTCCATGAGACGCTGGAATGTTGCTGGCGCCGAACACAAACCGAAAGGAAGAACTTGAAATTCATAAAGTCCGTCGGGCGTAACAAAGGCGGTCTTCTCACGGTCTCTCTCATCCACTTCAATTTGCCAGTAGCCGCTTTTTAAGTTCATAGACGAAAAGTAGCACGCGTTTCGTAGTCTATCCAATGAATCATCAATACGCGGCAGAGGGTAGACGTCCTTCTTTGTGATCTGATTAAGTTTACGGTAGTCGACGCAGAAACGCAAGCTACCGACCTTCTTTTTGACGAGTACTACAGGTGATGCGCAAGGACTGTTAGATGGCCGAATAACACCATCTTCTAGCATAGTTTTCACCTGTTTTTGAATTGCCTCACGCTCCTTCGGGGCGACTCGATAAGGATTTTGCCGGATGGGTCTGGCATCGGAATCCGTGATGATGCGGTGTTTCGTCAGTGCCGTTTGACCAACTCTTGATCTGGATGAGAAGCAGCCGTGGAACTTGTTGATCAGCGTGAGAAGGCGGTCTCGCTCAATGGGAGATAACATTAGACCAACGTCGACATGTGTCGGTGTAGTGATAGTAGACGCTGCTGCTTCCTCCACTAAATGACAATCTCCTGTTTACGAGAGTTCGTCAAAATAGGCAATAGCCGTGCCTTTGACTATGTGTCGGCGTTCTCTGCTGAAATTTGTCAATAGCAGTTTAGCGCATCCGTCAATAACAGTGATGACAGCCCTGGCAACAGAAATGCCGCTAGTGAATGCGAGCTTCTTGATGTGTTCAGCGATGCCAGTACCGTTTTGTAAGATGTCACAGTGCACGGATACGAGAGAACAACTTTGTGTCGGCAGTATGACGTCGTCATCGGCAATACGGAAGCGAGGTGGCTGGTGTTCCTTATCTGTAGCAGTCTCCGAGTTTACAGTGAACGTTACGCTTCTGTCGCGGATGTCAATCACAGCCCCATATTCGCGCAAGAAATCCATTCCCAATATGAGCTGTTTACAGCACTCGTGGAGAATGACGAGGGTGGCAACAAAGGTGGAACCAGCAATGAAGAGTCGGGCCGTGCACTTTCCAACCGGTGTCATCAACTGACCTCCTGCAGTTCTCATATTGGGTCCCTGCCATGGCATTTTCACCTTCCTTAGTCTTTCGGCTAGCTGTAGGCTTATTATAGAAAAGCGAGAGCCAGAGTCCACAATAGCCGTCACTTGGTGGCCATCAATGTGAACGACGAGGTCAGCGCTGATAACGTCGGTTACGTCGGCAGTTGTCTCATTCGTCGAATTAGCCGTTGCTGTCGTCTTCTTCGGTATTGATGGCTTCGAGCTGTCATTTGTCTGCAATGGGGGCTGTTCGGAATTTTGAATATTGGCAACCCCACCCCCCGAGGTCGCTGCGTCTAGTTTCCCCGTCGTGGGCTAGGGGACCTGCCCCTGGTGACGTCGGCAAAACTGCGAGGATTAGGTGAACTGGGCCGCGCAGGACATTGAGAACGCGATCTGGGCATTACTGGATTCTGCGGCGGTGTGTTCACAGGGGCGTAGTTGAACATGCGTTGATCATCGTACGCAATGTAATCAGGGTAGCGAGGAAATCTCGAGTACTGAGCGTCGCGATAACGGCAAACTCTGTAGACGTGCCCAGCTTCGCCACAATGAAAGCATACCAGTGGACGGTCAGCGGTACGCCACAAATCGGTTTTCCGACGCTGGTAGGTAAGTGGAGACTCACTACTGGGCCACGTTGTGGAGCCACGTTTTGGGGCTTGTTGGTTATACGGCATTCGTCTTGTCGGACGTATCGGTGAGGTTGCGAAAATGGTCGGTGCTGACAGTGGCTGTGTTTGCAGGGTTGGTGTTCGTCCAGTCATTGGAGTCTGCTGCGCTGAAGGCGCGACGACGGGGCGTCGGACTGCATCAGCATAAGTAAAATGTCGTCGCACACCATTATAGCCGGATGAAGAAGAGCCTGGCGGACCTCATCCCGGACAACATCAGCGACAAAAGACAATGCCGGCGTCGGTTCAGTTGCTGGAAACAAATCAAGCTGCCGAAGCTCCTCCCTCAAAATCTCCCGGATGACTTCCCGCAGAGGCCTGTCGTTGTCGCAGAGGCTCGCCGCAGTCATAACAGGGCTACTTGCTCGAACATTGACCGCGTTCTGCTGGCGGTACCGTTGCTGTAGGGCCCATTCAATAGCTGTGGCTTCTTTCGTGAACTCAGCTACTGTTGTTGGCGGATTTTTCACAAGCCCAGCAAACAGTTGCTCCTTCACGCCTCGCATTAGATACCGCACCTTCCTGTCTTCCGGCATCTCGGGATCCGCTCTGCCGAAAAGACGAGTCATGTCCTCGGCGAACATAGCGACGCTCTCGTTTGGTTTTTGAATTCGAGCTTCCAAGAGACGTTGCGCATTCTTCTTTCTGTCAAGACTACTAAAGGTGTCAATCAGCTGGTTGCAGAAGTCGTCCCACGTAGCCATGCTTCTTTCTCTGTTGATATACCACGTCTGGGCGTTGTCTTTCAGGTAGAAGTACACATTCGCGAGCTTGCCTTCTGGGGTGGCCCACTGGTTGTACTTCGCGCAGCGTTCGAACTGGTCCAGCCAGTCTTGTGCATCTTCATAGGTCTCACCATGAAAGCAGTCAGGAATCTTGGGATTCTGAAGTGTCACGTGCGATGTAGCTGCAGTGGTCATTGTGGTTGAAGGAGGCAAGCGATTGCTGGCAGTTTCTGGAAAGGGATTGCGCTCGGGAGCTAGCCTCTCTCCTGGCCTCTTTCCTGTCTCCTTCTTCGTTTCCTGTGTGCGTTATTTTTTTGGCCGGAAGTTTTTCATCTGAAGCTAGGCCTCGCAGACGGTGGCTGGAACGGTGGACTGGTGTGTCGACGGGTGGTAGTGATTCCGGGCTTGAATGTCGGGTCCGCGAAGGGGTGCCAAGCATTAAGACGTACCCAGCACCTCCACCAGTGTGATGACGCGAGATTGACGAGCACACAAAGCGCCTCAAACAAATACGATTTATCGATCGCAAGAAACGGACTGCAACTACTTCTTCGTCTTTTGCCCTCGGCCAAGGACACTCGCGCTGCTTCGTTGTCCTCACCACTGGCACATCCTCGCGGCAATATGTACACCCAGAATTCTTACGTCGAGTGAAGTTACGTAGTGCGCGTTAACTCTTTCTTTTATTAAGGGAATTATTCAAATAATGAACATTGCGGAGTTTCTGTCTCTTGACTTCGTGCCCCTAATTCTAGCTTCGGCTCGATAACATTTGTGCAGCCTTTATTTCGGAGAAAGAGAAAAACTTCAACCAAAAATCGATTTTAGAATCACTTCACCATGATATTGCCTCCCCTCAACTTCCACAGCTTGCGATGATTCATGGCAAGTCCCGCGAATACCTCGGCCCTACCCATGAAGAAGAAGCTGGTATGGCTGCGAAATGCTTAGATTTTCTCGAATAAATTTTTGGTTGGAGTTTTCTTGCTTCTCCAGTCCCACCACAATCAAGCAGACCCAATGTTCACCTTAGTTTTTAGTTTTGTTATATTATCAAATGAATAAATATGTAAATATTACAATAAAAATCATTGTTGTGCAAGAAGCACAGTCCCACATACGTACTCAAGCGTAATATTGCTTTTATTTTGTTTCAGCACCTAATACATTTAAAGAAACAGCAGTGAATCAACAAAAGGTAAAAAAAACAGAAAAGTCGACTCAGCGGGATTTGAACCTGCACTGCCACGTCGTGCACGCGTGCATGAACTTGTTGCAATAGCTTGCTAAACAATAGAACTTTTTTTGAATTTCAGTTATATTTCACACACGGGGTGCTAAGATAACAATATTACAATACGCAACGAACAATATAAAGAAATAAAAAAATAACTAAAGCCATGAAGCGTTACTATAACACATCACGTCCTGGAAATCCTTCATGGTCAGTAGGGCTTCTACCCTTTCTACCCATAAAGGTACACATTCGTCTGTACTTACTACCTCGAGAAATCTTGAGATACTTTCTTTAAAATACTCTCTTCCTGCTCTCCTGTCCGGGTCACAGTCAAATCCAGCCATTCTAGAGCGCCACATACTGTGCAAAGCAGTCATCATGGTAAAATTGAAAGGTAATTTATCCTCATTCTCTATTGCCAATTACCTCATCCCATGAGGGTCTAACGGGAACTCTTTTTTAATTGTCCTTTGTAATAGTACCAAAATAAACTCTTTCCCAACAGTGCAGGAAATCATGATTAATAGTTTTCGCTTTCTTACAGTGAGATCCCCAAAGAATATAGTACCCACGCTCCTCAGGAAGTTTTTTACAGGAAGTGTTTTGGTGTGTATTTTAAAAAAAGAACGTTTTCGCACTTGATTGATTGATTTGGGGGGTTTAACGTCCCAAAACCACCATTTGATTATGAGAGACGCCGTAGTGGAGGGCTCCGGAAATTTTGACCACCTGGGGTTCTTTAACGTGCACCCAAATCTGAGTACACGGGCCTACAACATTTCCGCCTCCATCGGAAATGCAGCCGCCGCAGCCGGGAATCGAACCCGCGACTTGCGGGTCAGCAGCCGAGTACCTTAGCCACTCGACCACCGCGGCGAGGCCGTTTTCGCACTTGAAGCTGCCGGCATTTTTTAACTCGTTTAAGTACATGCTGACCATTGCGTGCTGTATAGAGCGCTGTGTACAGTGGGATGGGGAGCATGGCGTCACATAAATCTTTGTAAAGTTTTTTTCGTTCCAACGAATCACAGGTAGTCAGTTGAAAACGAACACACAAAAACCGCACGCTGGCCCCAACTTCCTTTAGGTATTCTTGCACAGCCCCTGTGGTAACATAAGGGCTCACAACAAACTCAGGAACTAGTCTATTTAGTCTTGTTTGACACACTGTTAGTAGGAAAGGATCTCTTGTCTCGCGGGAAAAGAAAAAAAACCTATTTATCAACTGTTTGTTCAACAGTTGTCCTAGGCAAAGGACTGCGCACTTCATCCTTCCCAACAAACTCGTGTGACTGCATTTTTCCCAGTTAGACCCCCACACAAATATTGCAAACAGCTGATGTAATTTTTGCACATTGACCCGAGAACTGTACAGCCCTTGCATCAGATACTATAGCTTATACACAAAACACCAGTTGCATGCTGTAGCCCTAGAAGCACCGACAGATAAGTTGCATTCCACCTATTGGCTTTTTCTTTTAATTTCTTTCGTTTGCTGTGTCCACTATTTATCAGTACTTTTGTATCACTCGAGCAGTACTACGAGATATTTACCTTGCGTTTTTGTGCATTTAATGGCTGCGAAAAAAACTGGGGTTGAAGGCCAATATCCATGCCAAAAGCCGAGGCATTCACCCCAGTTTAGGTTGCTTCCTGTAACTTCAGCAAGAGATATACAAACTCTGATTGATTCTTCAATACAATCACAGGAAGAGCTACAAATCGCAACATCATCAGTGTATGCGAGTAGTTTGACCTCTGACGATTTTACTCTAAACCCGTTAATGATGTCATTCTGCAATATCGACCGACAGAATGTTTCAATACAGGTGCGAAATAACAGTGGGCCAACAGGGCTACTTTGACGCACTGAGCGCTCAAATCTAATGGGGGAAGGGCAATGTCTTGTTGATAATTATTCTCGTACTACCATCTCGACGTATCATTGCTACACCGTCGATGATTATCTTACCAAGATTATTCGGCCCCAATACTGCAAACAAGAGAGCGTGGGCAACGCAATTAATTGCTTTCTCTAGATCTAGCTGGAGTATGGCCACATGAGCTCGATTGATGTCAGGACATTCGCGCACGAATCGCATTTATGAACAATTGTTACTAAGGACAGACCTTTGATTTCACACGTTTTGTGTGGATCGACGATATCTTTTATTACTCACTGAAGTCTAGCCATGAATTTTTTAATATATTTTGTAGTCAATACGTACGTCAGTGCTATTGGCCTGTACGTTGTGACATGCCTTAGCCTTTCAACCTCGTCTGTCTTCGGAACCAGAACGGACCGTGATTCACCAAAGGATGGTTGTAAGTACTTTTGTTCTTGTGCCTCGTTAAAAACGCCAGCAAGTATAGGAGACAAATCACTTTTAAAGCATTTCTACCACTTGGCACAGAGACCATCTGGCCCTGGAGATTTCCTCGGATTTAACATCAATCGCCCGTTCAAATTCACATGCAGATATAGATCATTCCAAAGCGCTTTTCGCTTCTTCCCTTACTTGTGGCATGCGTCCTAAATATTTTTTTACATTTTCTAGGTTTACCTGTCGACACGCAAAAAGTATTTCAATATGACTTGAAAATATGGATAAAATACTGTCGGCATCAATTACTTCGTTACCATTCTTCTCTATTTTTTTTATATGATTCCGTCGAGCGTTCATTTTTTTTCCACCCCTAACGCTCTTTTGGTTGGCGTCTCTCCAGCAGCAAATGTCTCCTAGCACGCACGAGTGCACCGCGGTAGCGTTATTCATCTTGCAGTGCAATTTCTGCTTAATGTTGCGTATGTCAAGTTTATACTCTCCCGGTTGTTTGCTATCGAAGTCAATTAGTCTTTCCAAGGTCATTTGGAGTTCTTTTTCTTTCTCTTTCCTTTTGTAACTCAATGCGCAAGAACGATCAATCGCTGTTTTTTATTTGCTGCCTAAACCTTTTTATTGTTCTGCAAGTTCAGCTTTACCGTCTACTTTTATTTCATTGATGCAGTTCATTCCCTTATCTAAGAAATATTCGTCAGTGATCAAAGTAGAATTCAACCTAATTCAATCTAATGAACTCGTAATTAAAATGAATTGAAGCTTATTTAAAACATCGTACACAAGTAGTGAAACTGTATGGTCACTTATCACAACTCTTGGCGGTACTTTCGGGAGTGCCCCAAGACTCCGTGTTGGGACCACTATTGTTTCCCCTGTACATCAATGATATCAGTAGTGTGGCGGAACAGGGTGTTCATGTTAAATTTTCCGCAAATGATTGCTTAATCTATGCCGCAATAACCAAACTAGACGACCAAATCTAAAATTCAGAACTCTTTGCCAGACTTAGATAACTGGTGCAGGAAATGGAAAATAGCAATAAAATATTGTAAATCTTCATCAGCAAGAAGACAACAATTTATTCCTTTGCTTAAAGCATTGGTGAACACTTGTTGGTAAATATGACCCAGTTCCAGTATGCGAAAATTGACATGGAATGAGCATATAAATAGCGTTTGCACAAAAGCCTATCAAAAGTTATAATTATTAAGGAAGGAGCTGCGAAATGCATCGCGCGACGTAAAACATATTGCATACACAACCTTCATTAGGACAGTACTAGAATATTAATCCGTCGTTTGGAGTCCCCATCAAGTTACTATTAAGAAGAAGAAAAGTACAGAGACTAGCGGCGCGCTTTATTTGCTCAACGTACCAAAGGAAGGAATCAGTCACACTAATTTTACGGAGATGCAACCTAGATCCTCTTTAACTACCCAGAGAAATATAGGCTGAAAGTATTGTTCCTAATAATGCACGATCAACTCAAGATAGATAAGCTCAAATATTTACATTCTCCAGGCAAAATAAATTGCCAAACTAACCACGATTGCGCCATAAAACCATACTGTGCAAATACTGACACATTTTGATATGATTTTTTTCAGGTGTCATAGAGATATGGAACAAATCACTGAACAAAAGTGTTGTTTTAAAAGATGTCACTGAGCTTCAAAATGCTTAGAAGCACTTTTACGTGATTGATAAATTATTTTTTTCAGTACCAAGTGATGTACGCGACTTCATGTTCATAGCAAATATTTCGAAAAATGACTGTGAATTTCGAATTGTTTTTGAATTGTTATTTGATTGTTGAGTTGTTAAGTTTTCATTGTGAGTTGTCAAAGTATTAAGAAACTTTATGAACATTGTACATTCTTTATGTATGTCCTCTTTGTTACGACCCTCTAAGAGGGTTGACAGTACCACCAAATATATAAAACTTTCACAGCTTCCATGAAAAAGTTGCACCTTTTGTTTTCTCTCCCATATCGCATTCACCTTAACAATGATCATAGAAGTGTATTGGGTAGACAGCATATGTCTTGCAGTGGGCTATTATTTCAACCGACACGTAAATGCGATCAAGACGTGCATGGCTATTCCCCTGAAAATGTGTGAAACGCGCTTCCCACGTTCCCTCCACACAGCTGCCCACGTCTTTTAATCCGAATTCAGTAACTATGTCCGCTGGCGTCCTACTACTTTCAACATAAATGGTACGTTCGTTTGATAGATCTCGCCCGTTGAGGACGCAGTAAAATCTCCAAGTAATACAGAATCTTTTCAAAAGGAAATGCTGCCTTAGACTTGAGAAAAAAAGCGAACGTTCCACGCAAATGGTTGGTGCATTTTTAAAATTAATTTGCCAGATAACATCAAGTTCTTTCAGTTTATTGCAGTGACAGAATTTTTCCTAAAAACAGATATTCAAGTCAAATCCATCCACAGCTAAAGCCACATGTTGCTTGTCGTCTTTGTTTCCGTGGGCATGCAGTTTCCCCGCGTCTCTCGTGTGTTCGCGCTGCTACGTTCATAAGAAGATTGAAGGTAAAAGCAAAGAAGCAAAGAATTTACGCAAAGAAGCGCCGTTCCTCGTTCGTGCTATGGGCAAAGATTGCGCGCCATTCACACGGTTTTATGAGTGCAGATCAAGTGCCAGTCGCCCAACGAATCGGTGGATTGTGCGGGCGCTCGCAGGACTCCGAGGTGATGACTGACAACTGTGGTCGCTTCCCTGCGGACAGTGTGAAAGGAACTAAAGGTAAGAGGACACGTTATCAAGTAGAGTAAGTATGCCACTCAGTGCAAGTGTGTGCTGTCGCACTCGAACGAGGCGTCGTGAAATGGCAGCCTTACGTGCCTTTTCAAGGGTGGTTACCGAGTCCCTTTGACAATGCTAACACAAGCGGTGCCATGACACATCGGCGCAGTCTTACTGGGGCTGATTTGCGACCTTTGCGGCAATTGCATGTGTGTGGTGATCGATTTTTTCATATGTGCGATGTAGTTTGAAGGACGCACACGGCGCTTGCTGCGTTATTATTTAGGCGAAGCCTGCAGCACCGTTTGATGCAAAGCAGCATTTTCTCCAGGCTCGCGTGTGATACAATTCCTAACTTGGCTCGATTCACTCATCCAACCGCTTAAGTGGGTATGATAAGCATACGTTCACGGTGGAGCATTATTCTGCTCCTAAGCAGTGGCTTGTGCTTGTTAAACGTTATAATGTGTGTGCCTAGTGTAGAGTTAGTGGTGTGCGTGCACTCTGTATGTGTGCTTACAGGACGCCTCTGCTTGTAACTCATAATGTACCGGCCAGCACCTACGTTGTACGTCTGATTTTGAAGAAAACTTCCATGCACAATGTGAGATTTTGTAATCTGCCAGAGCTGCTTTTTTTTTAAATAAGGTACTGCCAGCATGTACAAAACATGTATAGCTGCTGTGTGGCAGGAGGGCGATTATCACGTTGTTGTGTAGTTGCTGGTGCAAGCATTTATAGCTTTGATGGATTAGTATTTCAAATATACCCCGCCTGGTGATTGACTGTCTTAGCACAAACAAGGCTAAGAGAGAAGGAACATAGGTAATGACAGGACCAGTGCCGAGTTTTGTTTGAAGTAGAATACCTATGTTGGTCATACCTATATTGTGACAGCCTTTCTGTGGCGCTTTTATGCATAATTCACGCTATGACACAGTTGTAGAAAATTCCAGAGAGAACACTGAAGTTAGCTTTTAAAAATTATAGGGAATAAATGCTTAGTAATGTACAGCAAAAAGGTAAGAACTAGAGACATCAGTATGATCAATATAGAACGAGTAGACTCTGCCATCTGGAGAATGTATTTTACAAAATGTTGCCTAAGTAATAGACCTCTCCCTGATTGCAAACAGTGTGATGTCACTTTGAGCACCGCGCACGCCATCCCCTCGCGACCACCCCAGATAGGCATTAGTCCCGGGTTGAAACACAGGACCAGAACAAACTTTTCGGCTACTAATGTGTTTTTTTTTTGATAAACTCATACGAATTTCCTTATGGCTTCATGCTACAAACGGATGATTGTCTTCTTTGCCTTTTATAATAGACGCATAACCAACTGCCTCAGTGCAATATGGCTTCATCCGCACAACGTGTACGACTTCTCCTTTCTGCTGGCGAGTTCGCGAGGAAGTGTCAGGGAAGACCTTATAGTTCACGTTACTTAGGTGCCATACAACGATAAAGGGGCGAAATATTTAAGTAACTTCTAAGAAATAATGCGTCGACGTATAGCACTCCAAAGCCACACTTTCTCGCCTGTATGATAAGTACGTATCAGTGTCGCAGGTTATAACGTTGTGCGTCGTCACTTAGCTGCCAGGTTATTCGCACGCGTGCGAGCTGCGTCACCTCTTCAGCTCATTGGGTAAAAGATTGAGCATCTGTGTCTGTGTCATCACAGTCGTACAACAACATTACATCAAGCATTGTCACCACTTCACCGCCACGAAGAAGACTAAATGGCTTGCTTGCGGTAGTTCCCTGCTGTGCCGTATTATACGCAAACGTTACGTACGGTAAAACAACGTCCTAATTTTTTGTGATGCACGTCGTTGTGCGAATTCAGCATATCAGAAATTTTCTCGTTGAGGCTTTCTATTAAGCCGTTGCTTTGTGGGTGGTAGGAGGTAGTTTTTTGACGTGCTGTTTCACTGAGCTCAAGCACTGGCTTTAAGAGCATGGCCGTGAAAGTGGTATCTCTGTACGTTATTATGATTCTAGCAGCACCGCGCCTCAGAACAATATTTTTAATAAAGAACTGTGCTGCTTTTACTTCGGTGTCGCTTGATAAAACGTTCGTTTTTGCGTAGCATGTAAGATAGTCGGTAGCGACAATTACCCACTTGTTTCCCGCATGCGACGTCAGGAATGGTCCAAGGAGCTTTATTCCTATTCGAGCAAAAGGCACGCTGGGCACTTGAACTAGTTGAAACCATCCGGCAGGTTTTCCAGGTGTCATTTTTTGTCGTTAACAATCGAGGCATGTGCGGACGTAATGCTATTCAGTGCCCGGAAGCTTCAGTCAGAACTACTTTTGTTGGATTCTGGCCAATTTACGCTTGTATCCGAGCTGGCTGGAGATCGGCTCATTGTGGCAAGTTCTCACGACGTCCTCCCGATGGATGTCGGGTTGACAATTAAGTGGGCAGTTCCGCTAGAGGAAAAGCTCTTTTTATATAAGATATCACTTCGCAAGCAGAATGACGGCAGGCGCCTTGCAAATATCTTAAGAACGATTTCAGGGTGCTTAGACGAAATGCAGACCGTGACGACTACTCCTAAAAAACGCCATGTCATCCTTTTGAGGGACACCTTCTTGCTTTACAATTGACTTGGTTGCGCAATCAGCATCGGAGTGCTGTCGTGCCGATTTATCTACGATCGTCATATCCAATTTTCGGGCTACGTGGACGTTAAACTTTGGACGCTGGCGTAAGCTGCACCGCGCAAGCCGACCATATAGATCCTTCAAATTGGTCTGCAGCAAATAGAGTGGTGGTTGCTCACAGCGTAGAAGGAACGACCGTAGAGGTATAGACGTCTGACTCTGCCCAGGTTCCGCCACGAAAAACACCGCCACCAGCGCCCCCATCGCCACGCTGGCCATAATTGAGTAGTGCGTAAAGAGCCGTCCGCAAGCAAACGTGCATAGACTCTCCTCTTTTGTTGGTCTTGAGGCAATGTTTCCTGAAAATCAAGGCCCTGGCAAGCTTTTCTCTTCAATCCAAGCTCGCTTCATAAAAGTAAGAAGCTCATCACGACAAAATGCGGGCAGAACTCAATGTAAGTTCACCTAATTTCGGCATGCTGCACTTGGTCATTTACGTGCAAGCGAGCATCGCATGACATCTAGTTTGAGGCAAGCACTAAACATGGACATACACACGATGCCAAAGCCGTAAAGAGTGTGAACGAACAATCTATACGATCGGTGATACGAAGCTCGCCTTATCCGGCGCGATCCGCTCTGGTAACTTTCGCTTTGCAGTTGCATTCTCCATTGATTTCTCGCTTGCTTTGCATTGGAGTGTTTCATTACGCATGCCCGAACGGTCTGTTGACGGTTTCTTCAGTTTGTATATCCTGCAAATGGGGGTACATGCGCGTCTACTTTCTCAGTGTACATCAAAAGGCCGAACCGATGCCTCCGAGTCGGCTCCGGTAATTTCGGAGACGAACGGCGAAAAAAAAGAACTGTTGTGGTCGCGATCATTTTTTCGATTTACCTGTATGACCCGCGTGTTCGAATTTCCTAGTTAAAGCTGGCACATAGAGCCTTCAAAGCCCCAGTGTGCGTAATCCTGTGTGGTGGCAATAACTTCAGATTATTAGTGGTCGCAGCCTGCACGTGCGATGTTTATCACGGCTGGGCGTAACCTGCCTATAGGCAAGACAGGCTCAAGTTTGCGCAGCGCCATCGGCCGCGCTAGCTGAAGGAGGGCAAAGCACTGGTCTCTTGGACGGGCCGTGCATGCTGGGTTTTTCCATTGTAAGCAAAGAAAACGTGTTCTTTTGGGCGCTTATCTCGCAATTTGCACAATATAGGCGCTGCTTCGTAGTCATATTGAAAAGCTAACACGCACTACTCGTGCATTGTTAGCTGCTACAAAAGTGTAAACATGACGAACACCTGAAATCTGCCCAATAATATATACCGTTCCTAATGCAAGCAGTGCGAGAAGCAAAGTCGTAAATAGTGGATTATAACAGTTCACCAATACTGCGCGGTTTCGTTACTTAGAAAATTATTTGTCATGCGCAGCACTTCGAACATATAAATAATATAGTAATTTATATTTATATGTATATATAAATTTATATATACATATAAATAATATACGGCAACGCAGACTGGGGTTTTTTTGTAGAGTAGGGAACTGTTGCGTCTGCTCTTGTTTTCGCTGTCGTTCAAGCGAGTGAATCACCAAGCACTTGGCGGCGGTTCGGTGACGCGTCTGAGTAGCCGAGAGAAATTTGTAGCTTTTTTCTGAGTGTTCAATGCGCAAATACATCTAATATTCAGCTCAATCGTTGTTTCGTACGCTGCAGTTTCATCTGGCTGCACAGCTAGCTGTGCAGGGTAGTCTGGCTTTGCACTACTCAAAACTGCGTAAACAGGTGACGCAGCATGTCCGCAAAACTCCAGGGTTTGAAGTCTCTAAACGAAACTTCGTAACTGCCCATACTACAGCTAGACATTCGTTTTCCATTGCGCAATAATGGGACTAGGCACGAGAAAGCGTCCTGGCTGCATATGCTATCAGTCGCTCGCCTGAGTCTTCCCGCTGGACGAGTACAGCGCCTAGACCTTCGTTGCTGGCATCGGTGTAGACCATGGTAGAAGCGCCCTCATCAAAGTGAGCAAGTGCAGGTGGCGTCTGCAGGCACTGCCGTAAATTGTCAAATGCTGCTTGTTCCTCTTTTCCCCTTACAAAGGGAACATTGTATTTCGTATATAATTACTGGTGGAGTGTCATATGGCGCACTGCTAGTTCTTATATTAGGGTCGTGCTTTTCCCGGCTATAGTACAGATCTCTGTGAAGCTCCTCGGCTATTTAAATATCCTATCTTTATTGGTAGTTACTTTGCTTTCCTTGTACTTTAGTGCACATGTCTGGTTTTTACCTATTCCAAGCTTCCTCTTCTTGGCTTTGACCCTTCCTCAATTCTTTTGCACGTGTTGAGTTTTCAGCGAGGTATGGTTTCTTACATTGAATACTTTACGCGTAATAATCAACTTCGAAAGCTCTATCAGTTCAGTCTTGTCTGTTATGCTTGAGCCTTTCATGCTTTGACGCTTCTTAATAAGGTTCTTCATGTCCTTGGACAGTTTTACAGTGTTCTGTCTAACCACCCTACCTCCAACTTCTACTTCACACTCCGTAATGAAACTCGTCAGATTATCATTCATTGCGTCAAGGTTAAAGCTGTTTTTCCGAATAGGAGCTGAGTATCTTCTATGAAGCGAGACTATAATTCTTGTACACCCCTTCTCAGTGCTCAGTACTAGCTAGTTTTTTCTTGCTTCTTGCGTACCAGTTTCTGTCGTGTCTTCTTCAATTATAGCGGATATCAGGAACGGACCATTCTATGGACACTGCATCGTACCTTGCGAATGACTTCTGCATCTCGCACGATGTCTGGATGTGCACTTAGTATAATGGATGCACTGGCTGCGAACGCGTTCGCATCATAAAAAGATGACAATGATGAGCGCGTGTGTGTTCGGGGCACGTGGCAGCCGCTGGCAGCACAGAGTTGCGGCCAAGTCTTAGAAAAATAAATAGGGTTTTTGGTCTAGATCCGCGTCCTCCCTGCGGGACTCTCGGCCGAGAGGCCTCAACACCCCAACATTTGACACCAAACTTGGAGAACTCTGCCCCTGGGTCACGGACATTGAGGAAGTCTGCACCCATGGTCCTGATGACGCTGCTGACCGAGCCCACTTTTTCCAGCAAAGATGGGACGGAATCTGTCATCCTTTTCATTGACGACCTTTTCGTATACTAGAACATTAGTTTCGTACAATCGACCTACAAGTTGCTGTGCGTGGTGCCGCAGAACAATGGTGTCTTCAGCGTCCCTTCCAGTCCTGAAACTGGTCATCGCGGCATTCCGGGATGAGTTCACGCCGGCGCCCTATGACTACAGCCCACATTGAACTACTGCTTACCCTTTTTTGGCGAGTTTGCGCACTTTCTCTGGACAGTTGAGGAGCCTGTATTTCGAAGGTTACCGCTACGAGCCACCACTTCTCAACGAGCTGCGGCGTGTCAGCCTAGCGTGTCAGTACTTACATCGGAGTCCGGCTACCCGCGCAGGCCACGGAGGCCGTGGCGAGCTCGTTCGACGGGGCGGCACTGCGAACCAAGTGACGCGGTGGCGACGCATCCTCCGCCAACGAGGCTGCCGCTGCCCGGAATGAAGTCAGAAAATCCCACGATCATGATGGCAGCTCGCCAGCGCCCAGCAAGGACTACAGGGTGGAAGACAAGCACCACAGCATCACGGCTTAGAGGGAGAAATCTATTCCTGACGAGACTGAGAAGGACGCCGAGGGGAGTGCAGGTGACGCAGATGATGCGGTGGCATCGTTCTCAGTGGCGTCAACACATGACGAACGCGAAAATGACGGTGACGCTTGCGATGATGCGGGCCCGAAGAACGTGAAGGCTGCGTAATCCACAGTGTTGGTAGAGCAGCTCCCCGGGAGCAAACACAATAACGTTTGAGGCAATGAGAAGGACACCGGTGAGTACCGGACCAGTGAGTAGGATGTCACTGTGGTCATTGTAGCGGCAGACTTCATGCGTAGAGAAGCCACGCGAATAAGCAACGTTGCAGATGCATGAGGAGCAGCCAATCACGCAAACGGGGAGGCCAAAAAGCGAAAAAGAAAAGGAAGACAATGACAAAAAGAGTGAGCACACAGGGCGGGTCAATAATGTGGAGGACATGCTGCAGGTTGGTGATGGAATACACGCAGCAGTGGGTGAAGTGAGCGTTGCTTACACAGATGTCGGCCACCACGACAGCAAAAAATGCCGCCATATCCACGAAGTGAATGATGATGAGTGGGCGAAGCTCCGGAGGTAAACCTGGTAAACCATGAATCCTCCGTACATTTTGCCCACTCGATTTTATTGCAACGCTCCCCCTAGCGTACGTCGCCGCACTATATCGAACAATGACACGCGTCATATGTGGCATCATTCCTATTTTATAACACCTCGCATCTTTCATAATCAACTACACGTACCGCCGTCTAGTTTATAACATCTTGCATCTTTTGGATGGACGGACGGACGGATGGACGGACGGATGCACGGACGGACGGGCGAACGGATGGACGGATGGACGGACGGACGGACGGATGGACGGATGGACGGATGGATGGATGGACGGACGGACGGACGGATGGATGGACGGATGGATGGACGGACTGACGGATGGACGGATGGATGGATGGACGGATGGACGGACGGACGGACGGACGGACAGACGGATGGATGGATGGATGGATAGATGGATGGATGGATGGATGGATGGATGGATGGATGGATGGATGGATGGATGGATGGATGGATGGTCGGATGGACGGATGGACGGATGGACGGATGGATATGGCTGTACCCTTTAGATCGGGCGGTGGCTAGCGTAATACTTAGAACTGAACGAGAGGTGGCTACATACAGGGGACGCACAGCCCACGCCTTAAGGAGCTTCGCTCCTAAAAAAAGTGGTGCAGAAGTTCCTGGATGTTGAAGTGGTGGCCGTTAACAAAAAAGAAGCAGAGGAGGATATAGAAGGTGACAAAGGCACAGATGTCTGGGGAGAAGCAGCTGAGAGCACAGGCAATGAAATCGCAGCGTGAACGTAGTCAAGTACTACGAAGAGGGCAAAGGTACCACCCGAAATGGTGAATGGGACGAGATGCAGTGCGTGGACGTCGAGAATGCAGAGATCGGGGATGGTGTGGACGGCGCTACGAGTGCTGAGGACGAGACAGCCGCAGAAATTTCGTACAATGACACTAAAAAATTCGAAAAGGCTGCGAGAAGTGAAGCGGTGAACCGTGGGCGGCCAGTGCTAGGATCATGTAGGAAACCATCTCCGTCGGAGACGATGCTGTTGGCCAAAGCTGAGGTGAGCGTGGACTATGTCACGTGCTTCAGCAACAAATCAGAGGGACCTCAAAGATGCCGAAGCACACATATTTCAATGCCGGTGTGGTATCAACATCAGCGAGAGCCAGAGTGGTCACCGCAACCACAGGCAGCCAAGCCTTCATTTTGGCCGTCACGGCTCCATGGCTACCGAGGAAACCGGCGTTCATTGACGTCTACTCAGAGAAGTGGCCTTCACCCGCACGTTTAGAATCCGGACAGCTGCAAAGACACACCGCGGTTTACGAGTCACCAGGACCGATGCAGCATGATTGATTGATTTTTATGTGGGGTTTAACCTTCCGAAAGCACCATATGATTATGAAAGGCGCGATAGTGGAAGGCTCCAAAAATTTTGGCCACCAGGGGTTCCTTAACGAGCACCCGAATCTCATCACACGGCCTGTAACATTTCTATCTCCATAGCAAGTGCATCCGCCGCAGCCGGGATTCGATCCCATGACCTGCGGGTCAGCAGGATGCAGCACGAGGAGCATCAGAGTTCTGTGATGCGAATCAGTTGTAAGTCTAGTTTGCAGCTGCCTTCGGGTGGTGGCGGCGGCACTGGCCCACCTGTGCGCATCGAATGGGTCGGCATTTGGCTTTGTGGGCCAAGTGCGGTCCGCCGTGGCCAAAAATAGCCACCACGCCCATCTACGCACCATCTTCTCTGCCTTTTTCTCTAGAGGAGGGGGCAGCATGGGAGCAGCGGCGGCGAACACGCTGACATCAAAACGAAGAGGACAATGACAATCGCTGGTGCGCTTCGGCCACGCACCAGCCTCGGGCACCAAGCAGTTGCGGCTGAGGCTTACAAAAATCAGTAAGGTTCCTGGTCTGGCTGCGCGTCTTCCCTGCGGGGCTCTGTGCCAAGCAGCCTCAAAACTCCTACAGCATAAAGCCTATTTTGCTCTTACTTTCGCCATTAGGGCTCCTCCATGTCGACTTACGTTTTTATAGTTTTCAGTAAAAGGCATTCAAAACACGTGAATTATTGCGTTCTGCCATATTTACTTAGAACTCCCCTTTATCATTCCTAGCGCCGATGCCATATTCTCCTGCTGCTTGGTCTCTAGTCTGCTTTTTCCCTACCTTGGCATTGAAGTCGCCCATCAGTAGAGTATGCTGTGTTTTCACGTAATTTATTGTCGATTCCACGTTTTCATAGAAGCTTTCAACTAACGCGCCTCATGGCTGGATGTAGGCGCGTAAGCTTGTGTCACCTTCATCATGTATCTTTTAGTGAGTTTATTTACCATACCTGCCACCCTTTCTCTAAGTTCCCCAAGTCCCTCTATGTTACCAGCTCTATTTCTGTAGATCGAAAACCCGACACTCCTTCGCTTCTGTCAGCCAAGTCAAGTTAGCAAAAGACATGTCCATTCTGTAGCACTGTATAGGCCTAATTTGTTCTCGAAACCTGACTGAGCCCTATTAAAGCCCATTTAGCACCCTCTAGGTCTTCGAATAGCACAGCTAGACTTACCTCACGAGAAGAGGTTTGAGCATAAAACTTTGCCAATTCAAACTTCCAATGGCTGCCACTCCAAACCGAGAGATTTTTAGAAACCTCGGCTAAGTTGCAGAACTGGCCGCCATCGTGGTCAGTTGCTTCGCAGGCGTTCGGCGCGGAGGACTACAAGAGAAAGAATGGCCACTTTGGTGCAGTATCTAGCCACCACTTCCCACATTCATAGGTCAATTGCATAGATTATCATGCTCTAAACAAATTAACACGAAGGGATGTTAACCCTTTGCTTCGAATCGATGACGCCCTTGACTCTTTACAAGGCGCAGATGTGGTTTTTCGCCACTGCACGTGAATCTGGATGATAGGCAAAAAACTGTTTTTGTTACAACAGACGGCTTATACCAATTTAACGGTATGCCTTTCTGTACTCCTGCAAAGTAGGTTTTTCTAGGCGTGAAAATCTTTTTACAGTGTTAAAGGCAACATCAGTTGTGACTCCCGATAGCATAAAGTGGTGCGAAGGCACAGAGCGCTGACGTTTCACCCTCGCCATGGCGGACAGAACCAGCCAGGATTTGCAAGCGTGGCAAGGGCCATTTTTACCGCAGTGGGGCTTCAGAACTGACGAGCATGCGAGTCAACCTAGTTCTGCCAGCATTTCTTACATCGAGGCACCAACACTTGTTTTGGGGGCGATGAGGAAAGCTGAGGACATGTCGAACGAAGTGATCTCTGCGAAAAAATTGAGAGTGGAAGACCAGGCGAGCAACTAGCAGGAGGGGCCCCGCCGCGGTAGTCTAGTGGGTAAGGTACTCGGCTACTGATCTGCAGGTCGCGGGATCAAATCCCGGCTGTGGTTGCTGCATTTCCGATGGAAGCGGAAGATTTGTAGGCTCGTGTGATCTTTGTTAGGTGCACCTTAAAGAACCCCAGGTGGTCGAAATTTCCGGATACCTCCACTATGGCGTCTCTCGTAGTCATATGGTGGTTTCATGACGTTAAACACCACTTATCAATCAACAAGCAGGACGGACATTGACCTACTCGTTTATTGATGAAGACATTGAATCTGATGAGGAAGCAGATACTTTCACTTAGGTGACATATAAAAATAGAAGATTTGAGGGATTCCTGTGTTATTCCGCCGAATAGCGGAAACTAGAATCTTGTGGAAAGTAAGCACAAACGTTGTAGCCTCGGAAAATGTTGCAATAGCAAAAGAGAAATGGGTCCTTTCCAAGTGAACAAAGATGGAAGTTTCTCAGTCACTGTGAGCCCTCTTGCTTCAGCCAAAAGCTTGTTGTCGTGTGCGCAGGTGGCTGGCTTGCTGATGAAGCCTTTCATTTTTGAGTCATACATGCCAAATGTAGGCAAAATCAGACATGTGCCTCTAGAGTACACAGAAGAACAGGTTACTGAATATTTAAAAGAGGCACGAGTGACATCGGGTAGACGCCATCGCCATTACATACAACAAGAATAAGGCACTGTAGCATCGCACCCACTGAGAAGTGTAATTTTAGAATTCAGATATGACAGACCACTTCCCAAGAAAGCATTCCTTGGATTTACCAGCCATTCAGTTGAGGAATATCTGGGTCAAGCAAGATGCTGCTATAATCGTCAGAAGTTTATATATTTGACGACAAACTGCCCAGGAACAAGGCGCTGCAAAATATGCGCCAAAGCCTATCATCACAAGGACTGCAAATTGATAATACAACGTAAGTGTGTCAAATACAAGTAGCCCCATGTGCTTTGTTGTATGGATGCCCACAGAAGAAGGCCGCTTCTCTTTAATATCAATATGACATCATATACGGTCGCACGCCACATCATGACGCGCCTTAGCAAAACATGAAAACCATGAAACCTGAATGACCTCCTCAACCGCAAGTACCTGAACGCCAGGACCCTGTAATGACGTATGCGCAGGCTGCAAGGGGACAAAGAAAGCAAGAGAAAAGTGCGGGAACAGCAACAAGCCAGCACCAAGCTCGACAAAAGTATCAGGAGGGACCTCAAGAGGAAAGTAACCACGTGGTTAACATTCGCGAAAGCCCGGGCACATCGCGTATTGTAAGTTTAATGCAACTAAAAAAATCCTCTGTGTCCATAGGTCATCTTGTCATACCAATGTTATTCTCGGCTTTAAAAGCCATACTGGCCGCGATTCCACAAGCTAACAACCTTTCTGAGGTCAAAGCCATCTTGTCAATAGAACAAGTAGTGTTACAATTAGCCACAACAGTCACTGCTCAGGCAAAACATTAAGAATTGTTATCAAAATGTCGCGATCTTCCAGTGGAATGCGAATAGTATTTGCTCTAAGCATGCAGACTTCAAAAAAATTGTGAGTCAGAGCTCCTTCCAGTGTTATGTATTACAGAGGCTGGGATAGATACTACTTTTCGGTTCGCGAACTATGTTCTGTATATGTTCTCTAGATCTACAGGACCAAGCAGAGCGATGATATTTCTCCAGTACAGTTGAATGCTACATCATCGGATTATCCAGAATATGCAGCATGTGAGGTTAGCTTTGGTCGAGTAAATGTAACAATAGTCAGCGTTTATCTCCAGCCTTCCACAAATGTCTCGCTTTCTGCATTGACAGAACTTTTTCAAACGTACACGAAAGCTGTGATATATTGTGAAGATCTGAATGCTCACAATGTGAAGTGGGGAAGTGCCTAGTGCGATCATCGTAGGAAGGAGATACAAAAACCAATCCATGATAGTTCATTGTGCTTCTTAAACGACGGTACAGTGACGTTCCTTCGGGGTTTCAATTACTCGAGTTGCCTAGACCTCACGCTCTGCTCACATAATATTGCATCTAGGGCTTAATGGCAAACAGACATTGAAACAAGGGGTAGTGATCATTTGCCTATCCTAATACAGCATCCAAAACTACGCTTTTTTATATATAGGCCCTCAGTGAAGATGACTAACTGGCAAGAATTTCGTTATCGTATGTCACACCAAGCTGATATTGTTACTGACACTGACAGCTTGGTATCACTCAGATGAAACAAATTAAACCAGCGTTCCAAATTTGTTGAAATTCCTGAAGGCTCCGGTAGAGTAGACGCTGAATACGAAAAGCTTAGGGCCATTCGCCGCAGAGCTGGAAGAAAATACAGACGCGCGGGTCCACTTGAAAATTACCGCGACTCTAAAAAAACTCATGATTGCATAAGCCGACCACTGAATAGACTATTCACAAAGCAATGGCAGGAATTCTGTAATTTGCTAACGCACCCGAGTCAAAATTGTGGAACTTTCTACACTTTCTAGGTGGACAGTAAAACATTAACAACCATTTAGGGCCTTGGCTTTACTAAAGAATGCAACAGAAATGACCATTGCCGACGTACTTTTTCAGCATATTACACGACCAAGTGCAGCAGGGCACGTGCCTCAATACACCAAATCTGTTGGGGATTATAAAGCATTGACTATTTTTTTCTTTCAATAGACATCATTATGATCTATATCGTCCGTATTCATTGAACAAATAAATAACGCACTCGCAGCGTGCCGACACAGGATAGCAGCTGGTTCTGGTGCAATAACAAAACCTGTGTACTGTGGCCACAAATACTTTGTTGAAGATATTTATAGATGCATGGACAACGGAGTGCCTTCCATCTTCCTGGAAAGTTGCAAGAGTGGTCCTTTTGCTCAAATCAGGCAAAACGTCTTTACCCATGGATTTATTCCGTCCGGTCAGCCTGACTAGCTGTCTTTGTAAACTTATGAAAATGATGATTGACGGTAGACTTCAGTGGTGAATGCAATGTATGAATGTGTTTCCAGAAAATATTGTAGGCTTTCGTAAACGTCGCTGCACCATGGATGCCATTCTAGACCTTGCCCCGCCGCAGTGGTCTAGTGGCTAAGGTACTCGGCTGCTGACCCGCAGGTCGCGGGTTCGATTCCCGGCTGCGGCGGCTGCATTTCCGATGAAGGCGGAAATGTTGTAGGCCCGTGTGCTCAGATTTGGGCGCACGTTAAAGAACCCCAGGTGGTCGAAATTTCCGGAGCCCTCCACTACGGCGTCTCTCATAATCATATGGTGGTTTTGGGACGTTAAACCCCACAAATCAATCAATCAATCATTCTAGACCTTTTTACCTATGTAGATCATGAGAGCAGCTGTGGAAGAACCGTTGTTGCAGTATTTTTAGATATAAAGCGAGAATTCGACACAACCAGTCACGCTCATGTACTACACAGTTTAATTCAATTGAGAATAGTTGGCAGAACACTAAGATGGATTGCAGAAGTCTTAAGAGACAGGAAAATTTTCATTGACACAGCTGACGGTAAAAGTAAAGAGAATGAAGTTAGGCAAGGAATTCCACAGGGTAGCTTACTGAACCCATTTTTATTGAATTGCGCTATGACTGATTTATAACATATCGTACCTACTTGTTTGAAATATTCACTATATGCAGAAAATTTGTGCATTTAGGCATCAAACACGAGTATTCAAGCAGTTCAGCAAAATGTCAGGATAAGCTGCCAATAGATAATGACTTTTTCAAAAGCAGAGGCTTGATTCTTTCTCATAAAAAACATGTGTACTTCCATTCACAAGGAAATGCCTTGAAAAATTTAAACTTCGGATAGACTTTTAGCCCTTACAACTTGTGCGACAGCACAAGTTTCAAGGGGTTAGTTAAGATAGACGTCTGTCTTGGGCAACACAAGTAAAATTATTAGAGGAAAAAGTCAACTCCCTAATCAATATATTACGTTGACTGACCGAAGTGAAATGGAGTACTTCATCTTCTTCTTTAATACATGGACATTCAGCAATCATTCGACGAAGAATAGCTTACTCTGCCCCCGTTTTACATGGGATATCCCGTAACTTACAGAAGAGGATTCAAAGATTGTTGGCCAGAAGCCCTCGTATAATTCTTGCTGCACCGCGAGCGTCTGCTGGTTTTTAAGGATTTGAGAAATCTCGTCAACCGACTTACCATGCTATGAGGTTTACGGAAACATGCAGGGATTATCTTCGGTTGGCAACTCAACACGCTAGTCATCCCCGATACTGAGCTATTCAGAAGAGATCAGCTGTAAGAGTACATATAACAATAGTAAAATTCGAAAGTTTAGTGTCTTCGTTCGAATACTGGCCTCCATGTGCATCCCACCCACAATGGCGACTCTCTACCCGAGATATTAGAACTTTGATTGCGCAATTAAATTGTGAGATTGATATGTCTATAATTGTATAAAGCAATCAAGTTTAACCAATTAGAGGAGGAGGAGGAAAGAACTTTATTCAGAGTCCGGCCAGTAGATGAGGTGGGCGATTGGCCCGCCTAGGTTACGGCCAGGAGCTCCTTGAATCCTGGCGGCTTCCTCGGCCCGCTGGACGGCCCACTTTGGTATTCGAGGACGGAGCTGAGCATTGTGGCTTCCCAGCGCGCGCGAAGGCTCTCAGCAGAGGCCGCATACTTGTTATGTGTACTAATCTCTCTACATTCCCATAACATATGCTTCAGAGTGGCTCTGGAGTCACAACGCTTGCACCTATCCGTTTTGTATATATCAGGATATAGAATTTGCAATAGTGCAAGATTCGGATACGTCCTAGTTTGTAACTGCCGCCATTCGACAGGCTGCCTTTTGGTAATTTTGGGTGAGGGGGCGGGAATATCTTTTGGTGCACCCCTCTGTAATCTATAATCTTTTGTAATTTCATTGTATCTGGTCATTCTGTCTTCCCACTCCCACTCGTCTGCCACGCCGTAATCACCGGAGGAGGCTGGGGCGGCACTTGAGAGGGCAGCTCGGTCGGTGAGCCCTCGAGCTGCGTCATGTACAGCCGCTTTGTCGCTCTCCCCCACGATGGCATGAGCAGGTGTCCATATAATGTATGTATTTCTGGTGCTTGTTCGACACCCTCCTTGTAGAATACGTAGTGCCTCCGGGGAGATGCGGCCGTAGGCAGAGTTTCTCACTGCTGTTTGAGAGTCACTGACTATCACGGTTGCGTTTGTCTGAGCTACTGCGAGTGCTATGGCTACCTCTTCCGCTGTCTCGGTACTTGTGGTGCGTATCGTCACGCATGTCGTACAGCGTTTCTTGCTATCGATTACGGCTGCGGTAAACCACCGTCTGCGCTTGTATCGAGCAGCGTTTACAAAAACTGCGTCCTTGTCATTATTGAACTTTTTTTGTATTTATTTTGCTCTTGTCTCTCGTATGGCCTTATTGTGTTCGGGGTGCATGTTTTTTTGGCAAGGGTGGTATCATCATTGTTTGCCTGGTCTTTTTTGGGATGTCCACCTTGACGCCGTGTTGCGTGTGATGCCTAGTCGCTCTAGAATATGTCTTCCTGCTCGTGTCTTAGAGAGACGTTCATATTGCGCCGTACGCTGCGCCTCAGTAAGCTCATCTATGATATTTTGCAGGCCTAGCTGTAACAGTTTGTCGGTGCTTGTGCTAAACGGTAGCCCTATAGCTAGTTCAAATATTTTTGAATGAGGCAGTCTAGCTTGATCTTTTCCGCGACTTGCCATTTTAAGTACGGCGCTACGTACACTATTGTGCTTATCACGAATGCCTGTATCAACCTTATCGTGTTTTCCTCCCTCATGCCACTGTCCTTAGCTGCTATCCTTTTTATGCGTCTGATTATTTGGGCTACAGTTACATCCAGTCACCTGAGGATTTTTCTATTGTTGCCCTTGGCTTCGATGAGCAGACCCAGTACCCTGACTTTGTCGACTATGAGTATGGATTTTCCATCGGCTGTTCTTAACTGTATTTCATCTCTATGAGCGAGCTCTTGCAGGCAGTTGCCTGGTTTGCGACCTCTACGAGTAGGTCTGTACAGCAACAGCTTCAATTTTTCCGCAGAGCAGGAAAGCCCAGTACCTTCCAGATACCGCTCGACCATTTCGACTGCTGTTTGAAGCGTTTCCTCTATTTCACCAACATTACCACTTCTCACCCATAGGGTGATGCCGTCTGCATATATAGTATGATTCGGTCCTTCGATTGCTTGCAGTTTGGTTGGCAGTCCAATTATAGCCAGATTGAATAACATGAGTGATAACACCAAGCCTTGCGGCGTACCTGCACTGCCCGTCTCAATTTCCTCCGAAACTAGGTCCCCTATCATGATCTTTGCCTTCCTTCCCATCAGGAAATTACGCATGAAATTGTACGTCCGTTGTCTCAGATCTAGATCGTTTACCCTTTTTAGCACCATTGCATGGGTTACAATATCAAAGGCCTTCTTGAGGTCTAACCCTAGAATGGCCTTTGTCACTGTTCCCGGATTATCTATAATCTGATGTTTTTACTGTCGCTTTGTGTCTTGTGTTGAGAGGTTCCTACTGAACCCTATCATTGTGGGTGGAAGCACATCCCGGTCCTCGACATAGGTAGTTATGTTCTCCAGAATCACGTGCTCCATGAGTTTCCCCACGCAAGATGTGAGAGATATGGGTCTCAAGTCCGCAATCTGCAGTTGCTTGCCTGGCTTGAGTATTAACACGATTTGCCGTCTTCCATTGTTGCGGAATCGGTCCTGCCTTCCATGATTTATTAATGAATTCAGTTAACCAAGTTATGAACTCCTCATCTAAATTGTGTAACTTTTTCTTAGTTATGCCATCTGGTCCAGGTGCTGATCTAGTATTGAGTTTTTGCAAGACGGCCCTCACTTTAGCCTCCCCAATCTCGTTGTGTAAATCATCATTTGCCAGCCCTGTGTAATCAGGGTGTGTAACGGGAAGCGCTTGAAAGATGTATGTTTTCTAGATTTCATTCAGGAAATCCAGCTGTGTACCTTGATATCTTTGTATTAATCGATTAATATTGTGCCTTTCTGCCAACTTGTTTCTGTCCGGGTTTAACAAATGTCTAAGGATGGTCCACGTTTTCGCCATTCCTATCTGGTTGTTCGTGTCATTGCACTTTTCCTCCCACTGTTGTCTGCACAGCGGCTGGGCGTATTGCTCTACATCCCTGTTCAATTTAGCTATCCTTCTACGAAGTGTCCGGTTGTGCCTTTGGTTTTTCCACCTCCGTTGTAAACCTTTATTAGCTTCCCACATGTGGAGAAACTTATTGTCTACATACTCTAGCTGCGCCTCCGGTGGCACCGTTTGCGTAGCGGCCTCCACGTGTCGTTTTAACTTTTCGGTCTATTCCTCAATACTCTGTATCATTTCGTCGGGCTTCTCTCTGATGTTCCGGAACTTGTCCCAATCGACAAGTTTAAGTTATCTGCCTTTTGCCTTCCACAGCCCTGCCCTCACCGTTATTCCAAGTATAAAATGATCGCTTCCCAAGTCATGTTGCGTATTGGTCCATTGCGTGTTCAGTATGTTTTTGGTGAACGTCGAATCTGGCGTGGTATCCGCGCAAACGCCAGTACCTGTTCTTGTAAGAATGAATGGATAGGTCACGAGCGTCAGGCTCTCCTCCTGTGCGCCGAACCACGAGTTCATGCCTTTCTGGGTTTCGATCCTGTATCCCCAGGCACCGTGTGGGGCATTGAAATCTCCTCCGATTACTAGCGCCCGGTTGCCCGTTATAGCGAGGGTTTTTCGAAACAGCGTGCGGAATTTTTGCTTTCTGGATTTAGGACTGCTGTAAATATTCAATACAAAACGACTGTCCTTTTTTTGCGCGTGGGTATGAGTTCGAGGAGAATGTGATTTATTGCCTTGATTTCTGTGTCATGTTGCACCACCGCGTAATTTCGCTTAACCAACGTTGCTAATACTTTTGTCTCCCCATCAGCACTGCCGAATGACTTATATCCCGACAATTTAGACAGCCCGTGCGTTTCTTGCACCATTTGAACATCCGGGGTCCTGGTGTCTTTAGGATGTTGTTGCAAAATGTATCGTTTACGATTATATCCTCGACAATTCCATTGCCAAATCGTGTAGCTATTTTGTCTGTCCATGGCGGCGTTACAGGCTCTGATCCGTCGGTGGCACCGAGGTCCTAGCGAACGGTTTGAAACACGTCTTAACCAGACCCCCACCACTTGAGTGCCATCCCCATATTGCTAGCTTGGCGTCGAAATAAGCCACCATTTGCGGCAATTTCTGCAATATTATCTTGCCTAGCTCCTCGATTTTGGCCTTTATGTTTGCCTTAAATCTAACTTCTTGTTGTTCGAGCTTAGTTTGCAATATTCTTTCAATTTGTTCGAATTTGGCTTCCATGGTGTTTGCGAATTGCTCCTGTCTTTCTTGTGGCGTCGCCACTGCTTTGGGTTTTTTTACCACGCTTTTAATCAGAGCGTTCTCTGGTTTACGTTTAACGTGGGTGAGGGCTGCTACCTCTTCATTAATGGTTGCGCATTTTTTTTCCATTATAACTTCTGAGGTTTCCTCGTTGCGTGTAACCCCTTCGTTTTTCAGAAATTGATTTTCTTCCCTGAGTTTTCTAATCTCATTCATAAATGCAACATTGTTCTGCCTGATCTGCACCAATTCGTTCTCTAGTGCCTTAATCCTACATTGAAGAGCAGCCTCTGCCTCCGCGCTCACCCCGGAAGCCACATGAGCCAAGCTCACCTGGAAGGGTCCCGCGGTGCCACGGACACCACTCGGTCCTTTTGGGCTTTGGGATCCTCCTCCCTCTTGTGGTAGTGGAGACCCGGTATTGGCGGTCTTCGGTCTAGACCTCGATCTGGACCTCGATTTGGATCTTGACATAGATGTGGTGGTAGTAAACGTAGAGCGGTTTTCGTTTTGTGCTTGAAGCTTGGTGAAGGTTTATGGTCCTGATACGTCCCGCGTCCGATGTTCCGATCGTTGACCTGAGTTGCCCAATCTTTGCCTGTGAAGTGCTTTCGCTTCCATCTCCTAGTAAAGCGCTTCTTCTTCCTCTCGTCGGGCTCGTTCCCAGCGGCGTCGTTTCACCTGGTACGGTACCTTGAATCTGGCCTTGCAATGGCGATTTGCCGTCGGGTGGTCTTTGCCACACAGCTGGCACTTCACTTCGCACTCGTGGTCCTGCGGTGTGTTCTCAGTGCCACACCCTCTGCATATTCTGCTATTCGGGCTCCGTCAGACATCAGCTCTGTGACCAAGGCGTCCAAACTGGTAGCACACGTCTATTTTCTTGATGTATAGTGCGCACTTGACCAGTGCTCTTCCGAAGCTTACATATCTTGGAACGCGATGCCCATCGAAGAGAACGATGACGTTCGTGGTGTTTCCCATCCTTTTGGCACGAGGACCGTCGGATTTCTCGGGGTTACCAGCATTTCCACGATCTCTCTTGCAGACACGTCCTGCGTTACTCCTCAGATAACACCTTTAGATGCATCTTTCGGAGCTGACTCGTACGCATTGGCTTCGAATTTTTTGTCTCCAATCTTCAGTTGAGCGATCGTTCTGTATTTTTGGCGCGCTCCTCTGATAATGTGCTGACCACTAGAATGTTCTGTTTATAGTTGGCACATACCGTGTCTTCTTCCGATTCATTCCTGGGTATTTTAGTGACGTTGGCGACGCAGCATTCTAGACAATTGATCCCGTAGTCAGTGACCTTGAAGCCGTCACGTGAGCGCACAATTATCTTGTAATCTTCCTTCGGCAGACGGGGCATCTTGCGCGCAGCCACAATTTGTCTTGCTCTCTGTCCCTTCCTCCACCAATTACTGACCACGCTCTCGCTTGAGAAGTGCGTTTCTTGGTCCTTGGCTTCATGCGTTGTGGTTTCTTTGTTGGCTCGTCCTCTTCTGTTCACAAGGCGCTAACCTGCTTCGTTCTCATACTCTTGTTGCGTGATATCCTCGCCGTACACGCTCATCGTAGTCATCCTGTGGCATTAACCCGAGAAGACGCCGCCTTGAGGGGGCTCAAGAAGCCAGCGTCCGTGGGCTAGGCGACGCGCATTATGCTGAGCAGCAGGAAGCAGCGGCGTCGTGCCCTCATCGGCGTTACAAAAAAGTGGTCGATGTGCCGAAAATTAACCGTCCACATACTTGAGAGTGGTATCGCGGGGTTCTGTGGAACTTCCACTTTCTTCACTGTAAGAAGGCGTTCATCAATTCTTTGATTTCGCGCTGAGAATCACTCAAAATCTGCGGAGCCGACCCGACATGCGTGTCTGCCCTTCGTGGCCCCCTGGTAATCTCCCCGTACTAATTAGAAAGACAATATTCTCGTGTATACTGCCGAATTACGCCTGAATCAAAGCTCTACGTTGGCATACTTTGTTCCTGGATACCAAGCAAGAAAGCTTTTAAGCTAAGCAATTTCACAACATTCACAACGACTAAGCTCTAGGCAATACTCTGTGCTTAACGCTTTATATGTTTATGGACACCTCCACTTCCATGGATGACTCACAGTCCTCATTAGTTTCCTTAAAATGGACCAGCTTGGGCAGCAAAGCTAGTGAGCTCGCGTATAAAATACAGAGGACGTACGCTATAGCCAAAGAATGAAACCACACCATATTGTTCCAGTGGGTGCCAAGCCACTGTTGAAGCACAAAAACTATATAGCTGATTACATTAGACATGCCGCAGCACATCTCTGCCGGCGCACGCTTAATGAATGAGGGCATGACGTGGGCGTATGAATGGCCCTACGTACACAGCAATACAATGATGTTGGTCCTCTACATAGACGACTGTGCTCTGACGTTGTCAACAGTATACCACGTGACATGGCATAAATTCTTTAACACAACATACGTAGTTTATGTATTTGTTGCTTAAAGAGATTAATGAAACTCGAAATAAATAATGAGACGCAAAAAAATTGTGCGCGCTTTTCTTTCATTTTCTTTCGTAAAATGCTACGAGTTGCGGGGCTAATGTGGCAGCGTTTCGTATGCGTTAGTGTACCCGCGGTCACCACATTGAACAGACGACCGCCGTGGAACAATTCTACGCGTTCGCGCACTGATGGTGCTCATCTACTCTACCACGTCTAAGCCAGCGTTTGCAAACCATCCCGCAGAAACAGGCAGAAGACCACAAAATAACGCTGGTCAACAATGCAACGCTGTTTGCGTGCTCGGAGGTTGGACTTGTTTGGGCACGTCATGCGCACGTCACCCTATGGTCGGATGCTGGAGAGGGTGAAGAAAAGATTTGGCTTGTGAAGGCTATGCAGAGAAGCGCAAAGGGTTTAGAGCTCGCCTCCTCTCATCCTCGTTTCACGCCGCTTCAAAAAACCTCTCTTCTCCGCTCGCGATGAACCGATTCGAAACATTTTTGTGGCAAAATGTTCCTTATCGAAGACCCAACAACTTCCACTGCCTAACTTTATTTCGGTATGGGGCCTGGTGAGTGGCCCTTTAAATCGGCGTGATTACTTGTGTTTTTGCAAACATTGTGTAGTGTGAACACTCAGTATTGAATAACGTGGGCACATTGCCTAAGAGGTGTTCTATTTGCATATGAATAGGCTTGTGTTTGCTACAAACTATGTGATGTCTTCATAAGTTCTTCATAAACAAAGCAACAGAATATCAATCAAGGAGGGTGTAGGGCAGGGGGACACTCTCCCCAATGCTATTTACCGCGTGCCTACAGGAGGTTTTCAGAAGCCCAGAATGGGAACAGTTAGGGATAAGAGTTAATGGACAGTACCTTAGTAACCTTCGCTTCGCCGATGACATTGCATTGCTTAGTAACTCAGGGGACGAATCGCAACTCGTGATTACGAAGTTAGAAAAGGAGAGCAGAAACGTGGGTCTTAAAATTATTCTGCAGAAAACAAAAGTACTGTACAACAACCTCAGAAAAGAGCAGCGCTTCTAGATAGGTAATAGTGCACTTAAAGTTGTAAAAGACTGTGCCTAATTAGGGCAGGTAATAACCGGAGAGCCGTACCACGAGATTGAAGTAACTATAAGAATAAGAATGGAGTGGAGCATATTCGGCAAGCACTCACAAATTATGACAGGTAGATTGCCACTATCCCTCAAGACGAAGGTATATAACAGCTGTATCTTGCCGGTACTTAGCTATGGAGCCGAAACCTGGAGACTTACAAAGAGGGTTCACCTTAAATTAAGGATGACGCAGCGAGCACTGGAAAGAAAAATTGGTAGGTGCAACCTCAAGAGACAAGAAGAGAGCAGAGTGGATTAGTGGACAAACTGGTGTTGAGGATATCATAGTTGAAATAAAGAAGAGGTAATGGACATGGGCCGGGCATGTAGCGCGTAGACAGGATAACCGTTGGTCATTAAGGGTAAGTAACTGGATTCCCAGAGAAGGGATGTGGGTTAGGGGGAGACAGAAGGTCAGGTGGGCAGATGAGATTAGGAAGTTTGCTAGCATAAATTTGCAGCAGCAAGCACAAGATGGGGTTAACTGGCGGAACATGGGAGAGTTCTTTGTCTTCCAGTGAACGTAGTCAGGCTGAGGATGATGATGATGATGTGATGTCAAGTTTTGCGCAACAGAAGAGAACTAGCCGGCACCACGTATTGCCATCAACCTCTCCTTATATATATTTCTTCAAAACAACGTGATGCCGTTCAACGCAGGTTGTTCCCTTTCCTGCAGCAGCAGTAGTACTATGTAGCCACCTGTAGTTTATGAATTGCGGAATAGGTGGCGTCATGTGTATATTTCTTGACATCTAGCGTAGTATTTCCCACATCTACTGTGTCCAGTATTCCCCACAAGTCTTCTTAGATTACACAATTGTAAGGTCTTTTGATATCTAGAAATGCCAGTCACAGTGACCTGTGTTCTTTTTCCGCTATTTCAATACACTGCATCAATAAAAATAGATTTTCCTACAAACTTCTACGTTTACGGAAACCATTTCGTAGTTCTCTCAGCACCCCCTTATTCTACACCCATGCCTGTAGCCTTTCCTTTACTATCTGCATCACCAGCCTGTGAACTACTAATGTCACTGTTAGAGGACGCTGGTTGTTTATGTCGTCTTTGTCGCCCTTTCCTTTATAGATCCTGCTCGTCCTGCTTAGCTTCCACTCATATGGAGCTTCATTATCCATTACTGTTTCACTCGCTGCCTCTTCTAATGTTTGCTTAGAGTTTGGTCTTTGTTTCTTTATTAGAATGATTGGGATACCCTGAGGGCCTGCTGATGTGCTATCAGGAAGTTTTGTTCTCTGCCCTTTCCCACTCCCATTGTCCCAGTGAAGCCACTTAACTATTTGGTTCATCTTCATGTGCTACGGTGCATGCAGCGCTTTCTTGATGTTTCTGTCATCATTGTTTTTATATGATTCATTGCTCTATCCTCTACTAATCTGACCCTTTGAACTGTAGTTATTAACATGTGTTTCATGCTTGTCTTATTACTCAGAAAATCGAGATGGTTCCAAAACATTGCATCTGCCTTTCTATCTTTTTTTTTTATTTCCGGCATTCATTGGGCCCCTTTCTTCTATCCGTTTCACTGATCGAGTCGGACTCTTCTCTTCTGCATCTCAAAAGATTATCTCATTTCTTTCGACATGATCTTATGGATCACCCCATTGTTTAGCATACATGCGTTCTCTGGGGGTTTCGTGACGTCTTACTATGGCTCCCTTTACTACCTCATCCTACCAGCTCTTGGGTTTGTGTCTGCTTTTCTCGGTTGATTGGACTCGTACCTTAGCAAGCTGTAACTCAAACAATCAGATTAGCTTTAAGTACGTCCACTCTGTTTCAGTATCCTCAGTGATTATTTTCTCAATCTCTCTATTTGCTATTTCTATTTGCCTTTCTGTATAAATATTACCGAGTGGTTGCACGTGTTGCCACCTTTCAAATTTTATTTCTCTTCCAAAACTCTGCTTTATACGTTTTAGATCACTGCCCAAGCTTCTGGACCCATATTAATCTATGTTCATCACCCTTAGGCTATCCTGCATCCTACGTGACATTGTTGCGTAATTTATCGTAGACTGCACCCTTCCCACCTCCTATGTTATCTGCCTTTCGCATTTCTCGGTCATGTTGCAAATGAATAAATCATGCCTTTCACACATATCCATTAGTGTTCTGCCTGTTGAGTCAGTATATCCATCCATAACTTCAATGTGCGCATTCACGTCTCCTAATATAATTACCTCGCCATCTTCTCCTACTTCGTCAATGTCATTTTCCATGCACTATACCAATCGTTGATTTTTCTCTCTGGCTTTTTCCCCTGTCCTAAAGTATACAAAACCAGGAGCGTCATTTGCCCTGCCACTTTCCCTGTTCGCTATAAATGTTCCTTCCACTCCTGCTTGACCCTTTACCAGCCTGTACTTTTATGATTGAGTGCCCCAATACCACCCCCCTTTCTGCTGGCTTCTGTTCTATTACAATATTCTCACGCGTAGTCGAGATTTTTAGGAGGTGTCCCTAAGATGTGTTTCTACAAAACCTAATACCATCGGCTTCTCTCCCCTTAGCTGTTCTTCTATCTCTTCCCACTTCAGTCTATGCCTGCCACCCTGCATGATAACATGCTCTACATCTGAATTGGCTCGGCCCACGTGGCTACGTCGATTTCTGCCACGTACTCTACGTGTCTTATATATTGGTGCCTCTGTGGAATTGTATCTGTCTATACTACCCGTCAAAGTGTCCTTCCAGTCGTTTTCCTCGTTGCGTGTCCTGCAAGTTGCCAACCCACCTCATGACCTAGCCTCCTATCGAAGTGAATTCTGCCTAGTTGAAAACCACCCCTCCCTATACAACTCTCTGCCTATTTCCACCACCTGAAAGCTTTTATCACGACTCATTCGCCATATATCTTGGCTTGCGTTGACAAACGCTTTTTGCAGGTTGCTGCCACGCACCGTTACCTCTGGTATCGTGCATATCACGACCTGTCCCTAAGGAAAAATGGCGTGCATATCATCGACCCCTTTCGCCAGTGTGGTCGCTAGTCCTGCTGTATCTTTATATACCACATCATTTAAACCGCCTGAAATTATCACGAGGCCTCGTTCATCAGTTGTAGTTTTGACTTTTCCGCTCGCTTGCCTGACTCTTGCTTGACTGCTTCCAGCTTGCGTCCTGGGAACGTCCCTATGGCATTCCTCTTGACACCACTTACCCTCTCTTTGATTGCTTTTGCGCATCGATTTAAAATCGAGTCCCCAGCGATTATCACGTGCTGTGACTTTTCAGCTGAAGCGTCCTGCACCTGGGGCTTACTTGCATCTGTGACGCAGACTGCTTTGTCCCGTCCCTGCCCCACCACTACTTCGCTGAAGCTGGGTCTTGTCACCATTGAACAGGCTGAACCTGTTTTCTCAGAACTGGCCTGCTCTTTCTTCTTTACTGTTCTGGTTGTCGGCGCCCTACTATTCTCTCCATCAGCCGCTCCTTTGTACACCTTCGCTAGTGCTTCCTCGGCGGACTTGAGCCTTTCTCCGATAGCCTTCGCTTTCCCTTGCTCTGTCACCAACGCCGTCTCGAGCTCGGTGATTCTCATCACCAGTTCACTCTGCGCAACCATCATTTTCTCAATTTTTTTCCTCGACCTCACATCGCCTACACTTGGCGTCGATCTCCACTTTATTAGGCCGCTGTGATAGCTCAGTGGTTAGAGCATCGAACAAATCTCCATTCTATTCGCGTCCACACCTGGGTGTATTCTCAAACTCACCCCACATCTTAAACATTATACAGCGTTTATAATTATGTCTCCTTGACACCAATTGTCCCACTTGATAATTACAAAACACAGAGTATGATGAGCCCTGCCCTACGAAAAAAAGAAAGTCAACGCTCTACTACAAAAACTTGCGTCTTCGGTGTACGTGCACCTTCCCACGGGTTGACAAGAGAAAAAAACACGAACAAACACACTATTACTCATACAAAGTAATAAATACCTGGGGACTGACCCCCAAAAATCCATACAATGAAATAAATGCTACAAATGTTTTAACTGCTGCTTTGTTAATTATAAAAGCAAGCTCCAAACGTGCAAAACCACTTATCTGCACAGTCGATTGGCAGCGCTCAAAAACGACTTCCATCCAGCGTGCCAGTCCGAAAAACAATGATGCAGGAGCACTACCTAGAGCTTTCACTGTGCTTCAGTGCTAGTTTCATAACCGCCTACGAGAGGCACTCTGTAGAGCGCTGGCCACATGGTGCACGTGTTCAGGGTGGACTGGATGACGTGGTACATTTTTTCAAGTGTTAAAAAACCACATGTGGCCTTGTAAGACAGCGTGGTCTACAAAGTATAGAGCATTCTGTAATTCTAGCCATCTCCAGCGTCAATCCTAGATTTGTCCTACTGGTACGTCGATGTGGAGCACCCCTTCACCAACCAATTGAAAGGATGTTATCGCATGACAGCACCCTTTGTCAAGAAGTTCACCCATTACACCCTTTCAAGTTTCTTTCGGCACCATTTCCTAAGACTGCTCAGCTCTGCTCAGCTCTGCATAATTTCCGAGCAATCTTTTTCGAACACTCAATAGACAGCAAAGAGTGCTCGTCTGGTGACAAGCCCATTTACACTATTATAGGTGAGATTTGATTTAAACAGTTAATTTTTACATCCTCAATGTTGTAAACTGGCCTGTCGCCAGCGGACACCCCAAGGGTGTTTTTGAATACGCCCCTCTAAAAGGGTAATAACGGAACCCCCTAACGAAGGGTGTTCAGCAAAAGAAAATGTAGGGTGTAGGGTGTCCTTACACTTTAGCACCTTTCCAAGAGGGTGTTGGGAGGGTGTGTGCCACCTGTTATGTAGACTCTCACACAACCTAAAGTAGATAGGCACGAGACACGTTATCAACAACTGCAAAGGGTAATACCAGAAAAGGTTCCCTGTTAAGTTTGCGTCACAAAGCAGGCTAGTTGATTATATATATATATATATATATATATATATATATATATAAACTAGAAGTGTTTTCACACAACTTGATTATTCAGCCGACGTTTCGCCGGGAGCCCCATCTTTTTCAAAGCATGATAATATTTACACATGTTCGTGTCTTCCTATAGCTTCCTAAGGCAAGAGGAAAGGGGACAGAAGAAAATTATTAACAACAAAAAAGAAGAAAAGGAGGAGGAAACGTTCTTTGTAACGTTCCCTCCTCATTTTCTTCAATTTCGATGTTGTTGTTAATATTTTTTGGGGTTGGAGATCTCATTTCTCACTTTTCTTCAATTGCTGAGTTGCTTTCATTCATTTTCGCGTGCAGTCAATGCCTTCGTTGCAGTTTCTCGTGTTGCCCCTTGAGTTTGTGCGCTTGCCTTTGCTTCCTTTGCTGATATTGCTCAAGAGATGACTGTAATGAAGCCTATCACAGAATTGGACATTCATTTCTTTCACAGGTTTACGTGTCCTGTAGACAGCTGGTGCATTGTGAACTGGTGTCTCGCTTATCGGGCATGGTTGGTGGTGTGCCATCATTGCTAGCATGCTATTCAGAGGCTTCGGATACCTGGTTTATTACAGACGCTTCTGAAACACAACTGCTTACGAGGTTTGATGTATGATGCACTTCTGAATCCTTTCAATTCTTGAATTGGTGACCACTGCAGGAGGGCACCACAGGTGACGTGGCATTACCAGGTTTGAACTACAGATGTTAGCCAGTCTGCGGTGCTGCAGAAATGAAGTCTTGGGATAAAACACACCATTTTGAGTCATCATAGCACGGTTGGGTATTTTCTCGATGTGCCAGTTTGTTTATCGTGAACCCGGCGTCCTTATGAGGCAAACGGTGAGCGTTAGGAGCACCTGAAAAACCGCATGTAGAAAACCGGGTGGCGGTTCACGTATGCGAGACTACGAATGAAAGGCATCATGTGAATGTGCAACGTATCGTGTCTTGCGCTGGAGTGACGACTTTGGAAATGCCGACTTTCGTGCGGAAAAGAGGTGCACTCGATGGTAGGTCTTTTCCCGAAATACGCATGGTCGGCTGTCAGTGAAGTAATGTGCCACTTCGTCTAGTAGCAGTTGTCGATTCGCGACAGGCTTTCGAATGCTTGAAGACTGCTCTGGGAATTGAAGACATAGTGCGGTTTTCTCCCGATGGTTGGCGATAAGTAGGTCTTGATCATAGTCACTAAAACAAGTGATCATCTCTTCTTTGATCTCTTGCTATCACTCGTCGTTCTCAAAAATGTGGGTGCAGTAAAGTCTAAATGCCTCAGCGGAGATGTAGTCAGTGAAGTTGGTGACCATTTCCCAGGATGCAGCGGTGGCATAGAGCTCCAATAGGTTGAACCAGTCTTGTGCGGTCCGTCATCCGCTGATACAGTGTACTTGGAGATGCGAAGGTTGGCCGATGGTTCTGCGATGGTGCTTGTCGCTGTGTACTGCTAAGATATGATTCCGTCGTCGATGTATTGTCAAAGCGTCATGTGGGGATTTGAGTCGATGTTGAGCAACTGATGAAAGGGCTGGCAGGTCTTCATCCCGTCGACTTGTGTAACGCTATGATAAGTGGGAGAAGTGGCCTGGCTCATATACCATGTTTATTCTAAAGTACTTCTTTCTTCTCGAATTCTACCAACGATCGCTACTTTTTTACGTCACACACACACACACACACACACACACACACACACACACGCACATATATATATATATATATATATATATATATATATATATATATATATATATATATATATATATATATATATATATTATATATATATATATATATATATATATATATATATATATATATATATATATATATATATATTCACTATTGATGACCGAGCCACTGTGGCTCATACTAGTTTTGGGCTGCGAAGAAGAAGAAAACATTTTTCGTGGCTCTGATTAGGGTGAACTCCAAACAATTTTGTAGAAATGACGCAATGCTCAAAGTTTAGGGCAAATTCACCTTATATTCGGCCAATCCCCCTCTTTCGGTACGAGCCATTCGCACAGGAAAACAACAACAACAACAACAACAAAACTCCTGGCTGTGCTCCTTATTTTGCTCGTGACATTACTGGTGGAGACGCTGGGTACGTGTAGTTTGACTGTGTCGGCCATCTTGGAGCCGGCTACATCTCCCAGATCAAAAAGCAGCCACCGCCTGCGTGGGTTCCCTCCTGAATTGGGTCCCTTGGTATCGACACCCAGAAAGATGGCAACTCCGATGACAAGCCAGCAGTCCGAACCAGCGATGCCCATGGTTCTCTGCTCGTGCATGTTTTTAATGCTCCAGAGACACCCAAGCCATTTCATGAATACATCTTCGGGGATGTTGATGACTGGCTCGATCACTTTGATCGGCTTGCCAGTATCAACAAATGGGACGACGTTCGCAAGCTGCGTCGAGTTTACTTCTACTTAGAGGATTCTGCGAAGACGTGGTACGAGAACTACGAGGGCTCCTTTGCAACCTAGCAAGAATTTAGCCGACAGCTCCGTGACGCCTATCGCCACACTGAGAGGAATGAGAGGGCTGAACAAGCCATATCCTGCAGAAACCAGCGTCCGAACTAACGAGTATCAATGTTTGTCGAGTACATGCTTTGGCTCTTCAAGCGCGCGGATCCTGCCATGCCCGAGGAAAAGAAGGTGTGGCATTTGATGCGCGGAGTAAAAGAACAGCTTTTTGCTGGGCTCGTGTGCAATCCAGCGATGACAGTCGCCTAGTTCATCAGTGAGGCAACCGCAATGGAACTTACGCTGCAGAAGTGGTCGTCACAATACGAACGCAGGATTCCAGCCACCGCATGCTCTATCGGCTTTGACAGCGAGAGACAGGCCCTCACAGACTTCAATCAAAGTATCGTTCGGGACAAATTGCGACAGCTGCAGGCAGTGGGATCCCATCCACCCGTGTCCGCCCTCGCGGATGTAATCAGGCAAGAAATCCGGCAGGCCGTCACACCCATAGCCCCGATCGAACCACCAATTCCCGAGGTCCAAGTCCTGCCATACGCAGCCAAATTGCGATCTCCTGCGCCAACGGCTACAGATCCTGCTATGCGGCCAAGGTACCCGCCCATGCAGCCATTCCACGACACTGCTTCGAGCCTGCCTCTCGGCTCAAGGTTTCCGAGCACACCCACCTTTCTGCCGTCTGCCTCAAGACAAAGTGGTAGCAAGGCAAGCACCTGGCGCACCTCGGATAACCGTCCGTTCTGCTGTCACTGCGGCGAAGTGGGTCACGTATACCGGAACTGTCAATACCGGCAACTAGGTCACCGCGGCTTCCACCCTGATGCTCGATGCCCGCGTGACGGTGAGCGCCCCCGCGAGATTGATGCCTATCTCACGGGCCAGCGAACACCTTCGACTGTCCAGCACCACCAGTCGAGATCACCATCGCCTCGCCGGTCTACGTCACCCAGTTTGCCCTCAACGTCTTCCGCTCCTTTCAAGAGCCGGTCACCAAGTCCCCGCAGGAGAAACTAGGAACGGCAACTTCTGAAGGGAAAGTCGCGGCCTGGTGAACTGTAAAAGACCCTCCTTCGACGACGCGACCAGACGAGGACTATTCCGATTTTGCAGTGTTTTCCGACAGCAGAAAGATCATTCCCACCGAAATCGCCGTCTTCGTCGACAATCATGCTGTCAACGCCCTCATCGACACCGGTGCCGACTATCCCGTAATGAGCGCCACACTGGTGTCTCAACTGAGGAAGGTTACCAAACCATGGCAAGGACCCCAGTTGCGCACGGCAGGTGGCCCTTTGGTGATGCCTACTGGTATGTGCACTGCACGCATTCAAATACGTACGTCGACATTTGCGGGCTCTTTTCTCGTATTGCGCGTGTGCTCTCGGCCAGTAATTCTAGGAATGGACTTCCTTCGTGAATACGGCGCCGTCATCGACCCCCGTGAATTACTTGTGTCGCTCGAGGATCTTTTTTGCGCTGCAACTGACAGTACACAATTCCGGAAGAGAGCACTTCGTGTTACCGATGATTCTCTGACTTTCCCACCTCGAAGCAGCCTCTTTGTCAAAGTAGAATTAAGACACGACGTGTCTGACGCCAATTTGTCTCTCCTTATTTCACGACAAATCTGTGTTGCCCGAGGAATCATTCAGCCTATGAACAGGCATGTTAACTTGCTGGTCACGAACTTCAGCGAGGAATATCGCCACATAACGAGACACACTGCCATTGCATATTGTGAAGATCTTGCCGATGCCGAATGTTCGTCCACGTTAGCTTCATTTTCATCAATTGGCCACCCTGACGAGGTCTTCGCGAGCACTCTCGACATAAACGAGAGACTACCTTCGACTCAAAGTGTAAGCCTTTTGCGTATACTCGGCTCATTTCAAGACTGCTTTGCCACTACGTCAAAACTTAAACAGACACCACTTGCTCAGCATCGTATCATCACGGAACCCACCGTGAAACCCATCCGACAACATGCCTATAGGGTGTCACAAAAAAAGCAAGACGCTATACGTGACCAAGTCCAGCAGATGCTTCAGGACAACGTTATCCAGCCATCAACCAGTCCCTGGGCTTCGCCAATTGCGCTAGTAAAGAAGAAAGACGGTACGTTGCGTTTTTGCGTTGATTACCGTAGACTGAACAAGGTCACCAAAAAAGGACGTTTATTCTCTTTCCCGGATAGATGACTCGTTGGATTGTATACGCAACGCTAAATAATTTTCCTTCATGTATTTGCGTAGCGGCTGCTGGCAAATCGCAGTGGAGGAGCGCGACCGCGAAAAGACGGCGTTTATTACTCCCGACGGCCTGTACGAGTTTAAAGTGTTGCCTTTTGGTCTATGCTCAGCGCCAGCTACTTTCTAAAGAATGACGGATACAGTCCTCATGGGGCTCAAATAGCAATCATGTCTTGTATACCTTAATGACTTCGTGGTATTTGCAGACACGTTTGAACAATACGTACAACGCCTTCAGGCAGTTCTTCAGGCAATCAGAACAGCGGGGCTTTCTCTCAAACTTGAGAAATGTCATTTTGGATATGAAGAACTGAAGTTCCTTGGTCACGTTGTGAGCCATGCCGGCATTCACCCAGATACGGAGAAAACCCGTGCCATTGCCACCTTTCCCGTGCCCACAAATAAGCGCGACCTACGCCGATTTCTGGGGCACTGTGCGTATTACAGGCGCTTTGTCAAAAACATTTCGAAGGTTGCTCAACCCCTCAACAAGCTTACAAATTACTATGTCTCGCTTGTTTGAGGTCCCGATCAGTGCCATGTGTCCGACAACCTCCGAAACCTCCTCCGGGCTCCACGTGTACTGGGTCATTTTGACGAAAGCGCCGACACGGAATTACACACTGACGCCAGCAACGTTGGACTAGGAACGGTGCTAGTTCGGTGGCATAATGGCCTAGAGCACGTGATCGCTTATGCGAACAAAACATTATCCCCAGCGGAGAAAAACTATTCTGCAAACAAAAAGGGATGCCTTGCTGTTGTCTGGGCCATAATAGAGTTCCGCCCATACTTGTGCGGCCACCCATTCAGGGTAGTTAGGGACCACCAATCTCTTTGTTGGCTAGCCAATCTCAAAGAATTCTCAGGTCGTCTAGCACAATGGCGCCTTTGGCTACAAGACTTGGATGTCACCATCGTCCACAAATCTGGACGGAAACACACCGCCGCCGACTGTCTCTCACATGCATCGGTAGAAAATGCCAACACTGACCTTGAAGACGACGACACTTTTCTTTCTGCCGTATCAGCGACCCACTTAGCTGAGCAACAGTGTCATAACTCGGAGCTCAACCCGCTCATTGACTACCTGAAGGTACGCAAATCCCACCCTCCTCAAAGCTTTGCACGCTCACTATCCTGCTTTTGTTTCCGCGATAGAGTGCTTTATAAAAACAACTTTATTCCTACATAAGCTAAGTATCTGCTTGTTGCGACAACTACGCTTCATGGTGACATTTTACGTCCGTGTTATGATGAGCCATCATATGGACACCTCGGCTATACACGCACGTTGCAACGCAATGAACGCTCCTACTACTGGCCATGGTTCACAAAGACTGTGAAGCACTACGTTCACACATGCCGCGACTGTCAGCGACGTAGGACTCCACCTTTACGACCAGCGGGCCTACTGCAACCGATAGGCCCACCAAAGGCGCCCTTCCATCAGATTGGCATGGACTTGCTGGGGTCATTCCCCACGCCTTCGTCAGGAAACCGGTGCATTGTGGTCGCTACCGACTATTTAACACGCTGCTGTGAAACCAAGGCACTTTCAAAAGCCACCTCAGCAGACGTCACCCAATTTTTTGTTAACAGCAGCGTCTTACGTCACGGTGTGCCAGCTGTCGTCATAACTGATCGTGGGACAGCTTTCACCACAGAGATGCTGCAGGAAGTGGCACGGAACATCGTAAAACAATGGTTTACCTCCCGCAAGCAAGCGGGCTGACTGAACGACTCAATAAGACAATCGCAGACATGCTGTCAATGTATGTGGACATCGATCACGAGAATTGGGACGCCATACTTCCCTACGTCACTTTTGCGTATAACACTGCTGTTCAAGAAAGTACCGGTTTCACACCTTTTCGCTTAGTCCATGGTCACGAGTTTACAACGATGCTCGACGCAATGCTCCAGCCCGACAACTTAGGAATATACCACACGGATGCTGCGAAATTCGCGCAGTGCACAGGAGAGGCCCGTCAACTTGCTCGTCACCGTATTCAACACAACTAAACCGCAGACGCGCGCTGCTACAATCTTCGCCACCGTGAAGTTGTTTTCAAGTCTGATGACGAAGTCTGGGTGTAGACCCCTATCCGACAGCATAACGGTTCAGAAAAGCTTCTTCGCCTCTACTTCGGCCCTTACAAGGTCGCACGGCGTATCAGAGACGTCACTTACGAGGTTCTCCCAGAAGACACTTCGAGACAATTTCGTTTCACCCCGCAAACTGAAGAATTCACGTTTCACGGCTCAAACCATACTTTTCGCACTGTGAATCGCCAGTGAGTGACTGACTTTATTGGTAACTGCGCGTCTTTCTTTTTGTTTCGTGTTTTCCTTGCAATCTTTCCTATTTTTTTTATTTCTCATTAAACTCTTGATTACAGAACTAACTATGTTATTCAGCCTTAGGTCTTTCATTTTGTTTGCATGGTAATTTTTGTCTGATTTTCTTTTTTTTTGCCTTGATGTACAGCATTGAGACGATGCTTCTTGAGAGAGGGGGTAATGCCACCATTGATGAACGAGCCACTGTGGCTCATACTCGTTTTGGGCTGCGAAGAAGAAAACATTTTTCGTGGTTCTGGTTCGGGTGAGCTCCTGGCTGCAAGTCTTGTTTTGCTCGTGACAATATATATATATATATATATATATATATATATATATATATATATATATATATATGACGCTATGATGACTGGGTGACGTGGCCTGGCTCATATGCCATGTTTATTCCAAAAGCACTTCTTCCTTATCTACCTCTCCAAACCATCCCTGCCTTCTTACGTCCAAGGATTCCCCCTCCCCCCCCCCCGAAAGATGGCACCAGTTACAAACTACAACAAATTGAAGAAGACAACAAACAAAACAATGCCCAAGTTCACAGTTTCACGTCCAGACGGACTTTCACTATCTCACTGAATCTTCAAGGCTGAGGGGGCAGTCCGGTGATTTCTATGACGACTCTGGTGGACGAGCTTGACTGTTGCATCCTGGATGGCATAACCACACCCTGGAAATCTGAACTGGTGATGACATCGGTTGAGTTTTTGTGAGGAACAGACAAGGTTGGGAGTGCCTGTAGCATTTGAAGTTCGGATGTCGTCGGGGTTGTATTATTAGTTGTAAATGGTGCCATCCCAGTGCTTCTTGCTTTCGTGCTTTTTGACAGACTGTGGCGAAGTGCCTGAGCGCTTGCGGTTTGCAAGCAGTGCTTTCGCGTCTTTCTCGGCGCTTTCTGTGGTGTTGCAGTCGGCGTAATGGCAGGCGGTGGGAGCGTCTCTGGCGACTTTTCTTTGCGCGAAAGTGTCTGACGTCTTGAAGTAAGGATCTTATTTTCCGATGTTTTTCAAATGGAGAGTGCGCTTTCGTCAAATTTCGCGTTCGTCGGTGCCCTCGTTGCAGTCTCTCTCGTTGTAGCATGAGTTTAGGGACTTGGCTTTGCTTGCTTTGCTGAAGCTGCTCAAGGGATGGCTGCAGTGGCATCCCTTCCGGAATGGGGCATTCATTTCCTTCGGTGTTTGACGTGTCCTGTCGACAGCTGATGCTTGGTGAGTTGGTGTCTTGCTTGTCGGGCATAGCTGGTAATGCGTCATCATTGCTAGAACGCTCTTCACAGGCTTCGGTGACGTGGCTCATTACGCACGCTTCCGAAAGACAACTGTGTACGAGGTTTGATGTATCATGCACTTCTGAATTTGTTCGATTCATGAATTGGTGAGCTCTGCATGTGGGTACCACAGGTGTCATGGCATTATTAGGTTTGAACTGCAGATTTTGGTAAGTCTGCGGTGCCGTAGAAATGACACGAAGCTCTTCAGGGGCTTCTTTTTAACTGTTCACTGCGAGTGGTTCATGCGTCTGGTAGCGTGCGATGTTCGATGCGTCTGACCCTTCTGTTTTGTTTGGACTCTCGAGAGTGTGTGCACCGGACGGTGATGCATGAAACCGTACGGAAGAAGAATGGCTTGACAGGGCATTTTTCCGATGCGTCAACTCGTCTATCATGAACATGGTGTCCTTATGAGGCAAACGGTGAGCGTCAGGAACGCTTGAAGAGCCGCATGATAGAAAACCGGGTGGTGGATCACGTATTCGAGACGAAAAACGAAGTGCATGAGGTGGGTAAGCAACGTCTCGTGTCGTGTGCTGGAGCGACGACTTCGAAAATACCGGCTTTCGTGAAGGGAAACCTGGTAGAAAGCTACGTTCCTTGAGAAATACGCGTGGACTGTGACGGCCGCGTGTGGTTGTATGCAGATGGCGGGTAATTAGGAAGTCCTTGTCGTAGTCGTTAAAACGGGCAATCATCTTTTCTCTGATTTTTTGCCATGATTCGTCGTTTTCGAATATGTGTATCAGGTAAAACTTAAATGCCTCACCGGAGATGTAGTCAGTGAAGTTGGTGATCATTTCCCGTTCCGACCATGATGCAGCGGCGGCATGGAGCTCGAACAGGTTGATCCAGTCCTGTACGAGTCCGTCGTCCGCCGATCCGGTGTACTTAGGGATGTCAACGTTGTCTGATGCTGCTGTCATGATGCTTGGTGGTCTTGGTGGTCCGCGTTCTTCTGTGTTCCACGTTCTGTCACTGCGTCTCGCTGAGGTCTTCGATGATGATGGCCGGGCGATGAAGTGGTTGCGAGGTCTTCATCCTGTCGACTCGTGTGACGCTATGATGACTGGGTGACGTGGCCTGGCTCATACGCCGTGTTTATTCCAAAAGCACTTCTTCCTTATCTGCTTCATATATATATATATATATATATATATATATATATATATATATATATATATATATATATATATATATATATATATATATATATATATATATATATATATATAATGCCACTATTGATGAACGAGCCACTGTGGCTCATATGCGTTTTTGGGGGCGAAGAAGAAGAGAACATCTTCGTTGCTTAGGTTCAAGTGAACTCCTGGCTGCAGGTCTTGTTTTGTTCGTGACATTACTGGTGGAGACGCTGGGTACGTGTACTTCGGTTGTGTCGGCCATCGTGGAGACAGCTACATCTCCCAGAGCAAGAATCAGCCGCCGCCTGCGTGGGTTACCCCCTGAATTTAGTCCCTTGGCATCGACACCCAGAAAGATGGCATTTGCGATGACAAGCCAGGCAGTTCAAACCAGCGATGGCCATGATTCTTTTCTCGCCCATGTTTTTCACGTGCCACAGACACCAAAGCCGTTCCAAGGAGACATCTTCGAGGATGTTAATGACTGGCTAGACCACTTTGATCGGGTTGCCAGTGTCAACGAATGAGACGATGTTCGCAAGCTGCGCCGAGTTTATTTCTACTTGGAGGATTCTGCGAAGACGTGTTACGAGAACCACGAAGGCTCCTTTGCAACATGGCAATAGTTTAGCCGACAGCTCCGTGACGCCTATCGCAACACCGAAAGAAAGGAGAGGGCCGAACAAGCCATATCCAGCAGAAACCAACGGCCGAACGAACGTGTATCCATGTTTGTCGAGGACATGCTTCGACTCTTCAAACGCGCGGACCCTGTCATGTCTTAGGAAAAGAAGGTGCGCCATTTGATGCGCGGAGTAAAAGAAGAGCTTTTCGCTGGGCTCGTGCGCAATCCACCGACGACAGTCGCCCAGTTCATCAGTGAGGCAGCTACAATGGAATGTACGCTGCAGCAGCGGTCGTCACAATACGAACGCCAGATCCCGGCCACCACATGCTCTATCAGCTCTGACAGCGAGAAACAGACCCTCGCAGACTTCATTCGAAGTATAGTTCGGGACAAATTGCGACAGCTGCAGGCAGTGGGATCCCATCCACCTGTGTCAGCCCTCGCGGACGTAATCAGACAAGAAGTCTGGCAGGCCGTCACACCCCTAGCCCCAATCGCACCACCGATTCCCGAGGCCCCAGTCCTGACATACGCAGCGGCATTGCGATCCCCTGCGCCACCGGCTACAGATACTGCTACGCGGCCAAGGTACCAAACTATGCAGCCATTTCACGACACTGCTTCAAGCCCACCTCTCGGCTCAAGGTTTTCGAGCCCACCCACCCATCCGCCGTCTATCTCAAGACAAAGTGGTAGCAAGGCAAGCACGTGGCGCACCTCGGATAACCGTCCGCTCTGCTATCACTGTGGCGAAGCGGGTCACGTTTACCGGAACTGTCAATACCGGCAACTAGGTCTCCGCGGCTTCCACCCTGATGCTCGATGCCCGCGCTACGGTGAGCGCCCCCACGAGATTGACGCCTATCTTACGGGCCAGCGAACACCTTCGACTGTCCAGCACCACCAGTCGAGATCACCATCGCCTCGCCGGTCTACGTCACCCAGTTTGCTCTCAACGTCTTCCGCTCCTTTCAAGAGCCGGTCACCAAGTCCCTGCAGGAGAAACTAGGAACGGCAACTTCTGAAGGGAAAGTCGCGGCCCGGCGAACTGTAAAAGACCCTCCTTCGACGACGCGACCAGACGAGGACCATTCCAATTTTGCAGTGTTTTCCGACAGCAGAAAGATCATTCCCGCCGAAATCGCCGTCTTCGTCGACAATCATGCTGTCAACGCCCTCGTCGACACCGGGGCCGCCTATCCCGTAATGAGCGCCACACTGGTATCTGAACTGAGGAAGGTTACCAAACCATGGCAAGGACCCCAGTTGCGCACGGCAGGTGCTTATCTCTCTCACGGGCCAACGTACTCCTTCGACTATTCGGCACCACCAGTTGAGATCACCATCGCCTCGCCGGTCTACAGCACCCAATTGGCCCACCAAAGGCGCCCTTTTATCAGATTGGCATGGACTTGCTGGGGTCATTCCCCACGTCTTCGTCTGGAAACCGGGGGATTGTCGTCGCTACAGACTACTTAACACGCTACTGTGAAACCAAGGCACTTTCAAAAGCCACCGCAGCAGATGTCGCCAAATTTTTTGTTAACAGCATCGTCTTACGCCACGGTGCTCCAGCTGTCGTCATAACTAATCGTGGGACAGCTTTCACCGCTGAGATGCTGCAGGAAGTCTTGCGATTAAGTGGCACGGAACATCGTAAAACAACAGCTTACCACCCGCAAACAAATGGGCTGACTGAACGACTCAATAAGACAATTGCAGACATGCTGTCAATGTATGTGGGCATCGATCACAAGAACTGGGACACCATACTTCCCTACGTAACTTTTGCGTATAACACTGCTGTTCAAGAAAGTACCGGTTTCACATCTTTTCGCTTAGTCCACGGTCGCGACGTCACGACGATGCTCGACGCCATGCTCCAGCCCGACTACTTAGGAATATACCACACGGATGCCGCCGAATTCGCGCAGTGCGCAGAAGAGGCCCGTCAACTTGCTCGTCACCGTATTCAACGTCACCAAACCTCAGACGCGCGCCGCTACAATCTTCGCCACCGTAAAGTTATTTTTAAGCCAGGAGATGAAGTCTGGGTGTGGACCCCTATCCGACAGCGTGGACGTTCCGAAAAGCTTCTTCGCCGCTACTTCGGCCCTTACAAGGTTGTGCGACGTCTCAGCGGCGTCACTTACGAGGTTCTCCCACAAGGCAATTCGAGAAGTTCCCGTTTCATCCCGCAAACTTAAGTCATTCACGTTTCACGTCTCAAACCATACTTTTCGCGCGGTGAATCGCCAGTGAGTGACTGACTTTATTGGTAACTTCGCGTCTTTCTTTTTGTTTCGTCTTTTCCTTACATTTTTCCTATTTTTCTTATTTCTCATTTAAATTTTGTCCCCACAACCAACTACGTTATTCCGCCTTACGCCATTCATTTTGCTCGCATGCTAATTTTCATGTAATTTTCTTTTCTTTTTTGCCTTCATGTACAGCATCGAGACGATGCTTCTTGGGAGAGGGGGTAATGCCACCATTGATGAACGAGCCACTGTGGCTCATATGCGTTTTTGGGGGCGAAGAAGAAGAGAACATCTTCGTTGCTTTGGTTCAAGTGAACTCCTGGCTGCAGGTCTTGTTTTGTTCGTGACAATACATATTACATATATGTATGTATATATATATATATATATATATATATATATATATATATATAGATATATATATATATATTATATATATATATATATATAATATATATATATATATATATATATTTGAACGTAGATGCGCTTTCACATAACAACTCTTTATTCTGCCGATGTTTCGACGGGCGCCCTGTCTTCTTCAAAGCATATTAATATTTACACAAGTTTTGTGTCTTCTTCAGGAGGGAAGGGGTCAAAAGAAAAGTAAAAAAGAAGAAAAGATACAACGAAACGGGAGGAGAAACGTTAAATAAATATAGAAATTATAGGTGAAGAAGCAAGACCGACACGGTGGAATTAGAAAGGGGCAGCATCTCAACAGGGTAGGGCAGAGGTAGACGAGCAATGCCATCATTGTCCACAATACCTACCCCGCACCCACTCTTCCCCATGTGGCCAGTGTGCCGCCATTCTTGTATTTCACCTTCCCGTGTAATCCACTGGCGGCTCGCTCCTGTTTGAAGTTTAAGACAAGTTGATGGGGAGAGCTTAAGCACTTCGAGTGCGTGCTGGTGGCGTCGGGAGGAATGAAAGGGCCGGTAATTGAGGTGCGGCCATCGATATTCGTTATATGCAATGGCTCCTGCAACGAAGGAACAGAAAATTTGTGTTAAAAATAAAAGAAGAATAAAGGGGGAGGGGAGGACTGTACTACATCCGGGACCACTTATCTGTGCGTTCCGGCTGTGCTTGATGAGGCAAACCACTTCTATGTTGTCAGATGCATAGGCTAAAAGATTTGTTAGCGGGTAATAGTATTGTAATGAGAACGGACTGATTAGAGAGAAGCGTTGGCGTCTTTTAGCGGTCGTAACGCTGACAGAGTGCCTGGGAGTTCATTTATTCCATATTTATTTGTGTTAAATATTTAGATAAAATAAGATTGCCGTTGTTCCCGTTCTCTGATTGTTCGAAAGTTTTTTTTTTCGAACAATCAAGAGAACGGGAACAACTTAGAACAAGACAACCAAAGGGCCTCGGACCGTGAATTGGACGCACTAAAGGAAGAAACCAGTGCATTGAATGTTAAAACCTAAAAATTAAGTGGCTATCTTACGGTATTACAAAAAATGAATAAACTAATTGAGATCCTAGAGAATATCGTGCAGGAACAAGCTGCTAAACTTGCAGATTATGAAAATCGCTGTCGACGCATTAATCTTTTGGTTTTCGGTGTTCCCGAAAGCAAGGGAGCTTCAGCTGTTGATTTAAAGATAGCCGTGGTCGAAGCATTTTTAAAGAAACCCTTCGTATAGAAATTCACACGATTGAAAGAATCTATCGACTTGGTAAGGAAAAACTTGGAAAAGATAGGCCCATAATTATGAAGTTTTATGATTACCGTGAGAAAGAAAGTGTTGTAAAAAACTGCAAGAAACTTAAGGGGACAAATATAACCATAAGCCACGACTACGCCCGAGACACGGTTGAAATAAGGCGCAAACTATGGAAAAGTGCAGCTTCAGATAGGGCTAAAGGTGCGCAGGTTAAGTTCGTGCATGATAAGATAAGAATAAACGGTGATATTTACGGCTGGGATGTCACTCGAGAAGAACGATACCTGTATCAAAATCATGCTGATAAACAGAAACAGAGATATGCTCTTGAAGCTGCCGGTGCAGGAAGGAGCACTACAAGAAACGAGAGCATGTCATATAACGCGCAAGGAACGCCCTTTTTTTACCACAGACATAGCTCCGGCTTCTGTTATTTAATGCCCGAAGCATTGTTAACAAAGTAACGGAACTTGAACACGTTTTGCTATCACGAAGTCCTCATGTGGTGGCCATATCTGAAACGTGGCTACACAGTTGTGTCCCTGATAACTGCATTGTGCCAGAAGGCTACAAAATCTTTAGATCTGATAGGGACTCGCGAGGGGGCGGGGTCACTATCATAGTAAAAAACTCTGTTGTGGCTGCGCATGTTCAAAGCAATGTACCAGAAACAGTGTGGTGTAAAATAAGCCTTTTTAACACAGTATACCTTCTTGGTGTCGTGTATAGACCACCCGCCACAGCAACAGACTATCTTGATAAATTGAATAACTTCCTTTGTGCCCCTGTATATGGGAACACCAGGCTGATTCTTACTGGAGACTTTATTCTGCCTCACATTAACTGGGACGCTTTTTTGCCCGGACACGTCGAGATTCATAGTGGAGAAAAGATGTTAGAAATTATGTTCGCTCGTAACTTAAAACCAAATAGTGCGCGAATATACACGGATGACACCTTCGTGTCGGTCAATATTGGACCTGGTGTTCCTTTCAAAAAAATTGTGCGATTATATTATCTGTGTTGATGAGGGAATTTCCGATCATAGATTGGTCTATGTTACTATTCCATTGAGTGTTTCACGAGCTAGAACCTATAAGACCGTGCAAGTGAAAGATTACACAAATGCTGATGACACTTCAATTCTTGACATGCTGGGGTATTCATTTGGTCATTTTGAGCACGTATCCGAGCGCCAAACAGTTGATGAATTGTGGCAACGCTTTAAAGATAATAATAAACATTGCATCGGCAAATTCGTCCCTAGTATAGTAAAACAGACTAAAAAGCTCAATCCGTAGATAACACGAGATAGTATTCACAAAAAGCGAAAATTAAAAGTCTGCGAAGGAAAAGAAACCATGACTCCGAGGATATAGCACGTGTACGAAAAGAATTGAAGAAATAATTGTTTGAATTTAAGCGCGCTTTTTTGGTCAAAAGTTGAGTTTTTTCATTAGAAATTCACCTCACAAGTTCTGGCTTTATATGTCCGATCGGCGCGACAAAATTGACCAGCTGAAACGTGAAAATGAAATCGTGACGAAGAATGTTGATATTGCAGATAGTCTTAAAATTTTTTTTCACTCAGTTTTTACATGGCGCAGGTGTGACACTGAAACAGAGGATGTAATATGCCACTTATCTGAGCCGACAGGAAAAATTACTATCAGTCGAGAAGGAGTATTGAATAGTCTATTGTCTCTTGATTCCAAAAAAGCATGCAGACCTGATGAAATGCCCACCCCTTTTTTGCAGCGTTTTGCGGAGTGGATATCTTACTACTTAGAAGCTATTTTTCAAAAATATCTTTGTACTAGTTCAGTGCCATCAGACTGTTGCACAGCTGTAGTTGTTTCTGTGTTTAAGAGTGGTCATCCGTTGTCCGCTAATAATTACCATCCCGTAACGCTCACATCTATTTGCTGCAAAATATTGGAACATGTCCCGGCTGCGGCGGCTGCATTTCCGATGGAGGCGGAAATGTCGTAGGCCCGTGTGCTCAGATTTGGGTGGACGTTAAAGAACCCCAGCTGGACAAAATTTCTGGAGCCCTACACTACGGCGTCTCTCATAATCATATGGTGGTTTTGGTACGTTAAACCCCACAAATCAATCAATATTGGAACATGTGATTGTCAAGCATGTCATCACATTCCTAGAAAATAAAAAATACTTTTATCCTTATCAGCATGGTTTTAGGAGTAAAGCTTCGACTACAACACAGCTTATCGAAACTATTCATGACTTTGCGACAGCTTTAGATATGAATGAACAAATTGATGTCATATGCATAGATTTCGCTAAGGCCTTCAATAAGGTGCCTCATGACAGATTACTGTATAGGCTTCACTGAATTGGACTAAGTCAACTTTTACTTAATTGAATTAAAGCCTACCTAAATGACAGGAAGCAATTCGTGAAAGTTGATAACTCTACGTCTAGCTCACTAGAAGTGTTTTCTGTGGTTCCACAAGGCTCGGTTCTTGGGCCCTTCTTGTTTCTGATAAATGTCAATGATATCGCAGATATCACAAAACCCCATGTTAAGCTCAAGCTGTTTGCTGATGATTGTTTATTTACGTGCGAGTGACTGGTAGGAAGGACCAATTGAACATTGCCGAATGTCTAAATGAATTAGACTCATGGTGTGAAGCTTCGGGAATGGAAATCAATAATTCGAAATCTACCGTCACCGACATTTCTAGGGAAAAAATGGTAATTTCATTTGAATACTGTATCGTTAATCACACCTTGTTGACAGTTAATGCGTTTCAGTACCTAGGTCTCACAATAACGCATAACCTAAAGTGGCACACACGTATTGATTATGTTTGCTCTAGGACCTCACAAAACTTGTACATATTAAGAAAAAACTGAAGGGTGCGAGTATGGACGTAAAACTTCTTGCTTTTGAAACTTTCGTACGGCCGATACTGGAATATGCCAGTATTGCCTGGAGTCCCCACCAAACAGTGCTTGTAAATAAACTTGAACGCATACAACGGCTTGCAGCTCGCTTTATATGCTCGAGATATAAGCAGAACGACTCAGTCACAGAAATGCTACAACTATGTAATCTGGAGACGCTCCACAAGCGCAGACGCAAAAAGAGATTAAAGTTTCTTTTTCAATTATTAGAAGGTGAGTTTAAAATTAACAGAACGACTACATAGAACAACCTGGGAAACGAATCGAGAGGGGAAATCATACACGAGTACTGCACCCTTATTTTGCACAAACGAAGGTGTACCGTCAAACTTTTTTCTCCGATGTCATTGAAGATTGGAATTGGTTACCGAGTAACATAGTCAATGCGGGTGATGTTAATAACTTTTTGCATTTACCTGATCTACATTTACGTGATTTATTGTAAATAATATTGCGATTGTTATTTGTTGAATTGCTAATCAGGGTGTGTGTTTTTCGCTTGAATGGAAGATCTTTCACGGATTTGTATATATGTATACCTGGTTTATCATTGGGAGATGTATAGTTATATCCCCAATTTGTTTGTACAGTGTGTCGTACCTTTCCTGTAACGACCCTCAATAGAGGGTTGACAGTATTTCTAAATAAAAAATAAAAAATATGTTGTGTGGAAATGCGACTGGCTCAAATATTTAACACATATATGACCACCTGCTGCGATCACTATGAAGTTCATTATTGAATCTTACCTAATGGCCCCGCTGACAGTGATAATGACTTTCCCATTGCGTACCCCTGCATACATAGCCATCTGCAAAGGGGGCTTTTACGCACATAACTTACACCGCTGTCCTGTTTTTAAAAGAAAAAACAAAAGGGTTATTTTGAACACCCTGAAGTTTTGTGCCCCTTGAATACGGCTACCAGGTGGCTCTGTGAAGTTTCCTTTCCACAGAAAACAGACGCCATGCACATCTGCTGTGCCTCAGCAGCCAAATTTTCCACGAGCCAGCGTTGAGGACAGGCTAGTCCAGACGTGTTTCAGACTCTCTTCCTACGACGAGCATGTATAAGCTGCGAGGGAAACAAAAAATTAACTGACGTGTCTGTTGCCGAAGCCGAATTTGGCAATCTTTTTATAATTATCAGGAATAATGTGTTATAAAAGAGCAGGATGTACAAAAACCAGACATGTTAGAACAAAAACTTTCTCATTGTTTCTGGCAAACACATTTTCAACTTTGCAAAATACTATGCAATTTCCACATTTCAGATCTGTCACAAAATATGCTTGAGTAGTGCTCCTGTATAGTGCGTATACATGCCAATTCAGTGATAGAACAGCACGTATATGACGGTACGCACTTTCATCAAGTATTCATTGCAGCCAACAAATAAAATTAAATTTTGAGTTTTATTTTGATTACATCTAATATAATTTTGTTCCGGCTGCTTACTTTGGGATGATTATACCAATAATGTAAAAAAATTGCTTTTACTAAATTACTATCGTCTGCTGCTAAATTATGAATAGTAATTTCATTTATTGCAGGTGGCTAAAACGGCGGTGCCCCTCACTCATTCCTCACATACCCCTCATTAATTACAAGCTGTCGATTGAATATTCAAAGAAAATTGTGGAAATGCCAAGACATACTAGGCACCCAACGTGAACAACATACTATCCCAATAAACCATGCAAGCTTGTGCAACAATTTCCGGTACCCAGAATCATGGAAGCTATTGGCCGCGATTTAGCGATACACAATTAACATTTGATCAGACTGATTTCCGAAGTTGTATATCTTCTTCAATGTCAACAGCTTGGAAACATGCAGTTTATGTTCCTAATTCTCAGAAAAAAATACACTACGCAATTTTACACTTTCACAGTTACATGTGCATGCCTTATGAATGCATACCATCATGTTTATTCTTATTGCAAGTTTTGAGCGATAAGTAATATATTTGTTTCTGAAAACCCCATAAATCCAATCAACACCCATAGCGCATGCCTAGAATATTTACTTAAGCTTCTCATCTCATGTTAAGACAATTAAAACACTATTCTGACAACAATTAGGAACAAATAAAGCATGGCGTCTTGGACCCCGCACAGGAGCCTTATTAACAAGTGACAAACATTCTGCTTTTATTCGTGGCCAGTCTGTAGTTTTTCAACATTTTCATGTATGTTTCTGACCAGGTGGGTTTAAGGTTGTCATCTATTAGAAAATGTCATCGGAGGCGTTGGTCTAAACTGTACCTATTGTTCGTATACGTGAAAGTGTTTAGCACTGTTTGAACACCAAGGTTGGGCAAGGCGCAATAATTAAAAATGACAACAAAAATATTTAAATTCATGCATAGTGAGAACAAGGTGAGCTAAAGGACTAATAATCGACATAGAGCTCGAACAGTTATTCTACGAAAGCTACAGCTTTTCGCCTAAGTTAGCCATGACAAGTTTGTTCAAAAATACAGTTAAAGTTTAACGAGTGGCTCAAAATTTATGGGTTAAATATATAAAACTGTCTTAGACACGTTCACTCCTATAGAACACAATATGAACAGGCATGAGAAAAAATCCCCGAATTAACGAATCCAAGCATACGCGCATTAGCCTTGATTAACGCTTACAGCTAACAAATCCCGTCTTTGTCCAACAATTATTTAACTAAAATATCGGTTCATCGCGAGCAGGGCTCTCTTCGATTACGGCTGCCGACAGAGGCGCGCGCCGCCACAACTCTGCTCAAATCTGGCGCCGAATTCCCACTGCCCATGCACGCACTCGCTGCTTCGCACACCGAAGCTTGCTTCAATCGAAAGAAAAAGGTGACCCGCGCTTAACGTTCCACAAATTTGGTTTCACCCTGATAAAGTTACACGCACAGACAGGTTCGCTGTGTTAAAAAACCTCACTTATTGTCCACATGTTACGAAAAATGTAGCACGGTGTCATTATCTCGTTCTCGAAGTTAACAAAGCACTGACACCAGAATTGTGGTAAATACCTAGCGAGTTCTCTGCAATACGACGCCACGCGTCCTCGCTTGAGTATAGCTCATCTTCGTAATAAGAAGCACCGGCAGAACACAGACCACAAACACAGAGCGCAAACACACCTCAAAAACAAGAAATAACGATGTAAAACCGACCCCCTGCGAGACGGCTCACCAGAAATCAACAAGCCCAAACAAGTACCTTGCTGGCAGCCCCGCAGATGCCTTTGCGCACTGAAAAAGCTTTAGTAATGCATTTATATATAAAACGTGTACTTAAATATGTATTACTAAAATATGTAAAGCACAAAATATTTTATTGCAAGAGCAATTATATGGACATTCTCGGCTGTATTTTGCCATCACCATAATTGTCATTCGCCGTATACGTATACATATCTATATATATGAAAACACAAGAAAGAAAGAAATCCAGAAAAAAGCACACCAGTGCGCGAAATCGAACATGGGACCTCTGCATGTGACCTTTCAAACTGTTGCTATCGCGTTCATTGCTTCATCTTTGTAGCAAAGCTGTGACTGTTCTTACTTCTACAAAAAAATAAAAGTAGAAATTTGAGCATGCGAAATTTACACCTTTGCAAGTACAACGCAATTTGGAACAAACGAATGACTGCAACAATATTCAACACAAAACGCTCATGTTTTCTAATTCAAAATATAGCATTGTTGATGCAGACAAGTACACGCGAGATTTTATTGCAATAATTGATGGCACTTACGCATTGGCGTGCCACCCACTGGAGGGGGTGGGTGGCCGTAGGTCACTAAAGAGGGGGCAGAATAAAGCCCTATACTTAGAGAAATAATTAGGGGGCACTGTAACCTGATGGAGGGTTGCAGTGCCCCTTCCTGATCACCTCATACTTCGCCCCCCCCAGAAGTGATGTCAAACTGAATACATAGCAAATACAAACTTTACGGTGTGGAGCGTGGCAATCCACGATATATATATATATATATATATATATATATATATATATATATATATATATATATATATATATATATATATATATATATATATATATATATATATATATATATATGGTGGAGAGGCGTGTGTCTCGCCCTTTCCCCGTGCCCTTCTTCCCTTGGCTTTGCAAAGGCGCTGCTTGCACTGACCTGACCATTTCCTGAATTTTATTTCTTGCCATAATGAGTCACTTTCTCGCGTTCCCGCATGGTTTCAGAAGGCCGTTTATTGTGTTTCTTTTCGACCATGCACGTCTCGCCTTCAAGAAGCTTGTGAAAATGATGTGCCCTCGACCAGCTGTTCACTGAGCAAGGCTTTTTGTAGTAAATTCAAGCTTAGTTTCTCAATTTCTTCTACACAATATATGTCTTGTCCGTCGATCATGACAGTAAGCCATCCATTTATTGGCATTTATAGTGGGTGACATAAAAAGGTAAAGAAATGTCGAATCTTATATTGAGTGCAAAAAAGGTTATTTTCTTTTACATTTTCTCGATTATTTTTAGTGTCCTGTGAGATGTGCCAATGCCTCTACCATTTCCTTGATTTTGTGATCGCTGCGACATTGCAATCTTATAAAATGCAGTACAACAGGCACTTGGCGATATGCACATAATTTTATTGCAAGCATGAATGCAGCTCAATTATTGCATGTGCACTATTTGCTCCTGTGGTCTGGTGCTTTCGGTGCTCAACCGCTGACCCGCTAGTTGCAAAATCGGAAGCCGGTAGTTCATGGCAGCCACAATTTCGGTAGAGGTGAAATCGTTCGAGACCTGTGTAGTTAGACTTAGGCGCACCATAAATAATGCCAAGTGGTCTACATTGGCGGAGTCCTTCAGTACGTTGTCGTTCACAATCACATGACGGCTTTAGGTCGGTAAACCGAACAAACAGTATTGCAATTATAGGTGTAAACCTTTCACCTCTTCAACTAACACCCTCACGAACGGCATAATAACAGCCTTAAGCAACTTACACCAATATGTTAGGGTGTACCAGCAACGAAAAGGGTGTTACACCAATTACAAAAGGGTGCATTACAGAAAACACCCTTCTTGTACCCATAAGGATGTGAAAAATGTTACTGTGTATAGTGCGCAGTGTTGATCTTCAAGTGAAGTGAATGCAAGATGCAGAATTGGGAACGAAACTTGCACATTGTCGACAGATAGCTTGCACAGTGAGAGCAATGTAGTTTTTCTAAATTTCTTAGGTAAACAATCCTGGATACATGCAGTTCTTAATCTCTTGCTCTGCAATGCTACAATCAGTACCTTACAATTGTTCAATACCATCTCGTGTCCACAGCGTACGCACTAGTTTTTAATTTTCAGCCATAAGCCCGCATCATGCGTAATATGCATTTAGGTGATGGGTATAAAAATTAGCAGGCTTGTTACGTTTCGAGTTAGAGCAAAAATACACAGTCACTACAGCTACAATTTCTCGTCGCGAGTAATGACCGGTCTGCTGAGTATGCAGCGAACACGTATGCTAAATGAACAGAGTTATAGGTGGCTGCTCACAGATTGAAAAGGTCATATTCCAAGAAAATAAGCTTTAGGCATGTATTCCACATTTGTGTTGCTTGTACATAATTGTTGGTGCTCACACAGTACACTAAACAACTGCTCAGCTCTCAGCACAATCTCCTTTTGGCATAGACATATTCATAGAACGTGAGCACCCATTTGCATGCAAGCACCCCTGAAACCACTTGGTGGCACATGGTGTGAATCTGTCCAAATGCTGGATGAATAGAGGTGACATCCATTACCTACTTGCTATTGTTTTCACTTTTTTAGTATGCTTGTGTTTGAAAGCTGAAGTTGTTTTCACCCTGCTACTTCTAGATGTTCAGACTTGAAATACGTACTATTTTGCAGTGTGGCTTTGGATAAGTGAAAATCATGTACGTTTGATATTTTTTCATGGCAGTATTGCACAAAATTTCACTTCGTGTGGTAGACACTAGAGCTATGACAAGTTTATTTAAACAGAAGCAGGTGTGCTCAAAGAAATCTGGGACGTTTTTGTCCTATACAAAAAAAGAAACACTACCACCCCCTATGCACACAATCTTGCTCACCATGACAGTATTCACGTGCTTCATAAAGCTGCGCTGCAAGTGCTCATCGTCTTTAAAATTTATTATTTTAAGGAGCCACTTAAACATAATTGCAAGGCTATTGTTATTTAGCCTAGCCTTGTGAGCTTTGGCGAATATTTTAGTAAACTTCTATGAGCTCAACACAGTTCATTAAGACAAAACAGTTCCGATTTTGGATAAGTAACTGTCTCACAAGGCTCAACTAAAGGTAAGAGAGCCTGTTTATCTCCCTCACCAGGGGGGGGGGGGGTTCATTTCGTAATGCAAATAATAATTTCTGGCGATTCACGTGTCAACCATGACTTGATTATGAGTCAAAAAGTGGTGGGCAAATTTAAATTGATACTGGCTTCCAGGAGTTACAACAAATGGCGTTGTAGCTTCGCAGGAGACAAGACTGCTTGTCGAAACATTTGCTCTGACACCTCGTGTTCACAAATTTTTCATACTTACAAGCTTTCATCCTTAAAGGGTTAGTTTGATTCACCTACACCAACGGAAACTGGTTCATGGTTTTGCACGAGAAGTTGTGAACTTGTGCAGCAAGAGTGCAGCAGTGCAACATCACAAGCGAATGACAAGGTGCCAGCAAGCTAGAAACCTTACTTTTGTTCGCTTAATTCATTGAGGAGCAAAGATATTGCCAAAACATGCCACGTTTTAAGAGGTAAGTATGACACCTACGTCTAATGCTATGTCATCTGTTAAGCTATGCGTGTGACTGTACAAAACAGGTACCGTCAGTGTAGAAGTTAGAGGACATGAACTAGTGCTGGTGGTGTACCCCTGCTGCACCCTTTGAAACGAATGGTGCTGTTCAAAGGCCACCTCTGCTGCACCACTGAACCGACTGACATGGTGAAGCACCTTGTAGAGTGAATTAGGTGGCGTAGGTGACTCGAGCTAATCCTAAAGCACATGAGCGTCTTTGTATTTCACTCTATCGAAAGGTGGTCACTGTGGCTGAGATGGAACCTGTGTTAATGATCTCAGCAGTGCCATATATTGAAGCTAATGTATACAGAGATAGTTTTTCAGTTTTGACGTCATCAAAGTGTAGATTTCATACCACGATAGACAGCCAATGCTTGCAGCCAATCTAAAAAACCCCTCCACGATAAGTGTACTAAAACATACACAAGTACGGTATTGCATGTGTGAGGATCTAGGTAACCTGCTGTAGTGAACTTTAAGATGTTTCAATGTGTTTGCAGAGTGGACATTCAGGGGTAGTTAGCCTGTCGTTGAATGGCAGTCTGGAAAATCAAGTAACATTACCAGATATCAATAGGCGCATTCAAAGAGTAGAACGTTTTAAAAATAACCAAATAAACTCAATTAACTAGTAAACAGCAGTATGTTATTCATATAGGCAATGGTTTCTGAAGACAGAGGTATCACTCGGGGTTGATTCTTCACAAGGCTTGTCTTGCAGCAGGTACCTCGGTCTCTGCACACAGCTGCTTTCATGACAGGTAGGCCAGGAGGCTGGGGCAGAAAAAGTATTACTGATTTATGTGACGCTTTCTTTGTCACACTTTAGCGAAACTACACCCATAATCAAGTGATGCTTCCCAAGTGTGGCAGCGGTAAACAATTGACTCGTACGTTTTCTTTTTACTAAGATATGGGCTAGCTACGAAGACACATGCGAGCAACGCTGATGTAATTGCCTTTTTTCATCGCAACGGCCTGCTTTGTGTGACCTGGCGATACAATTTAAGTATTCACTATTGAGTCAGTGACTCCCTTTCATGTGAAGCCTTGCCGCAATAATTGCACGTTTGTCCGATAAGAGATTATGACGCGTTAAAATTTTTAAAATTGCAATGCGATGTCCCCGCGTGACGCCTATGCGCTGTCATTGGTAAAAAAACTACGTGTTGTTATAAACCAACTAGCCCAGCAAGCAACCATCTTTGAAAAGATGAAGTGACTTTCACTTACCGGCTCATGATTCTCGCGCATGAGGCGGGTGTTCATCCAACAAAAGCTTTGACGATCGCTTGACTCCTCCGAAGTCACTTGAATACGCTTCGCGAAAGCATGTGAACGAGTCAAAATAAACGGAACGAAAGAGAGCGTGTCGGCCTCCAGTGGCTCGAAGTATTTACAGCAAAACAAAACAGCGCTAGACCCATCCGAATGCACCTCGAGCCGTTACCTGCCGTTGCTACCGTCGGCTGCTGTAGATTTTAAATTGAGGATAATGATGTTGGAAGGCTGATGATGACTACGAGTCAGCTGTAGCAAAAAATATCACAAAAGAACGATAACACGGTACATGTATAGGCAAAGCTATTTGGCATATTGCTTTTTTTATGTGTAGCGGTACGCATAGATGTAGAACGCAAAGATGTCGATCATTTTAGATTTGAAATTGGGCCCCAACGAGGGCGTCCTTACACCAAAGTGTGGTAGCACGCATGGCGGTGCCCATGTGATGCATGATGCAGAGGTTAGTAGATCCACTCTGAGCGTTTGAACCCGGAACGCGTCGCGGTTGATTTTTCACCCCCTAAAGGTGATCACTTAAACTTGAAAGTTTCCGGGGCCTGGTGTCGCAACATCGTTACGACGTGGTGTCAGGCGCTTTTATTTCTCACGCGTACTTAGGGCTGTGGAGAGGAGGAGGGTGGACGCTCGCTCACACGCCCTTATCTCGTGATGGGGGGATTGTACGTCTTGGCTAGCCTTGGGATTTCACCGAATGACTTTGTTGTAGTTACCGGGTACACAAAGGTCCTTGTAATCTTGCATAGTCTCCATTTGGAAAAAAAATGTGCGCTTTTCAGACACAGCGATGTAACAACTGAAACGCTTTTTTGCGTTCATCTCTACTTAAGACTACGTTTCGTGCGTCATATGTGTGTGAGAAAGGCGGGGCATTTTTTGATCTGCTATCTCTCCTGGGTGTGACCTTCTAATTTTTTGTTCTCGCGTTCAATGCTTCGACTTTGTGGCAAAGTTGTGACTTTTCATTGGGTTAGCAAATATATGGAGACGCTCAGCTGGAATTCACCATCGGCGTCAGCGTTGACACCGGCGTCGCCACCACTCATCGCATATGTATACGTATCTAAATATATGTAAACGCAAGAAATGAAAATAATCCAGAAAAAGACTCCAGAGCGCGGGATTGAGCTTGGGACCTCTGAGTCGTGACTGCAAGACAATAACTACTGAGCCAGGGTGGAGCACCTCAACATCACTCAAATGGCAGGCTACAAATATTTAGCACACACCGCTGCTGATGGACATCTCGGGGGAAGCTTTCGTGTTTCCACCGTTACCAGAGAATGGCACATGAGCGCGCATCGCCACATGGTAGCGACATGGTGGCACGCCCTCTCCTCTCCCACACGTACTTCGCGCCGTGGAGAGGAGGGAGGCGTGACGCTCACTTACGCGCCCTTATCTTGTGGTGGGGGTATTGTACGTCTTGGCTTGTCTTGGGCTTTCATTAAAACGGTTCTGTTGTAGTTGCCGGGCGCACAAAGTTCACTGCAATTGTTAAGACAGTCTCAGTTTGAGCAAAAGGCACAAAGAACTGAGCTGTTTATTCACGTTCATCTGTACTTCTGAGTAGAATTCATGCGTCATTTGTGCGTGAGAAACGCGCGGAACGTTTTGATATGTTTGCCATCCTGCGCGTTTCCTTATAACTTGTTGCTATCATGTTCATTGGTTCACCTTTGCGACAAAGCTGTGAATTTTTTTCTCACTAAGTAGCTTTTGCATTTCGGTTTATTACTTTAGTATATTTTGATTCATTGCCCTGAGCTCTGCATTCTTACTTTTCAGTTTTTCTCACTCATGGTTATGCTCTGGGATGTACTCACGGGACCCGGTACTCACGTTAACCTTCCCCACCCCTACATTTTCTTTGAAGATTGGGTTACGCCTCTTGCATCCCATTCAGCTCCATCAGCCGAGATACTTTATCCACAGAATCTGTCTGCTCAAGAGAGCACTGCATTGAGTGACTGAGTGTGCACCGATGCACCTTTCAACATTGATTGGACTTGAATCTGGCACGGTGAAATTCTTTCGATAGGGGTCGGCTCCTAGATTGTGACTTGGCTCGGGGTCTTGTCACCACCGCTCCGGTGTCGTCATCCAGCTTTGCCTATGTGCGTGAGTAGCGGGCGGGTTGTGGCGTGTGACTTCTTGATTTTAACATTCTGTTGAGGGCTAATTTTTGTTGTGGAAAATATTCCACTGAGCTTGAGTTGTTCTGAGTTCTTCGTAACTTTTTTCTGTGTCTGACAACATAAGGAACATGGAATCGGCTTCAACTGGCTCTGTCAGCAGTAGGGTGGGGCACTCCCCACAACGCGCATTAGGGTGTACACGCGTGTGTGTCATCTTGGATCTCTGTGCCGCGGCCTCTGCATAAGCCCTTTCCAGGTGAGGGGCACACGTCTGCTCTGTAACCCCATCTTCCGCATGCATAGCAGCAATCTGCCTGGCTGCAGTATAGCGAGCATTTTATCAGGCTGGGACCACATTCGACATAATCCGGCACTTTAAGCCTATCGAAGAGAATAATGACCAAGCTCATACATTTTATTCTTCTGACATCTAATACACTTGCGTTTCTTGAGTGTAATATGAGATGTCGAAGCTGATCCACACTAAGTTCTGGGTCGATGCCTCTAATCACACTCGTGGATGTGTTGTTAGGTACGGCCATGTATGCACTTACTTTAAACATGGCTTTGCCGATAATAATAGCTTTTATTCTGGCATGTTTTTGCATTTCATTGGTCGGGCATGCTGGTGATCAATATATTTTGAAGATGTTCTAGCAGATATAGTCATCTGTCACATAATTTGCGGTAAGACCCGTCGCTGCTGCTATAGCCTCGGAAGGTTCAAAGTCGCCTAGCTTTTTTATGTCTATGCCTCTATCAGTCTTATGATAGTGCTAATATGCTTTTCCGGTAGCCGCAGCGGTCCTGAAGCTTTCAAGAGTTGCTTCTTGATGCTGTCCCCACTTCTACGGCCTCCACGCCGGGCCGAGTTTGGCAGATTGACGTGTAGTATGTTTTATTTCCCAATCTTTTTCTTGTGCATGGCAGAAGTCTATCCAGATTATTCACTGCACACTTCCGGCGAGATATATTATCCGTCGACAGCGACGTGCACAGCGCTGGCCACGTTGCAGGTCGCACCGCACTTCCCCGCCTCACACAGTTGGGCCCGCACTGGGCGGCATTAGGCCCAGCGTGCTGCTGGCGTGGTCGGGAACAAAAGTCCTCGTAAGTCACAAAATATTCCACGCACGGAGAGATGTCGGTATCCAGGTGACCCTTGGGACTTCGGAAATCTAGTAGTGCCAGAATTTTTCTTCAATGAACCGAATTCCCGGTCAAAATGATTTCAAAAGCGGTCATCGCAGGAACACCGTTGGTAAGTACAGACGCCCTTAAATTAATTCTTAATGCGCTATCAAGTGCCTACATATGGGCACACTGCGCTTGGCCAGGCGGCGCCACCAACGCGGCGGTGTTGAGCGCCCGTGCGGCCGTTTCTACGTCGCTTGGATGACAGCGCTGTCTCTCAAACCGCACGCGCAGTTGCTTGTGCAAGTGTGGTGTCGTCTACCTTTTGTCTGCAACTACAGGGGTGGTTTACAAGCTGAATAACTGGGCTATATCTGGTTTTGAAAGTGACGCTTGATGTAGATATATTTTGCCAGAATGTTCACGGTCTGCGTACCAAGACACACAAAATTTCCGCTACCAATCTTTCTTCCTCTTATCATGAAATAGCTTACACGCAAACCTAGCCGGGCCCTGAAGCTCCCTCATTTGACTTTTTACTTTCGCAGCAACCGAGATTTCAGTGCAACCGCGCAAAAAGGTGGTGGCGTGCTAGTCCCCATTGAGAGTTCACTGAAATACATTACACAGAAAGACCACGAATCGTTCAAACGGTTGATCTGTTGTGAAATCAGGTTTGAGTGGGGGGAAAAATAGAATATTGGATGTTTCTATTCACCGCCCAGCATTACCACTGCCATTTTTTATAATCGAATGTCTTCTATTTACGATGTAATATTGTCTCATATTGGCCCCAGACTTCTTGGTGACTGTTCTTAGTGACTTTCACGTGAGATGAATTGATCAAAATGTGCTTACCTTTGCTCAATAAAATAATTTCATAGTGGAAAAGTGCAGCCTACTTTTGGATTTTAGGGCGTCACAAACATGAAGAACTGCATAGCGTAACATAGCCAAAATTTGCAAAGACAATGTCTTACACCTCTGTCTGTCAAAGGATCAACCAGTTGAAGTTTCATGCTCTGATATCTCTCTTGTTTGTCCTGACAAATTCTTCCACCACTTCTTCTAAGATCTTTTTCTGTTTGTGTCGAAACAACGAGCTACAGTAGTTATTTTAATCAGTCTTCAATATTTCCTTTCAAAGGGGGTGACCACATCGGCTTTTATGATTACTTGTCAGCCGTTGATTGGTTAAATGTTACCGACAAACCAAATATTGATGAACAACTTAAGGAGTTTACGGAGCTTGTGGTAATTAGTGTGCGTAAGCATACCTCAATGTAAACCTAAACGTCGAAATATCTGCACTGGTTCTCCCCTGAAGCTATAAGCACACTGAAGCCTAAAGATACCGCACACAACAATGCTGAAGGTTCTCCATTCAGCAAGTAGAAAGAAGACGTCATTTTTTCTGAACTTTCTCTGAACGCCTATACAAACGGGACCGCACTCGATATATTGCATTATTAGAAAAAACCCTTCTGAGAAGTCAATTGAGTTTTAAAAGTATGAATGGAAATGGTCTAGCAAACGTGCGGAGTCCTTCATGCTACTGGACCCACACGATGTCGACGTGAATGCCGTTGTTCACTGCCACCCAATCTTCATCTGTTTATAAGGCCTCAGATTCTATGACTCAGATAGGACAACATCTCAAAGCAATTAGCACTACCAGTGGTCTGTCGCTGAATAAAAATATGATTGGATCATGCATTAGTCTCTTAAAACAGTCCTTATCGCGTGGGCCGGATATCATTCCTTCCACCATACCAAAGACTTATGGTATTATATTTACCTCAGTACTCGGTGCAATAATAAACAGCTCTCTAATTGCTTCCACGTTTCCCAGCATGTAAAAACTACGTGTCTTTTTTCAATATTCTGCTCGGGCTGCAAAACTCAACTTTTTAATTATTGTCCAATTTCTCTCCTGCGTGCCACATCGAAGATCTTTGAGTTGGCTATTGACAGCATATTTTATCTTAGCGAGAAAAATTCCTTGATTCCTTATCCTCACGAGTTTTCCCCCGGCTGCTCAACTACCACAGATCATGCTAGTTTTATGACGAAAACCCCCTTACCTGTTTCTCAGAGAGAACAAGTTGGTGTTGTATACCGGGACGTGCGCATGTTTTTTGATGTAGTCAGCCACACACTGTTTTCGGTCAAACTTGCTACCGTTGATATTAAGTGTTCTGTCGTGAATCTCTGGCACAGAGATCTCCTTAATAGATCATCTTATGTTGCCGTATTTGGCCAAACATGTTTCTTGTGTAAAGTAACGAGTAGGTTCCCCAAGTGTCGGCATTAGGCTCCCCATTATTTTAGAATTTAGGTTAACAACGTTTTTTTCTTGCTATTGATTATTCTTCTTTCGTCTTTTGTTTCGATGTCGTCAAGATATTTAGGAAATAATTGAGCCGACGTCTGCAGTCAGATTTTTGTTTTTTCTCCAAATGGCGGGACAAAAGGCTGTCTTTGAATACCTCAGTGAACACGTTTATGCAAAACATTCTTCGTGTCATTTATACATTCTGTCAACACCGTTTCAATAGGTAAAATTCATAATTTCAGCTATCTTGTTCTTTTCGATAGTTTGCTAAATTCCGCTCCAACTAAGCATACTGCCAGGCAAGGTCTTTGTTCTCTCGACAATCTTAGCAATATTTCTGTAAAATTTTGTTTTTCTACAGCCTTCTGGAAATCTAAAGCCAAAAAAATGCCTCCCTAAATAAAGTATGCATCTGTTATCTGCAATCGCTTGTTTAAATATGGCAATGATGCCAAAGAGAGAGTCCATGAAAAATTCATGAGCAGTTACAACACGTTTTGCTAGAAATGACTTTGTATCTTCTTCTAACACTGAAAGATTATTATAACTGCCTTCACTTTACTGCTGACGAAATCACGTTGACCTATTAATTTATAAGTTACTAGTTCACGGTATGATATCCTGCCTTTTGCTTCTCAGTTGGGCAAATTTTCAGAATTCATGTAGGTTAACTAGAAGAATCTACCATTTCAAGTACCTACCAACTTCTTTCAACGCTCTACTGCTCTCAGATTATGAAGTCCATATAATGTTAATTTACGTGATCTTGATGTTTTTCACAGTGAACTGTCATTCTTTTTAACTCAACTTTGCACTGTTTTTGCACTAATTCGTCCTTTTCCGTTAAGCCTTCCAGTTAGTTGTCCATATTCCAATTCATTTTTCACTCCTATTTCATCGTTCTCCTCTTGTCTTTTATTCTTCCCAATTCGCCGTGATTTCTTTTTGTCTGTATTTTAGGCTCTCAATATTTGATTTTGGACTGTATACTGTACTGTAGTGTTTACTTTTCTTTAATTTTTGCTTGCGCCTGAACAAAAACCTTATAATTCTTCCTTTCCTGGGCGCGACAATCAATAATAATAATAATAATAATAATAATAATAATAATAATAATAATTTATTATTATTGTTATTATTATTATTATTATTATTATTATTATTATTATTATTATTATTATTATTATTATTATTATTATTATTATTATTATTATTATTATTATTATTATTATTATTATTATTATTATTATTATTATTATTATTATTATTATTATTATTATTATTATTACACCTTGAATTGCGGTGCTGATGGAGGTGTCACCAGCAACATTTTAAGCTTGGTCTCTCATAATGACAAGTGTGGTTCAGCTCCCGCAAGGTGTCGGTAAAACGTAGAGGCACAACAAAACAGTTTCACTACACGACATTCACACCCTGGTTTTATTGTTTCGCCTGCGGCTGCAATGACTTTTCTCTTCATGCATCTTCTTTGAAAAAGTCGTGTGCCAATCTTCGTATAAACTGAACTCATGTCTACATCGGCGCATAAAGGGCCCTAACCTTCCTTCTAAAATTGAGGGGATGGCGCGTCCGTAGAATCAGCTCATGGTTTTGTCGACGTTGCGGCACTTTCGTTGGGCTTCATTAGCGCGTGTGAGTGCCACTCTCAGCTCAGATTATAGTCCTGGATAGCGGAAGTGTTTACCAGCATTAAAATTATTACGTTTCGTGCTGATACGGCCTTTTTGGAAGCACACCTAATGTACGCGCCTATTCATTCATGATGAAGTAGCCAATCTGAATATTTTACTTAGGCAATCGCTGAATTTGGCGCCGCCTTAAATATGCTCAAGCCACTCATCCACATCCTCAAAAGCATTACTATTGGGGAATCCAACGCTATCTAAGGATGACTTAGCTGGGCATCTTGTAAAAGGAGCAATTGCAAACCAATTTTTCTTGCACGTGAAATGGGTCCACCTCAATCACACTTTGAGCTGAGCTTGAATAAGTCCTTCGGTCTTGAATCGTTACCATGTACCGACCCCCTCATAGAATATTGGAGAGACCTACAACTGATTTTTTTTCGAGCAAATTTTTTTTCAGTGTGACAGAAAGCTCACCGTTAGCAGTGTTTGTGGCTGCGATAGTTATTCTCAAAAACACGTCATTGTTTTAAAAACAGAATTTTCCGCTTTTAAGAGCTCTCAACAGAGATGAGCCCTTTTGTCCAGCAACACCGGAAATCGATAGCTTTACCAGTAGCCTTTCTGACGACTTTTGCCTGGTGTCATTTTCCTGATTTTGCAGGAGCTCCTGTAACTGTGCTCTACCACGTTTCGTTTTCTTGAGCTTTACAAATACTTTTGAAAATAACAAGCCGCTACAATGATACAATACTGCTTTAAACAACTTCGCTGTATTTCTGCCTTGTTGCGTGCGTCTGCGCTTGAGGTTGTTTGGCCTGTCATCGAAAACGTCACTGCGCATATGCACGACCGTGAAGACTAGCAGTGCACGTCATTTTGAGAAAAATAATAAATTGGAAGGCCACGTCGCTCCATAACCTTAGTGACCCGGAAAAAGCGCACACGGTATCATGAGCTCGCAGAAAACTTGCTAAAGCTGCGCTTACGAGCACTTGATAATTGCGTCATGCGAAGACGACACGACTTTAATGCATGCCACGAATGCAGGTCCATATGAACAATTTTATGAAAATATATACTTTACTATGAAAAAGCTAACAATATTTAAATACTAACATAAAAATCTTTGATAGCGGCACTAACGCATAAACACAGACTTTCGTCCGTTGTTACGGTGATTATCCCGGACTTCATGCAATAGCCATTGTGACATCGAAGCTATCGAATGGAAAAGCTGCTGTGCGAGGTTGATGCTAATGTTCCACGCTCACGTAACAAAACGAACCTTTTTACTGCCCCATTGCCGAAAAGATTCATTCAACCACTGCGGCCACTAAAGCTCTAAATCAAACAATGCACATTGTCTAACGTCTTTCAGTGAATGCAAGATTAATCCGCAACTGTTACGCTGACGTCAACCTTGCACAACAATAGATTCTAATAGCCGCGATGACTGCTCAAAGCAGCACAAATATTGTACTTTCAAAGTATCCTAGCGCAAAACGTTTAGGGGAAAGAAGTTCTCTATAAAAACTATAACCAACATTTTGGGCCTGCAAAAGTCCTGCAGGCTATGTAAAACTGCCACCCAGAAATAGGTGTGCACAAAGTATGACGTCTGTACTTTAGCCGTTAGTTTATGTTTCTCGGTGTAATATGAGATAGCTCACAAGAGCAGGTGGAAGCCACCATTGTTTGAACGCTGAATATATTTTAAACCTTCCTATTCTTGCTTCTTTATGTAAACATGCATATATATAACAGTTCCGGCTTCAGGCGCTGCGCAAAATGCAACAGCCCATGATCCATTGTTTCTTGTTTCAGATTTAGAGTCTTCAGAGTGAACTCATTCAAAGAATTTGCCTTTTTTTTTAGTGCCCACAAAGTGATAACACTATTTTTAATAGGAGCGTACGCAAAGCTTATTCACAAAAATTAAAAATAACACAACAAAACAACCTATTTTTGTAATAGGGACACCTAGGAAGCTCAAATAAGTGCGCTTGACACTTTTTAAATTTGAGCTAGCCATGTTACTGTCGCTAATGTACCAGCTAAAACCGTTTAGCCTTTCGTTTTGTCATGGTCAGCTTGTTGTTTTCAACTGGTGGGTGATTCTTTACAGCAATGACGGACAGTCAATTTTCACTTGTTTTATTTGTTTCATTCCTAAATAGAGCACTTAGAACACATGGCCTAGAAACTGCACGACACGAGCCTCTATAAAAGAAATCTTTATTAGATGAAAAGAAGATATATGCCTAGACGAGACCAAACACCCTGGCATACGCTGAGTAGGCAAAAACGAGAACTCTGAAGTGCGCTGACGTCCCTAAACCCCCCTTCCCCCGGTCGGCTACCAACTCACCTCGAGTAATTTTACTTCTTGTACCCATATGGCCATAAGATTGATGGCTAATGCATATAGGCCCTCTAGTGTGTGGTAAGCTTCCGCCAGTTCAGGTGTCGTGAGGGTGCAATTGTGGTATTTTAACAAGATCTCCGTTTCGGTGAACCGCGCTTTACATCGGCACTCTGCACAGTGCATGGGAAGTGTTTGACGTTCCCTGCAAGGTAGACTGGCGCTTCCTTAGGCGTGTACCAACACATCGGCCTGTCTGGGCAACCTATACACATCCACATGACAGATGGATGCAATATACGTCGTTGTTTCTACAAGACACAAACCACACTTTGTAAAATAGTGCAACCACGTGCCACCGTGCTGTGAAGTCTGATGCCGATAATCAATAACAGCATACTTAACTTGCTACTAGCGGGAAAAAAATCACTTTAAGCCCAAATTGCGGAGTTTTTTTTCATCCGATCTACAGACAGCACGTGCACACCAAAGCTGTTCACTCGCTTCATGCTCGGACCGTAGCTCACTCATCATCCTTTTTCATGCTGACGCCCAAAGACTGGAACGTTCTCCCTGCCAGTACCATGCCCCACTCCAGCTCGGTACTTTTCAAAGAAGAAATTATCAAACATTTGTTATGTTAGTTTTTTTTATCACCTCTCATGTAAAACCGCTAAACAGGGGCCTTTGTGGTAAAATAAATAAATAAATAAATAAATATGGCATCACTGCCACTTCATTGTTTTGATCCAGATTGTCTGCAAGCATCAATGCATTTCATCTATATACTCGCTAAAGCGCTGGCAGGCACCTTGTAAGATCGAAACAGGAATGGTTGCATTGTTTAGACAACCTATAATTTCATTGAAACAGTTTGACAAAACCGCGAGAAATATTGACATTACCCCTTGACAGCCAAATACAGACATGCCAGAGATATTCTGTTCTTTGTTAGCTTTGAGTAGAAGAAACGGTAACTAAGAGTGATTCGGTAGAGCAAGGTGCGTCAACCCGCAGACACTACTACTACTACTAAGACGTATAAAGGGTGTCACTTCGCAAAACCATGATAATATTATAAGAAACTCCGTAGTGGAGGGTTCCAGAAATTAAACCATCTAGTGTTCTTGAACGTGCACTGATATCGCACAGTACACGGGCCTCAACCATTTTGTCTCCACCAAAAAGTAACCGGCTCAGCTGGGATTGAACCCGCGACCTCTGGGTCAGCAGCTATAGCCACTGACCCATCGTGGTGGACATCCAGCGAACATGCTAGGAGGAAAAATGCAGGGAGAGGTCGAGGAATGGTATTATTATCAACAGTCATCTCACATGTGAACTTCGACCCACTGCCTGGTCTTGTGAAAAAACGGAGTACATTTGCAAACAATTTAATACGTATATTTTGCCTTCAACGCTAATCAATAATGACTATACCAGTACACTTTATGGCTTCGTCTTTCAAATCTATTTCCAAGTTGCTGTCGAGCTTTCTTGTGATAATGCCACTCATGCGTCACTCAATAAGCGCGTGACGGTGCAAGTTGCAGAAATCGTGCGCAAACTATTACCAGTTAATCAGCCTACCGCTGCAACAGAAATGGTGGATTGCCGTCACAGCTGATTCAACACCCTTTAAATATTCTTCAGACCTCTTCTCATCATCTTTTCCCCACGTGCTACGTCACGCCGAATGTCGTAAAGCCAAGCTTTTTTCTGTCAGACGCACCGGAAAAAGCATTGCTTCTAGTGAGTGAGTGAAAAACATTTATTCATAGAGAGGTCGCAGGTCCATAAGGGCACTTTACAAAGGGGGAGTCCTTATTCCGGGAGCCCGCTGGACAAAGCTGCTACCCGCGCCCGTTGGACTGAAGCTCTTTGAGCCTCCAGCCCTGAGCGATTGACTAGGGCTGCCTCCCATGTCTCTCTAGTTGGGGAAGAGTTAGGGAGAAGGGAAGGGTTTGTTTGACATGCCCTCACAATGGGAAAGTTATCGGAGACTTCCCCACTGTGAGGGCACTGCCCATTGACTTCGGGTCAAATTGTTTTACTACTGCAGGACACAACAAGGTGCTGGCCTGCAGGCGCCTTAGGGTTCATTCATCGGCCTTGCTCAGGCGCTTAGCAGGCACGAAAAAAGACGATGTTGTTCGCAATAGTACACCAGAAATTCTCTTAATCGCCTAAGTAGTTGGCTAGTCTCTGAGCCGGAAATGCCTGGGTGAGGTGCCCGGTGGTTAAGCGAACGGGCGGCCAGACCCGCAGCCTCGTTACTTCTAAGGCCCTAATTCCTTGGAGTCCAAAAAATGGTGAGGGGTCTAAATTCATGACGGATCGCTTTACAATAATCGTAGACTAAAAATGATACCTCGCCTGCCGGATAATTTTCATTGGTTCGGCGTGAATCGTTATTGATTATCCTAGAGTCTGTGTGCGAGGCGGCAAGTGCTATTGCTACCTCCTCAGCGCGTGTGGAGTTGGAAGGCCGATAAGAGAGCCCTTTAATGCGTTTGTTTTGGTCAATAATGACGGCCGTGTAGAATTCAGCGGGTGACGACCCTGCCACATCATCGTAGTATACACCTGGCTTAGATCCATATTGGTGTTCGAGGGCCACAGTGTGCGCCTTTGTCTGCCTTCGTGTGTCTGCGAGTGCATGTTTCGAAGAAGGAGAGGAACCCAGAGCGTGTGGTACCACAGTTCAGGGAGTCTGCATGTCTCCTTTGGAATGCTGCCTGGTTTTATGTGCAGGCGGCCTAACAAGCGGTGCCCAGGTACCGTCTGCGAAAGTTGCGTATATTGGTTGTCAAGATGTGCCTCCTATAACTCCTGATAATGCTTCGCACCCCAAATCCAACAGCTTGGCATTGGAGGTGGTGACCGGTAAATCTAAAGCTCGCTTTCTAGCCTTATTAATGATGGCGTTGATGCGCTGGTCGTGTTGCTTCGTAGTGAGAAGATAGGGTACGTAGTAGAGGATCTGGCTGAGTACAAAGGCATGGACGAGTCGAAGCGTATCCCTGCCCCTCAACCCACCGCGTTTGTTAAAAACGCGGTGGATCATACGTCCGACCTGTTTGCCTATGCGTTTCAGTTTGGTAATGTTAGAGTCCGGTCTGAGTCTGTTATTAATGAACAGGCCCACGATCCGGATCTCCTCGACTACTCTGACAGGAGCTGCCATCAAAAAGATATGTAAGTTCGTGTCGTCTTTGGGGTCGGCTGTGACGTGCAGAAGCTCTGATTTTGCAGGAGCGCACTGGAGACCACAGGCGAAGGCATAGCTATTGACTATAGAGGCAGCCCACTGCCGGTGGTCCTTCATTTCTCCAAGGTTACCTTCAGTAGTCCAAATTGTTATATCATCTGCGCGGAGTGCGTGATGAATTCTTTCTACCCAGGCCAATTGATGGGAAAGCTGCATCATAGCAATGTTCAAGAGGAGCGGTGACAAAACTGCTCCTTGAGGAGTACCCCTCGTGCCCATAGTGTATGGGCCCTATTCATCATGCGCAATTTCAAGGAAGGCCTGACGCTTCGAGAGGAAGTCTCTTGCGTAGGCAAATGCCTTGTCACCACAATCAGAAAAGCTCAGATTTGCCAGATTGCTACCATGACGAACGTTATCAAAGGCGCCTTTGATATCGAGAGTAAGAATGGCCTGGTCAGAGCGTCGCATGGCAGTGGGTTCTATTATGTCACGGTGCAACTGAAGAAGGATATCCTGAGCAGACATATGTGAGTGAAACCCAAACATCCTGTCTGCTAAGAAGCCCTTAGCTTCTATGCATGGAGAGAGGCGATTCCGAACCATTCTCCCAATAGGTGTACCCACACATGAAGTTAGTGAGATGGGCCTCAGGTTGCCTGTATTCACCATCTTGCCTGGTTTAGGTATGAAAGTGACTGAGGAGGTCTTCCAGTGTATTGGACGTGAACGTCCACCTCAAATCTGATATATGTGCTCTAGCAAGTGAAGGCAGGCCGAGTCCGATAGATTCACCAACAGTTTGATTGTTACGCAATCTCTACCCTGAGCTGTACCTCTGCGCATACTAGCTAAGGTTACCCTTTGATCATTTATCGTAAAAGGGGCATCCATGTTTGAATTAAGCTTGCCCGTGTACTCGTACTCAGGCCCAATGTGATCCTCTATGCGACAGAGCCATCAGTCACACAGGGTGTCTGCAAGCTGAGCAGCCGTGCCTTGGTACCTGTGCAAAGCGCGCCGGAGTTGTCGCTGCATCTCTCCTCTTCTCTGAGTAGGGTCAATAAGGCTGCGAAGGAGGCGCCACGTCCCTTTCGAGCTCATTTGACGTGCTGTTGTATTACGCTTCTCAATTCAATTTGAACCAGTAATATGGGTGGCATACTGTGCGGTTTGTTTGGTGAGGTCAGTAATGTGACCCTTAAGCTTGCGATTAAGGTTTTGTTTTCTCCGCCGCTTGGTAAGACACCTGCGTGCCTCCCACAGGTGCCGAAGGCGATTGTCTACTGCGGGGATCTCTTTGGTAGCCTGAAGGGTCGTAACATGTTGTTGCTGAATTGCATGCAAATGATGGGCCTATTCCCCATAGCTGCCGAAAAAGAGCACGGAAGGAATGTCTTGCCTTCAAAGAAAGAGTCGCCTTCACAGTAACAGTGATCCGGAGAAGGCAGCGGTCACTACCAATCGATTCCCTTAGGTTTTTGCAGACACGATCTTTAACGTTCGTTACAAGAGACAGGTCAGGACACGTGTCCTGGGTTACCGAATTACCCAAGAGTGTGGTACATGCTGGATTCGTGTGGAACGTAAGACGAAGTGTGGAGATTAGCTCTGCCAACTTGCGTCCTCTGGCCATTTCAAAGTGGTAACACCAATGAAGGCTTGGAGCGTTGAAGTCCCCAACTACTACTAGAGGTTCTTTCGCAGCCGATTTTAATGCACGATATAAAATGTCATTAAAATCACATGCGGCTTATGCGGAGGACAGTAAATGCTGATTATGTGTAAAGAGGAATCTCGGCGCTAAAGTGGCAGGACTTTGAACATGTTGTAGTCTTGTGCGTTATTCAATTCGAGGTCAACAGCGACTGTGGTGTAGGCCTTGTTCACCCAGATACGCACTGTAGGACCCCTCTAGAACGAGCAATACCCAGTGAATTCTGCTTCTGATCCTGGCTCCTGAAAACCGGGATTGCTGTTGATGTACCAAGTGACTGCAGCTATAGAGCTGGAGGTGCGACCGTTTCTTCCAATTTTGAAAATCCCTGCGTTTCCACTGAACGATCTCAAATTATTTCATTATTTTATTATTGGCTTTCTGCTGATGTCGGGTAGCCATAGTGTAATTATTTTTCAATTATGGGGTGCAGGCTCAATTCCCGACGGTGATGGCACCTCAGGCAGTGGCAGCAGTGTCTCCAGGGAGGAGGCCGCGAGAATATGTGCCTGCGAGGCTGTGTCTTGACAAGGAATCACCATTCGCCAACGCGTATGTGGTCGCGGGGAACGCAAGCGAGAGCGGCTTTTCCTAAATTGAACGCTGGTCCTGCCCTGCAGTATAGACATAACAGACTCGGTCACTGCGGGAGTTATGCTCACCACAATCTGCGAGAGTTTGCGTTGCCAGAGTTTCTTGAAGGAAGCCCTGACGCCTTCAAAAATCTTGCTTGGCATGTCCGCTATCGGGCGTTTTAAATGTTCTAAGCGGAGCTCCACAAGGGGCACATGTTCGACTGGTGTGCTGCCCGTGCACTGCGAGTCGCTAGACAGCCCTCCCGCAACCAAGGCCCTATCATGAAGGTGTACCAGCTCAGTTTACTGCATAGGCTATGAATCACAAGAATGTGCCCGAGGCTCTGTCAGCCTGGCCAGTTTTGCCTCTAGCTGCTGAATTTTCTGTGCTAAAATTTCAGTGTGGCACCTGAGTTCAGCATTTGGTCGCTGTAGGGTGACTTCAGTAGGAAAGGGGTAGAGAAGACCAAATGCAACCTCAACCTAGCCATTCACTTCTGTTTGGGCGTTTGCTAGGGATGAGATGTCCTCGGAGTTGCTGTTTAGCGCCTTCGTCCTGGCTTCAGCCTTGTTGGTCGTCTTGACTTGCGCAAGCTTTCCCGGCGCAGAAGAAGGTTTCTTTGTGTTCACTGTGGAAGACGGAGCTTCCTTGGGAGCTGACATCCGCTTCGTGTTGCTCGGTGACATTATCGGCTTGATCGGCTTCCGGTACTTGTCTCTTCGTCGAGCCGCACTGGTTAAATGGCTGCCTCCACAGATGAGGCAACGAGGTATGCACTCGTGTTCAGCAGTGCCCTCGAAAGTGGTGACCACTTGAGAGCACATTGGCCAGAGCGTCCTGACTGTGTTCTCGAGCAGACGTCAACCCGATGCCTCACCATGCCATATCGGTGACAGGCGGGAATCGTCCTCTTATAAAATCTCCAGGGATGACCTGATCGCTGCAGTGGACGTAACGGGACACCCTCTTGCCTTCGAAGGTGACCAGTTCCAGGTCGGTTTCGCCCAAATTGCTCACGCACAGAATGTTGCCGTGCTTCAACCTCAGCTTTTGCTTGAGAGAGCCTGATGTATCAGTGGGATCAATGTTGATGACACCCTTGCAGACGTCACCCGAAGTTTTAGCGTGACCGTGGAACGGGAGTTGGCGGGTCTCGACTACCTACACAATTTCCCCGAGGAGCCTCTCGGCAGCGGGCACTGAGTTCAGTCCACACGCAATCACAGTTGGATCCCATACAGGCCAGAAGGTGAGTTCCACCTCCCCACAGTCGCGTATCAGGTTGCGTACAGCAGCACCGGCTTGGCCTGGAACGAAGGTAGCCTTCAGATTCAGCCTTTTGCGTGGCTTGAGCACCACGATGAGTTCATCACGCCCAATGTGTGGCGTCTGATTTGGCTGCCATCGGGGTTAGGATGTTTTTTCCTTCAAGGCCGCGCTAACTGCGTCCCCGTGTGTAGTAGGAACACAGCGAGACGCCGCTTGTTACTGGACAGTGCCTCCGGTGCCCTTGGGTGCCAGCGTTTTCTGCTTGCGTCGCCATGTTTGAACCATATTGTCCAAACGTTCTTCTTCGGATGGCAAGGTCCTCGAGTTGTGCAGTATCCATGCTGACAATTTGCATCGAAGCAGGATCGTAACCAGTCACAGTTTTAGACGCCATCTCCGGGGAAACACCGGCCTGGGCTGGCGGCAGCATTGCTGCTGCTAGGCTAGCAACCCAGTGGTCGGTGAAATCTTCTGACGCTCAGAAGTTTGTCAAAAATGGGCCAACCTTGATGAGAGGGGTGTCCACTTGCGTCGCTGAACTTCACGGAGACGAAACGAGCAATGTTAGCCAGATCTGGGTTGAGTGACCGCGGTTCACGATGGTCATTAGCGGAGCCGAGGTGATGGACGTTCGTCCCCAACGCACGCCTGCAGCGTCTCTTTTGCAGTAAAGCTCTGCGCTTAAGCATCGTTTTTAAGGGGCGAAGCTCCTTGTAGTGGCACCCGTTGATTCCTCGTAGTCGTATTAGTAATCGTACTGTGCAACCAGTCTTAAACTCTGACCTCCAAAGTGGTGCTGGTGAGAGATTTTTTCTGTGCGTTGTTGAACAATAAGAAATTCGCAGCGTGAGCGATAACTAAAAGCCGAATTCTCCTGTCTCTCATTCCCCCTTAGCAGCCATTGGCAAGTACCTTGAGCACTATCTGACAAGAAAGGGTTGCTACGTTATACTCGCTGGGCGTAACCTCCCTGGTTTTACAAAGGTTTAGCGAGCGTTGGGCCGCAGTGCCATGAATACAGTGAACTACTATATAACATGAACTCGAGGTGGTTAAAGCTGGAAAGTAGATACGAAGCGCAAGCCGTAAGAAAGTGTGCGTGTGCCACCTCTCGTTTAGACCTTCAAATGTCCACCGGGTGGTGATGCATATGCGGAATATGTGATGAAAAGATGCGAGATGGTAGTACTTGGAGTGTTGAATAGATGGACAAACGGACACACAGACAGATGCATGGACGGACTCACGGATTGCTGCACCGACGGATGGACGCTTGAACGGACGCAGGGGCAGATGCATGGATGAACGCAGGGACGGACGCACGAACACACGCACGCACGGACGGGCAAATGGACGCACGGATGGTCACACAGACGGACGCATGGACGGACGTTAGCAAGAACGAATGGACGGGCGGATGCTTCGCCCCACTCTCTCCATCATTCACCCCGCGAATATGCTGCCATTTTTTACAACTCCCAAAAGCCCATTGCTTATACCCATCCCACGCAAGTATTTGATGGCAACACCGCATAGTGAAGAATTGTAACATTGCTTTGTCGGGTGCGTGAATATTCATTCTTTGCTGCTATATCTCTGTAGTGCCATCATCACCATCGTCATTTTTTCCATCACCGCGTCGCGTCTCTCGCGCAGCTGGCGCGAGCTCGAGCTGCGCGAGAATTAGAACGAGCTGACACGCCTGGCGTGGCGGACGCTGGTAGCCGACGTGGCTCCGCTTCAGGCCTGCAATAAAGTGGCGAGATCGGCACGGCCCCATCGGCCGCCTTCGACGCCGTCTCACGTCTCTCCTTCTCTCGCCGCTACATTGGTGACCCGGAGAACACACCCTTCGCCGAGCGGCCCGCGGCCATGTTCCCGCAACTCTGCCCACCAGTGCCGCCGTACCAATCAACTTACCCCAAGGTATGGTTTATGCAGCTCGACGCCGTTCTTGCAGTGAATGGCATCACGGACCAGCTGCTGATGCACGCCATTCTTCTCGACGCCCTCCCGGTAGAGTTGCGCCATCTCGCTGCCACTTCAAGCACCAGCCCGCAGCCTTACGATGCCCTCTGCACTGCAGTGCTCGCCCGCAGCGGCAACACATACCGTCCGCTTCCGTTTACCCGCACCAGGCAGGTTTCCCCGGCGTCGCAGAGCAAGGTACGCACGCAAGCGCACGCAGAGCAAGCGACGGCACGCGACACCGTGGCCCTCGCCGTTTCCGCGACCACCAGCTCAGACGTCTCGGCCTCCTCCTCGCCGCAGCTGCTGGTCAGCTCCTCGACGGTGCCCCCTGCCGCTCCGCCACCTGCCACTGGTGCCAGCAATGGCCTGCCGGGTGCCTCGCCACATTCCACTCGCACCTCCCCGGCCAGCAGCCGACCACCCTCGGTGTCCCCGCTCCCCGCCCCTGTCCCTGTCTCTGTTTCGTGGTCTACGACGGGCCCCAGCGCCGTGCCTTCGCGGAGCCAGAGCCTGCCCTCATCGTCGGCGTCGACACCGGCAACCACCAAAGCAACTGCCACCGTCGCCCCCCAGCCCGTGGCGCCGCAGCAGGCACCTACGTCGAGACCCGGCGTCACACAGGTGGTTTCGGCTAGCCCCAGTCCTCGCACCTCTGGTGCCCCCCGGCTCATCCAGCCGAAACAGCCACAGATCCTGCCCAAGCTGTCGAGCGGCAGCGCGAACATGACGACGCCTTCGGCAGCGGCGACCACCCGGTCCCAGTCTCCCCGGGCAGCCCAGCACAAGGCCACACCGCGGCCCGCGCCTGTACCGGCGCCGCAGCCTGCGACCACGGTGCAGCGCGGAGCCGCGATGGGGCTCAACACGGGGAGTCCGCTGCTCATCGGGAACCCCGCGACAGCGCAGCCGGGTATGTTTCCGGCTGGACCTGCGCACGACACTTTCCTGCTGAACCAGTACATTCCGGGCCTGGACCACAGCCCGATTCTGATACAAGGCGCACTGGGGCAGACCCAGAGCTCTCTGGGACAGATACAGGGGGTCCAGCTGGCCCTGCGGCCACCCCATGCCACGGGCCTGACCCTGGGACCTCAGACGGGGCCCAGGCCCCATGGGGGACATCCAGGACCGCCTGGCAACCCGACGCTTGTCATTCCACAGAACCTGGGGCCAAGGCCCAACATCTTTCTGGCACTGCCACGCATGATGTCACCCCCCTCGTTTGCCATAGTCCCGGGACAGCCACTGACGCTGCAACAGCTGCAGGCCATGCTGCCCACGCAGACCATGCTGGCCCAGCCCACACTGGGTGCGTTCCAGACAGACCAGTACCAATCCTTGGTGCAGATACCGACGTTCACCCAGCCGCAGATACTGGCGCATGCCCACCATCACCACCACCACCACCACCATCATGGCGCCCTGTCGGGACCTCTAATTTCGACAGGCGGCAGTATAGTGTCCTCTGCACCCAGCGCCAACATTGTCACCCGCCATCCTGTCATGACCTCGCGACACACGGTCCACTCTCGGCCTTTCCGACCAGGTCACCGTGAGACCCGCTTGTCGGCTGCCACAGCGACCCGGCACTTCCTCCTGCGTCCTCTGCGCAACTCGCAGAGTCGCCCACCAGAGAGACACTGCTTACCGATGGCCTATAAACGTTGACAAACTGGACTTGCCAAAGGAACACTTTATGGACTGCCGTTCATGTACATAGCATTTGTCGCCCTCTTTCTTTTTTTCATATGCGTTCAAATCGCGCAAAGCGCTAGGGGGGGAGCCCTGTAGTACCATCATCACCATCGTCATTTTTTCCATCACCGCGCCGCGTCTCTCGCGCAGCTGGCGCGAGCTCGAGCTGCGCGAGAATTAGAACGAGCTGACACGCCTGGCGTGGCGGACGCTGGTAGCCGACGTGGCTCCGCTTCAGGCCTGCAATAAAGTGGCGAGATCGGCACGGCCCCATCGGCCGCCTTCGACGCCGTCTCACGTCTCTTCTTCTCTCCTCGCTACATCTCTAATTGTCGCAAGCGAATATTCTCTTCATGCATAAAAAAATTTAACACAACGATGAAGCAGCATTCATTACTTGTGAATATTCACTGAGTATCTGTGTGCATTAGTAAATAATAGTACTATGAAGGATAACATTCACACAGTATAGGTAAAATAGCTTGTATTTTGCTCTTACTGCCATAAACTACGCATCGTTTGGTCTCCGTGTTTTTAACTCTGCATGTTAATGTGTGCAACTACCTTCTGATACCAAGCATGTTGTGTAGCGACTGTTCAGAGTAGCAGACAAAAACAGATTATCAAATTCATGGTGTCGTTATAAAACATGTGACAAGTTATACCAACGCCTTTTAAAAACTACTCGTCGTCGTTTCTTCAGCCATGATTTGTCATCAATGCTAAAAAATAACCCTAGGCGCTTTTGGCGCACGATAAATCCTAGTAACCTACCTGATGTAAATCTTGTTAATACTGATGGAAGCCCTGTTCCGGAATCCGAATGCGCTCAGTTATTGAATGATACATTCTTATCAGTCTTTACTCTTGAGGATACTACTTCATGCCCTAACATAGATGTAGTTGCCGGTATTAATATGTCTGAAATAATAATTGACGAAGCTGGTATCATATCTTTACTCGAAAAGTTGAAAACTTCGTCTGCATCCGATCATAATGGCTTCAATAACAAAATACTGAAAAATATTTCCTCAGGTATCTATCGCTTTTTGGCAGCAATCTTTTCTCTATCGTTATCATCAGGCACCATTCCTCACGACTGGCGAATAGCAAAAGTAGTGCCGCTATTTAAATCTGGTGATCGCTCATCCCCGCTTAATTACAGACCCATATCTTTAACTAGTACCATATGTAAACTTTTGGAACACATTATACACTCCAAGGTAATCTCCTATTTAGAGGAACACAATATCATCTTTAAATACCAGCATGGTTTTCGCAAGGGCTATTCATGCGAAACTCAACTCGCGGGATTTACCCATGACTTGCACTCATCATTGGACGCCGGCATTCAAACTGACGCTATATTCCTTGATTTTTGAAAAGCATTTGATCGTGTCCCTCACCATCGGCTCTTACTAAAACTTAGGCAGCTTAATATTCACCCACTTGTTCTCGCCTGGCTACAAGCCTTTCTTTCCAGTAGAAAACAATTCACGTCTGTCAATAACGTTAACTCTCCTTTTGTTGAAGTCTCATCTGGAGTTCCCCAAGGAAGTGCGATTGGTCCCTTGCTTTTCCTTATTTATATTAACGACTTACCCTCCTCAGTCAATTCTAAAGTTAGACTTTTCGCTTACGATTGTGTCATTTACCGTACCATTACATCTGAAACTGATCGACAATCTCTACAATCTGATCTTGTCTCTTTAACTTCGTGGTGCACAGCATGGCAAATGACACTAAATCCTTCAAAGACTAAGCTAATGTGTTTTACTAAAAAAACGTCCCGTATTCCAACGTCTTGCTTACTAAATAATACTTCAGTGGAGCTCACGACTTCTTATAAATACCTTGCGGTTAACATTCAGTCTGTCCTGTCATGGCATCACCACATTAACGTCACCCTTGCTTCAGCAAATCGCTCACTCGGGTTCCTTAAACGTAATTTGAAACACACCCCCTCGCATTTGCGTAAACTGGCTTATATCACCCTAATCCGTCCTAAAATAGAATATGTCTCAGCCATTTGGGATCCCGATCAAGACTACATTATTGAAAACATCGAAGCCCTGCAGAACCGTGCTGTACGTTTTATTTTTTCTGATTATTCACGTCACACCAGCGTCACTCCATTGAAACTTCGTGCCGAACTGGAACTCTTATCACATCGCCGTAAAATTGCTCGCTTATCACTACTTCATAAGCTCTACCATCACACATCACTTCACGAGGACTTCTTTAGGCCACCCCCTGCCATCTTTCCGCGCCGCGATCATCCCTTTAAAATCAAACGTTTCCCTTGTCGCACTTTTCATTATGCTAGATCCTTCATACCGCGCACAATAACCGAGTGGAATGACTTACCTTCAAACATTGCAACCGTCGCTGATATCACTGAATTTCAGAACCTACTAAACATGAGTGCAAGCGTGTGAACCTGCGGCTGCATTTCCGATAGAGGCGGAAATGTTGTAGGCCCGTGTGCTCAGATTTGGGTGCACGTTAAAGAACCCCAGGTGGTCGAAATTTCCGGAGCCCTCCACTACGGCGTCTCTCATAATCATATAGTGGTTTTGGGACGTTGAACCCCACAAATCAATCAAGCGTGTGAACCTTTTGCGGCATTCCCCCCTCTTTTTTCTTTTTTCTGCAAACCGTGTTTTTTGTAGAAACTGCGTATGTTCATGGTTCGTGTTATTTATTGCTGTGTTTGCCTAATTCAGTTATTCACACGTGTTTTTGGTGATGTTGCCATTCCTTTATGCTTAATGGCGCGTGTGTTTGTAGTAAGCTAGATTGCGTTTTATTGTACTCTTGTTACTATATTTCCTTCTTTGTGTAGTTCAATTTTAAAATATTTTTTAGTTTTATTATTGTTTGACTCATATTATTTCTTCTGATTATTTAAGATTATGCGGTAAGAATATTGACCTTATATTTATTCTAATGTATTTAGTAGCTGTATGGTGTTTAGTTTGCGTGTTTTCTGGTTCTATTAATCATTTTATGTACCTGTATGTGTTATAGCCCCCCCCCTCTGTAATACCCTCCTGTGAGAGGGCCCTTATGGGTATTCTGAATAAATAAATGAATAAATAAATAGTTATTGCGACAATAAAAAAAGACATTTTAAAGATGCGGTGCGAGAAATGAAACATTAGTAGCCAAAAATGGACACGTAATTTCCTTTCATTGCACAAGTAAAACTTGCCTCCGAAGGTGGTTTCACAAGTATAAGTGTGTCGCTTGTGTTTTCTCAATCAAATAAATATACCTCAGTTAAGTAATTATGAAGGGAGAGATAATTGAATCTTATATCTACGCTTAGTGTGTTTCATATCTAGTGCATTCAAAACAGCCGCTTTTTTTGCCGCACGCATGTTTAAACTTATCTGAAGTCGTGTGGTTTCTTCTTACGGGAGTAAAATACGTGTAGAATGCTTGAATTGTGGCGCAGAAATCTTCTCAAAGACATGACATGGTATTTTGCACCCATCACAGACTCTGATGGTCCCATGCCCCGAAATATTCGAACGGAGTGCTTGAGTGGACACATCGTGTGACGTAACACCACACTCGAAAAGGCCTTGGGAATATAGGGTTTATTTCGCTTGCTCTAACCGCTGTTAAGAGAAACACAATTGTGGATGCATGAACGCGCTAGTCACGTGGCTTTTTTTATATCGCGGGGCTTCCTTGCAACGTGAAAAAAATGGTAAACCTGAGACTTTATTTTTCGCAAAGAATGCAAAGAATTTTTCTGAAAACGCTCTCTAACATTGTAAATCTTATTGCGTGGCTAAAGTCAGTTCCTAGCAATTTAGTTAAATACTCCTAGTTAAAAATTCATTTATAACATTACAGTAATTATATGTAATGCACAAGGTGGCTGTCAGCAATACGCAAACACTTTCACTCGCTGGTCTCTAATAATGCAATTGTAAACCTCGGGTCCCGGTTCTTCACTTGTGCGCTCCTTCAGTTCCCGGAAAGCTTGCTCGAATGCTTCCGTCCACTTTCCCTTGCTTTCTTTGTGCAGTAGTCTCATAAGTGGTAGAGCGATGCCACTAAAATTAAGATTTACTGACGGTAAGTGTTGTACGGAAGTGTTCTACTGACGGGAATTTCACAGATGTAATGACGACAAGTAGACTTGTCTTTCTTGAGGAAGACAAGTCCACATGTCGAAACGTCGGCTCAACGAAACCCTGTTTACGGACTTTTTTTACACTTCCTTTTTTGTCTTCGTACCGATGTTAGACGATGAACTTAAATTCATGATTACTGAACTATACAAGCAAAGCAGAAAGGTAGGCCTTAAAATTATTCTGCAGATAATGAAAGTAATCTGCAACAGCCTCGAAAGAGAAAAGCGCTTCGAGATAGGCAGCAGTGCACTTGAAGTTGTAAAAGAGGAAGTCTACTTAGGACAGGTCGTAACCGCTGAGCTCAACCACGGTGTTGAAATAACTAGGCAAACAAGAATGGGATGGAGCACATTTGGCAAGCATTATCGAATCACGAATGGCAGATTGCCACTATCCCTTAAGAGAAAGGTATAAACAGGTGGATTTCACCGGTACTTACTTACGGAGCAGAAACCTGGAGGAATACAAAGGGCGTTCAACTTAATCTGAGAACGACGCAGTGAGCAATGCAAAGAAAAGGTATAGGTGTAACTCTGAGGGGCAAGAAGAGAACAGAGTGTATCAGGTAACAAACGAGTTTTGAGGAAATTATAGTTAAATCAAGAAGAAATGATTATGAACAGGACACTTAGCACAAAGGCGATATGATCCCGGCTGCGGCGGCTGCATTTCCGATGGAGGCGGAAATGTTGTAGGCCCGTGTGCTCAGATTTGGGCGCACGTTAAAGAACCCCAGGTGGTCGAAATTTCCGGAGCCCTCCACTACGGCGTCTCTCATAATCATATAGTGGTTTTGGGACGTTAAACCCCACAAATCAACAAAGGCGATATGGTCGCTGGTCATTAGGAATCACAGGCGAAATTTCTAGAGAAGGTACGCGGGTGATGGGTGAGACAAAAATTTAGGTGGGCATATGAGATTAGGGGGTGTGTGGTTATAAAGTGGCATCAGCAAGCAGAGGACCGAGTTTAATGGCGTAACATGAGGTGCTTAGCGGTGGCACAGTTCCCGTTTTCGTCGTTAAAATTTGTAACAGCGAGCTTCAATGGCGCTGTATATAGAAATATTGTACCCAATCACAAGAAATTCTTAAAACGCGATGGACGGGTGGTCAAACCTCCCCGCTGGGTGGTCTGCGCAAGCAGGTGTTTAGTCAGTAGCGACACCATGGACCCGGGCTTACGGGGGAGAGGGGGGGTTGGACTCCCTCCCATATATAGTTGTTCGTGGCTTTGTCATGTCCGAGGAAAAGGGGATCGTGGGGGTTGAGCCGACGCTGGGTGATTGGACATTTAAAGCCCTCGGCTGAGGCAACACATCCCTTTGACCCCGGCTTCATGTAGACAACACCCCTGGACTGACCCACCCAGGAGAAATCGGGAGTCGCCTTTTCTTATCACCCTCTCCGATCTTTTTCTGCTCTGTCCTCTTTCTCATCTGTCCTGTCTTTTAATCTCTTTTGTTACTATCCCATTTTCACAGGTGGCTTGGAATAAACTTGTGCAACTAGGCAACCTTGGCCTACGCGCATCGGTCTATAGTAGCGGTGTACGGCTGGCCTCTGCATGTTTCTCATTTCGCGAATATTGTAGCGTCCTCTTGTTGGGTTCGGTGGCGGGTTGCCGCCATCGTTATAGAATTAAATTTCACTATCATGCATGAAGCTTTTCCGCTCCTCAGCGATCGTGCCCCTTCAAAGTGCTTAAACACCAAAGAATTTTTTTTTTCATCCGACCCAAAGAAGTATTCCCCCGCTATTACCTCGTACAAAGCGAGAAGTCCAACAAAATGGCCAGAACAGTATCTCCATTTATAGTAACGCGATCACTGAGAGCCGCAAAAGTTATGGTTATAAAATTACGTAAATGGCTAGTGGAGACCTTTTTTAGAAGTCTTCGACAAAAATCAGTTTCACAAGCTAAACAACCTTTCAACACTCGGCGACACTTCCATCAGCGTTACACCCTATCGATCCATGAACTCCGCACGCGAAGTTTCCGACACAGACTTTCTCACCTAAGAAAGCCGAAATCTTTAAGGGCTGGAAAGAACAGAATGTGACCAGTGTGAAGCGAACTGTCATCCGAAAAAACAATCTGGTAATTCCCACAAAACACTTGGTACTGACCTTTGCACCAGTGAATTATCACAAATATTAAAAACTGGCTCTGCTAAGACACTTACCAGACCCTACAAACCAAACCCTCACCAATGTTACCACTGTCAAAGGTTTGGTCATGGTTATCAGGGCTGTCGTGGTCGACCTGCTTGTGGAAAATGTGGCTCGAAAGGCCCTGCCTCGGACATTTCTAATAAAGTCCCACACTGTAAATTGTGACGTAGATCACGCGGCTTATTCACGTTCTTGTCCACTGTGGAGAAAAAAAAGACATCACTACACTGAATATCCACAAAAACATCTCCTTTAAAGAAGCACGCCGAAGGTGTTGGGCTTTTCACGGCACAACTTACGCTGATGCAACGCGTCAGGTGGAAACATCGCATCACCCTCCGCCGCTACCCAGGTCCACGCAAAGTGAGCCATCAGGTGTAGTGGCCGCCCCCGTGGTGAAAGCAGCCAAGTCTGCTCACCTACCTTTTGGGACGTTAAGCCCCACATATCAATTGATCCACCTACCAAGCCACAGGCTCAGGCGACTCTATGTTCGTTGGGTCGACCGATAACGTCTCGCCAGGCAAGGTCGCAAATACGCAACTGTAGCTCGCATACGCGGGCGTCCAGTGCGTCACATGAGGAAATAGACACAAACACGGTACCTCAGAGGGCGGACGTGAGGCGTGGCTCTGTGAAGCGCAGTAAGAAAACCAAAAACCAAATAACAGGGCCTGATGACAGCCCTGCTACTTGAGCTACAACTTCGCACTTGAACAGTCACTTCATTTTCGTACACACAGCACTACTTTCAATCCAGTATGAAAACACAAATTACACAATGGAACGTCAGAGGAATTCTTACAAACCTCAACAACGTCCAAAAACTTCTACACAAATACTCACCAAAAGTACTGTGGGTACAGCAACCACTTTAAAATCTAAACACACTAACTTTATACGCAGTTACATTATTTTCCTAAAAGACTGCGATGGCATTATTCGAAGGTGTAGCTGTTATAGTATAGCAAGGAATAGCATGTATACGCTTAAAACAGCAAACGTCTCTTGAGGCAAACGCTGTTCGAGTGGTGCTTCTAAGCTCACCATTTGCTCTATATACATACCTCCACATTTTCAACTGCACAAACATGAATTGCAGTTCTTGATATATGAATTTGCCGAATCCTATCTTGTTCTAGGGGACTGATTTTCTGTCGCGACCTCGTTGCGACTCCTCTGTTCGAATAAACATCATCGCATTTGGTGGAGGCTGCTGAGATTCCTAAGCAGACCTGGAGCTCCGCTCTCGCAAGTTGGCCGAAAGACCACCGTACAACATGACTGACGCAGTCACCAACCAGCTCATCCCAGCACAGCCAGCACCATCGGCTGCCCCGTCTACCTGCCACGGCGCTACTCGCCAACGGGACCCACCAATCTTCAGCGGGAGTGGTGAGCAAGACGTCGAAGACTGGCTTTCCTTGTACGAACGCGTAAGCGCCAGCAATAAGTGGGACGACGACTTTAAGCTTGTCTACGTTCTCTTTTACTTGGCAGACGTAGCTAAGCTTTGGTTTACCAACCACAAAACCGCCATCACCAACTGGTCCTCCTTTAAGACGCTCGTGACGGAAGAGTTCGGCCTACCAGGTGTCCGCAAGCTCCGCGCTGACCATCGTCTGCGCCAACAAGCCCAGCAGCCTGGCAAGACGTTTACTAGTTACATTGAGGATGTGCTCAACCTCTGCAGGCGTATTAGCCCCTATATGCCTGAAGAAGAGAAAATTTGGCAGATTCTCAAGTGCATCGAGGATGGCGCATTCCACATGTTGCTAGCGAAAAGCCCGACCATGGTGGCAATCCTCGTAAGCCTGTGCCAGAGCTTCGATGAATTGCACCATCAGCGTTCCATCACCCGACAGAGTGTCTCACTGCCGGATTCGATCTCGGCCGTCGCACTCGCAAATACCAACGTTCACCAAGAAAGTCTGTCCAACCAGATCAAAGACGTCATCAGGGAGGAAGTCGCCCGACAGCTCTCCCTGCTTCCGCATAGTGACGCGCCCACCGCAAGCCTGCCTTCGACACTGCAGCACGCCATACGCACTCAAATTTGCGATGTCCTCCCTACAGTGCATGCCCCTTACCCATGCACTTAAGTAGCATCTAATATTTTACCTGTCGGCTACGCACCACCTGCGCCATCTTCACCTCTCAGCTATGCAGCTGTGGTTGCGCGGCCCACGCCACATCCAGTATCCTTATCGGCTCCACCTTCTCCGGCCGTGCCTCCAGTTTAAGCCCTCACTTCACTTTTTCCGTCCATCTAATGAGTGGCGCACCCATGACAACCGTCCTATCTGCTTTGCGTGTTGCATCACCGGCCACATTGCTCGCTTCTGCCGCCGCCATCCTACACCTGCGTACGCCTTCTTCGGAACTCCTACCTATGCGTCGCAGCAGGCCACCACGTCTGCTTATGAACAAAGGCACTCTGACTCAGATTGTCACCCATCAACTACTCGTTTCCTGAGGAGGGAAACTAATCGGTGAAATTCCAGTGGCAAGAACTGCAACTTCTGCGCAATTATCAAGGCCTTCATTTTCGCCGCAAATGTTGTTTTCACCGCAAACTGAAGAAAGGGACGATATCTCTCTGTGGCATGGTTCTGTCCACGGCTAGCGTGCAACGCATTCATCCCTCGGCTGTGTGCAAGGTGCGCGTCGTCATCCTAGACGTTTTGTACATCGTCCAATTTTTTGTTCTACCATCTTGCTCTCATGACCTCCTTCTGGGTTGGGATTTCTTATATCGTCATGAAGCTATCATCGATTGTTGCCGTGCGAAAGTGTCCCTAGTGCCCATTTGTGAATTCCCATTGCCCGACTATTTACCTCTGCTCTGCAAACTCATCGGTGACGACGACATGACCTTTCCGGAAGCTTCATTTCATATTAGCCTTTCATGTGGGGCGCAACCAAACGCTATGGTGGTGTTTACGCCATCTTTGTATTTTACTGAACGCAAGGGCATTGTGCTCCTATTTGCCGTTCTTACAACTGCGTCTGGTTTAACCGCAATACTGGTTACAAACCACTGCAACTACCCCATTGGCTTACTCCGTGGTGAAACCTTAGAATATGCACAACCTGTTGTCATATCAATGATATTATTCTTCCCGACGAAGCCCAATGTCACAATGCCGCAATCACTCATGCGTCTGAGCCATCAGATGCGTCAGCCTTCGACAATGCTATTGACGCAGACCGTCCCCCCTCTCATCGCCGCCAACTTGTGGCTCTCCTTAACAAGTTTCGCATTTCTTTCGACTTTCAGGAACCTGCTTTGGGCTGCCCCACGACTGTCACTCATACTATTGACACCGGCTCACATTCGCCTCTGCGACAGCGTCCTTATCGCGTTTCTGCCGAAGAGCGCCGCCTCATTACGGAGCAAGTAAATGACATGATTAAACGTAGAGTCATACAGGTTTATCAAAGCGCTTGGTCGTCACCTGTGGTTCCGGTAAAGAAAAAAGATGGCACCATTCAATTTTTCGTGGACTATCGCCGCTTTAACAAGATTACGAAGAAAGATGTGTACCCGTCACCACGAATAGACGATGCTCTTGACTGTTCACAAGGCGCCGAGTACTTTACATCCTTGGATCTGCGTTCTGCGTGTTTGCAGGTGCCAATGGCTGAATGTGATCACTCTAAAACAGCCTTTGTAACGCCGGATGACTTATATGAGTTTAAAGTCATGCCATATGGGCTCTGCAACGCGCCTGCGACATTTGAGCGCATAACAGATACCATATTGCGTGCCCACAAGTCTAAAACTTTCTTGTGTTACCTGGATGACATCGTAGTCTTTTCAGCTGATTGCCCGACACATCTTGGTCATTTCCACTAAATTCTGAGGCGTCTAACTTCTGCAGGCCTACAACTTAACACCAAGAAGTGCCACTTGGCAGCACAAAAACTAACTATCTCGAGACATGTTATCACAAGAGACAGTATTCTTCCGGATCTCGATAAGCTTCGAGCTGTCACTGGCTTCCAAATGCCCACATCACTAAAAGCCTTAAGAAGTTTCGTTGGTCTCTGCTCCTACTTTCGTCGCTTCGTGCGCAACTTCGCGTCCATCATCGCACCTCTGACTTGTCTGCTTTCCAACAGCAAAGGTATATGTGCATGGTCACCTGCATGTGACGACGCATTTCACCAGCTGTGCCGCCTGCTGGCCTCATCACCTATTCATCGCCACTACGACCCCACTGCTGCCACGGAAACTTACGCCGACGAAAGTAGCGTCGGCCTTGGCGTAGTTTTAGCACAACGGAAACGCACCCAAACCGAATACGTAGTCGCTTATGCAAGTCGCGCTCTCAAAAAGGCTGAATTGAATTACTCCGTGAAACAGAAGGAATGTTTGGTCATAATCTGGGCGCTGATGAAGTTTCGCCCGTACCTTTAGGCTCGTCGTTTCGACGTGGTCACTGACCACCACGCTCTATGTTGGCTGTCCACCTTGAAAGACCAGTCCGGACGCCTGGGGCGTTGGGCACTTCCATTGCAGGAATACGACATCCGTACGTGTCATATATCGTTACGGTCACAAGCATGCGGATGCCGGTGCACTTTCCCGATCGCCAATAACACCAGATGTGGATTCTCTGTCACCCCTTTTTACCACCTTGTCATAACTCGACACCACTGCCATGCTTTTGGAGCAGCATAAGGACCCATACCTTGCTATATTAGTCGACTACATTCCCAATCCGTCTGCCGTACCTTCCACGAGAGCGCTACGCCGGCAAGCAGCCCACTTTTCCTTACGAGACAACATCCTGTACCGCGACAACTACATGCCTAGTGGTAGGAAGTGGCTCCTTGCTGTCCCCATTCATATGCGCTTTGCATCTGAATGAACTTCCATGCAGATCCCCAAAGTTCTCACGCGGGTGTCCTGAAAACCTACAAAAGGCTGCGCCAACAATATTACTGGCGAGCAATGTATCGCTCTGTGCAAAAATCCGTTCATTCTTGCACCACTTGTCAACAGAACAAGACACCTCCGCGGCACCTTACTGGCATGTTACAGCCGCTCCCGTGCCCGGCTCACCCATTCGAACGCGTGGGTATTGACCTCTATGGCCCCCTCCCATATAAAGGCTCTGGAAACCGGTGGATTACTGTCGGCGTCGATCATCTGACACGCTACGCTGAGACTGCAGCTCTACCGGCAGCGACCGCCCACGAGGTTGCACTCTTCATTCTCCGCAGCTTCATTTTACGCCATGGTACTCCGCGGGAATTACTTTGTGATAGGGGTCGAGTGTTCCTATCGGAGGTCATCCAAGCTATCCTCGCTGAATGCAACATCATCCACTGTAAATCTAGCGCATACCATCCACAGACAAATGGTCTCACCGAGCGGTTCAACCGCACACTTGGCGACATGCTGAGGATGTACACCTCCTCCGACCACACTAACTGCGACGCTGTATTACCTTTTGTTACCTTCGCTTATAACACCGCGACGCAAGCAACTACCGGTTTTTCTCCTTTCTTTCTGTTGTACAGCCACGAACCTTCCCACCCACTAGACACAATACTCCCGTACCTCCCTGATGCATCTGAGTGCTGCCCGCTATCGGAAGTCGCCAGATACGCTGAAGACTGCCGTCAGTTGGCTCGGTCTCTGATAAGTGAGGGTCAAGGTCTACAAAAAACTCGACATAACGACGTTCACCACATAGCTCCTACGTTTCGTGCTGGCTCCCTTCTGTGGCTTTGGGTGCCCCCACGTGTTCCTGGCCTGTCTTCTAAACTTCTGGCCCGGTACCATGGTCTGTACCGTGTCATTGACACGACCTCCCCGGTGAATTACATCATCGAGCCACTAACACATTCACCAGATTTGCGCTGTCAAGGACGCGAGACCGTACACGTCGACCGTCTCAAGCTCTACTACGACCCCCTCATTGTGCCTACTCCCTGAGTCGCCAGGATAGCTACACTTCACCCCGGGGGCATTAGAGCGAAGCATACGCACCAATGCGTACGCGCCTTCGAAAGATAACGAAAAGCACCATGCTCTGATTGCACGAGAGCCTGTGCCGCCTTTACCAGGCTTGCTGTACTGCCATCTTTTGTTGCAACCTCGTTGCGACTTCTCTGCTCGAATAAACTTGATCACACAACGATCTTTGGAGCTCATTGGATTACTCTTAGCGAACCTAGCACAGCAAAAGGCTTGCTGGCGCCCAGAAGTTCAAAAAGTGGCTTGTGATTTTTATAGGCTTCGAACGGTTTCACCAGTACCACAAGTACTGGTTAAACTGATCCACGCCAAGTACCAAAGTTAATGCCTTTTTGTCAAGTTGACAATAACTTTCGTGCACTTTCGATAGATTTCTTTATGGAAAAGCAATTGGGTGTTATCTGCCATCAGCGTCTTTTTGCGCTAAAACTACACCTATCCCGTAAAGTGATGTGCAACAGCTCAGGCACACACACTTGCTCATGTGGAAATGTATGAGCACTGGAGCTGAAGTCACCAAATACTTGCAGGCAGTGAGGGCATCATGCTGGTCCTTTCTCCACTTCCACTTGTTTCCATCACAAAAAACCCAGCGCAGTGGACAGAGCAGTGCCAAAAGGTTGGGCGAAAACCGCCGATAGAAGTTTACCAGCCAAAGAAGCATTGAAGTTTTTTGATGTCTTGTGGCATGGGAGCGTGCACAGTTGCAGACACTTTGTCCATGCTCGGGGAGGGGCCTTGCTTACTGATGACGTGCCCAAGATACTCAACTTGGGGCGTGATGAAGCAGAAGTTGACGAGTTTAAACTTAAGGCCGAATTATTTAAGCTTACCTAGTACCGCATGGAGCTTGCGACAGTCTTCATCACATTTGCACCAGTTATGAAACATCGCCAAAAAGATTGATACTTGCGGCAGTCCCCTGTGCAAGTTCTGCACCTCGCAGTGAAAAAAGCTGGGACGAATGAGACCCGAAATACAAGTGCGTGTATTGAAACAACCCCATGTGCATTCAAACCGTAACGTACTCTCAGAGGCCTCATCTAAAATTGCTTGCTTTTATGCGTCTCACAAGTCCAGCTTTGTAAATTTCTCACCTCCAGCCAGAGAACTCCACAAGTCCTTGATCCTAGGTATGGGTCCACAACTGCGATTGTGTTAATGGTAGTATCGAAATTTCCACACATCTTGACCCGCCCATCATTCTTTGTCTCTGGAACAATAGGGGTAGGCCATCGGGCTGTCTGCACTGGAACATTGATGTAGTCTTTTATTATTCACTAATTTTCTTGCTTGAGTCGCTCTACCAAGGCATACGGCAGCGGGCACGGCTTGAAGAACCGTTGAGAAGCATCTCAAGGTACGTGTAGCAGGCACGTATGCAAGAGAAAGCCCATGCCACACACCCCCTCCCGATATTCATCTTGTTGGCCAATAACGCCAAAATATAGAGGTAGAAGTACGATAAGCGGCGTGCACCTTTAAACAAATGAAAACCAAACGCTTATTAAGGAACTAGCCAAGAACAGCTACCAAAGAACCTTTATTCCGAAAGCACGGACACGCTCGCCGAGAAATTTAGCGTCCAGCCCATGAATCGGCAACACAACAGAAACATCACTTACTCATATGTGTGAGGCGTCAATGAAATCGTTGCTCGTACAGGAAAGAACACATCTGAGTGATTCCAGTGGCCTAGCCAAGGCGGGAGTATTGGGGAGTCAAACCCCATCCGAAATATTTCGTGCCACTCTCCCCACGCCCCTCCATGCCACTGACCCACTTCTTAAATGCGCAGCATTTCTCACCAACTTCGGTGATTTTGAGTGTATCTATCTATCTATTTACCTATCTATTTATCTATCTGTCTATCTATCTATCTATCTATCTATCAATTAATCTATCTATCTATCTATCTCTCTATCTAGCCGCCTACGACGTTTAGCTCTTCTGGCCGTTTCGATAATGTTATTGGCAGCAAACTTGGTACGGCATAGCGCGACTCTATGAAGAACACATTTGACTAGTCAAAACATAAATATCATGCAAGGTCAGTCATATATGTCACGATTCACATTTCATGGTTCTGCAGCTCTTCCGGAAGGTTTCGTTCACATGGCTTGTTGCAAAACTGGTATGGTATGACTTGATTCCATGGCGACTACAAGCGACAGACCCTAACATGAAAATCATGACACGCTTGTCATGTAACAACAAGACTGCATGCCATACTTATATTGTGCTCATGGCTCTTTCGATAGCGTTGCATGTACCAAGTTTGGTATTACGGTAGGTGAATGGATGACGAAAATATGTAACTGGTGCAAATATGATAACCTTGGGATGCATGTCCTGTAACAACGTGACTACATTGCATGCTCATGATGCGCTGACGGTCATTTCGTTAGTTTCACTTATACCAAATTTGGTATTACGGGACGTGAATGGATGACGAAGGTATGATACTGGTGCAAACATGATAATCATGACATTCATGTTATGTAACATGACTGCATGCCACACTCATGATGCGCTCGCGGCCGTTTCGCTAGCATTACATTCGCCAAATTTAGTGTCACGTGATGTCAATGGATGAAGAACGTATGTGACTGGTGCAAGCATGATAATCATGAGATGCGTGTCATGTGAGAACGTGACTACGTGCCACAGTCAAGGCGCCAATACATTTCGACGTGACGTGATGCGGGTGCTCGCCGGCATTCATTTGGTCGCGTCAGGCCAGCGTTGCCCCGCCAGGCGCTGGTCCTGCCACATACTAGCAGGCTCGCGCCGCGTTGCGTTACTTTGACGCATGCGCGTTTCAGAGCGTCCGGCGTCTCTCCATCATGAAAACAGGGAGACGCAGTGTTGTATGGGTAATGCAGCATGTCGCATTTCACGCCAGTTGCCGTCGGGCCGCGCTGACGGACGCTGGTCGCGCCGGTCGAGCCTAGCGTCAGACTATAGACTGCTTGCGTTTTTCTAAAGTAGCGTCGCTGGGCCTAGCGTGCGCGTGGATCAACGCTACGTTGGAGCATAATAAGCCTTTCATGACGCACTCGCAGTAGTTTTGATAGCTCCACATGTATCAAATTTTGTGTTACGTGACGTCAATGGATGACAAAATATATGACTGGTGCAAACGTGATAATCCTGACACGCGTGTCATGTAAGAACATGACAACATACCACGCTCATAGCGTGCTTGCGGCCATTTCACTAGCTTCACATATACTAAACTTGGTATCACGTGACCTGACTAGATGACGAAGGCAAACGACACATCCAAACATGATAATCATGACACGGAAGTGATGTACAGTATCATTTACCTCCACATCGAAACGTTGTGCTGATTTTAAAGTGACATATCAACTTTCTCTGTTGTGCTTCACATATCGTCGATTCCCACTGTACGTCGGATCTGCCAATCTTTTGTGGTTTCGCGATGACATGATTTAGAAACTAAGCGGTGCTAAAGTCACAAATAAATTTCCAGGCGCTTCTACTGTGAATGTCTGCATACACAAATACAAGTCGTGGCGTTTGTCAAGACTTCGGTACTTTGAGAGATTTTGGGCAGGAACCTCGGCCACGAGCATTTTATGTTGGCTCAGCCACGAGATAAATGCTGTAGCGGTGGTCACACTTGTACCCACCGGAAAATATCTTGCCGGAGCTCATCACTATGAAAATTTTGACTAAGCAGAGGTTGGTTTTATGGTAAAATCCAGATACACTTTCAAGGTCTGATAGGTAACGTCCAAGCATACTACAGTGTGATCTGCGTACGTGTGCTAAGATATACTGAAGCCAGAGACTAAGATTTCTACTGAACCTTCGCACGTTCTGCTAATAGTTAGCTAAGCATACACACACCTGCACACTTAACCATTCTTTGTTGAACTTGACCTAATTCGGCCTCCATCATTATACGAAAGGATTTTGTCTGAGCACTATCACATTAGTGTTGCAAAAAAAAACAACTTTTTACCAAACTTTCTTACCCAACAGAAAGTAAAAACCTACGTATGAAGCTCCCACTGGAAAATGGGAACTTCCACGCTCGCGAAGTAACTACGGCAAACATATGTTAAGCTATTTATTTCCATACCATTTTAACTGTAAAATTTAGCCTGCATACAGCCTGTCTTCCAGGTAAAAACTTGCAAGCATTTCGTTTTAGGGGAAAAGCAGGGTGTTGTTATCGGCATTGCGTATGTGTACGCATGTTCATTTACATAAGTACGTATCTGTAAATGTATATGTGTGTATGTTTGCCGTAATGTCTGTGCGTATTACGACAACACATTTTTGAAAAAAGTTGCACCATAGGTTAAGATGCGTTTCTTAGGTAGAGTTGCAACATGTATATTTATGTATGTGGAATAACTTCTGGTCGAAGAATAATGTGTAATGTATTCTTGCTGCTCAGTGTTCTTGTTGTTTTCTGTTGGCGCCAAGTACTCTTGGCCATATATATGTATATTCGCTTACTATGCCCATATCTTTTCATTGGCGTGACTAGAAGTACACCGAGATGTTTCTGAAATTAGCGACATCACGCACAAAAAATTTCATAGAACAACGAGTTCTAAATAAAATACATGCACGTTTCACATGTCGAGAAACAGTTGGAAAAAAAGTCACGCTGATCTGGCTAAGAGAAGTACTGGAAACACGATGCCCAATATCAAGATGTTCCCTTAATTGCTACTCAAGAAAAACGTATTTGACGCATGAAAGCTCATCCACGTGGTAAATATATGTTCTTAAAATGAGTCCTTACACCACACTAGCTTAGAATTGATGGTTATTTTAGGCATGCGGCTTGAGCAGCTCATGCTAAATGCAAAGCCAAGCAACCAGGCGACGATTCCCAGGAAGCGCGACACAATGAGCTCACTTTGATTTTTAATATCCACTACGTGCTCTTTGATTGTGATTTCAAGATATTTCGAGTTAAATTACAAACCCTAATTCTTTTCACAAAATTACACACCAAACTTGCCCAATTACTTTAAAAAGTGCAATATATCACGCTAAATGGAACCACGTGAAGATGCGAAACAGCAGGCCCTAACGCTTACACTGGCGGCGACATTGACAATGGCGCTCGACATGGCGTTGCGCAGAAGAGAAAACCTGGGGAGGGGCAAAGCCCGCAGGGATAGACTGGTGTTTCCTACTGAACCTGCCATTCGCTGCTACTGGGAAATGAGAGACAGTGTTTACCGATGGCTGCAAAGACCTGTAGCTCACTTTTAGTTAACGCGCACACTGCGAATGTTTATTGTTCAACAAAGCATAGGAGTAATCTCCCACCGGCACTACCTTGGAGGTTAAGATCCAGTGCCTCTATGTACGGGGTGGCCAGTTTACACCTGTGCAGCGTGAGCAGTTGGTTGTAGCGGCGATGCTTCTCTTAGGCCAATCCTGTATCCGGCGCTACCGGCAGTATGTGACAGACGGATAGACAAACATATAAACGAACAGATGGGTGGACGGCTGGACCAAGGGTATCATGCACGGATGGACGGATGGATGTAGGAATGTATGCATGGACTGACGCACGAAAATACAGAGAGACGGACAGGCAGACAGACAGAAACATGGACAGACGAATGGCTGGGTGCTTCGCCCCACCCATCATCGTTCACTCCGTGAATATCTTGTAATTTTTTAGGGGCGAAGCTCCTTATAGCGGCACCCGTTCGTCCCTCGTAGTCGCAGTCGTAGTGTGTAGCCAGTCTTACGTTTGGACCTTCAAGGTGGTGCCGGTGGGAGATTTCTTCTGTGCGTTGTTGAACAATAAAAAATTCGTAGCGTGTGCGTTAACCATAAGCCAAATTCTCTTGTCTCTCATTCCCCATTAGCAGCCATTGGCATGTACGTTGAGCACTATCTGACAAGAAAGGATTGATACGTTATACTCGCTGGGCCTAACCTTCTTGGTTCTAGAAAGGTTTAGCGAGCATTGAGCCGCAGTGCCATGAATACAGTGAAGTAGTATATGCCATGAACTCAAGGTGCTTAAAGGTGGAAAGTAGGTACGAAGAACAAGCCATAAGAAAGTATAATCCGAATTCTCCTGTTTCTCCTTCTCCATTCGCAGCCATTGGCATGTACAATGAGAAACATCTGACAAAGGGTTGCTACGTTATACGTACCAGGCGTAACCTCCTTCGTTTTAGAAAGGTTGGGCGAGCGTTGGGCCGCAGTGCCATGAATATAGTGCACGAGTATATACCATGAAGTCGAGGTGGTTAAAGGGCGTGCTTTTATATCGGGAATGTATGATGAAAAGATGCGAAACTGTGGTACTTGGAGTGTTGAATAGATGTATGAACGGACACACATACAGATGCATGGACGGACTCACGGGTGGCTGCACCGACAGATGGACACATGGACGGACGCAGGGGCGGATGAACTGACGAACGCAGAGATGGACCCACAGATGGACGTGCGGACGCACGAACAGACGCACGCACGGACGAGCGAATGGACGCATGGATGGTCACACAGACGGACGCATGGACGAACGGAAGCAAGAGCGAAAAGATGGATGGATGCTTCGCCCCACTCTCCATCATTCACTCCGTGGATATGCTGCCATTTTTTTTTTTCAATCAAGAAACTGGTTAGCAGACGCTGCCTGTTTCGGCGTTGCGGCACGAGAAAGGGGCATCATAGAAAACGAGAGAAAAGGCGAGGGGACACGTGTGAGCAATAGGTTTGTAAACGCCGTGTGGGGGAACGCCTAGAGCAAAAAGAGGGAACGAACGTACGTTACCAGATGCTCCTGGCGTTGGTGTTGCGAGGCAAGAGGGGGAAGCGTAAAAGAAGAGAGAGAAGAGTGGACGCGCATGCACAGTGAGGGTGGTAACGCCGCGCACCGGATTGAGCTCTACCCTTTATTGCTTTGCACCTAAAACAAAGAAAAGTGTAATTATGAGAAAACGCGTTTTAGGGTAGCATCCACTCTTGAAGGGCCACTAACCAGGCTTCATAAGAAATTTTAGTTAAATCGGGCCAGTTGTAGTGTGTCGATGAAGAACATTTCCCCATAATTTTTTTTACTTCCTTCGTTACAAGCTGGTAAAACTAGTATTTTGAGGGGCGCGAATGGTTAATGCAAGAAAGCCAGTTCGAAACCCTTGCCGCTCGCCCCGCATAGCCTTCGCGACCTGAGTCTTCTTCCTACCCTCCCCAGCATCATAGCAAATGTCACGTGCGCATGAAGTTCCCGAGCAAGCCTTACCCCCGAGGTTGCGAGTGGCGTTGTTTTGTTGACAAGCGTTATTTTGTGATCTAGCACCAGTTTCTTTGGGGTGGACTCATAGGGGCGCGCTCGTTTGGAGACGCTAGTTTAGACGCGCTAGTATAGACGGTTACGGTGTTTGTAAACACACTGGCTCGCGCCGAACCGCTTACCCTGGTAGACTTCTGGTGCGGCACTTTCGGTAATGCTTTTTTAAGGGTTGTAAGGGTGTTTTCGGGGTGTGTTCGAGTTTGCTGCTCTATTATTTCTGACGCATTCCTTAGGATGTATTTGGAGCAACGTCTAGCGGCTACATGATGGGGCTCGACGTAGCGCATGGCAGGCACAGGTGCGGCCACTGCGCAGAAAATATTCGTCCTAACGTTTCGAGGAGCACGCCCCCATGCTGCGTTTTATCTCTGATAGTGGCCGTGCCTATACAAACTAAAATGCATAAATTGCAGGACAAGTTTGTCAACATACTTAATTGGCCTAGTTGGTTCTGCATGTCCGCAATGTGGACGCGCTTTGAAGACGTGGACCGGGAATTGACCACGCACATCGGTCTTTTCCCTGTCCACATCTTCAAAGCGTCCTAACATGGTCGATGTACAGGAGTGAAGCGAAGTTCTTCAATTCAGCTTTTCGACTTGAACTGAAAACCTTCCTCCTGTTGAACCCCGAACGCATTTGTATTTTTGTCTAAGCACACAACCTCAGGAGAAAACGTTTATTTCTGCGCCTGCTTCACACCGGGCACTTTTTAAAAAGATTAGTGGTGAACGGAATCGCTCGTGATCCAAAGTGTCCATGTGACTGAGAAATTATAAAAATTACTGATGTGATGACGTAAACTACGGCTCCAAGGTCACGCGAACTATTGTGTTTCACTCAAGAGAAGCGCTATTCATGGACCAAACTTTCAAGTTGAACTTACCTAAACCGGCAGTTCATGTTCACACCCAAAAGGTAAATAAGCTTGAATGAGGCGATGTTTATTAGCGGCAGAAACACAGACAATGAATAGTTTTTTTGCACAGATGCGAGCCTACTCACCGACGTCATTTTCTAAAAAATCAGATGCAACGACAACGAAACGTGGACCCCATGACGTGCACTATGATGCGATTGATGTTAAGCGTGGCTACATTCTGCCCCGTGTTGTTTCGAACAGTACGCATCATTTAAATAGCTCAAACTATAAAATACATTTGCGATGTTTTCCAGTGTTAGCTTTCACGTTTAGCTACCCATTTCATGCGTCAGTACACTTACCTGCGCACTTATCTTCGTCGGGTGGAAGACGACAGTGTTCTCGGTAACGGGGGCTTTCAACTAGTCGAACGCCTGAGTATCGCTTCTGTGTCATAAGTCTGCGCTGAGCATTACATTGCCTTCGACGAAATATGCAGAACGAATTTACGCACTCTTGGTGGGAATTCAGTTTTCTCGCGTGATCTCTGCAATGCAGGCACTCTTTTTATCGTCATCAATCTGAAAACAGAACGTTTTGACTTGCATATAAAATAATTCAGGCATGTAGACTGCATTCTGGCTTGACAAAGCTGTGCTCGAGTTGCCAGCGCTTCATCGGAATAATTTTATCGGCATAAAACTCGGAACACAAGCAGCCGCGGCCAGCAACAAACGCTAAAACCACGCAAAAACAAGCTAAACCAGAAGTTTCCAGGGATGGTTTCCTGTTCAAAGCACAATGTTACCAGAGACCACCAGGTCCTTACGAAACCGTCTATTCGCATCTTTCACCGCCTAGAGAGGGCGCTAGTGCAAGCCGAAAATGGCTGTCGTTTGGGGAATCGCGCAGCCGGTGCGCCAGCAGCTGCCGCAGGTGTGCCCGTCACTTCAAACTGCATGGTATTTTCGGCTGCAGCCACCATGTGTTAAAGGCTTTGCTCAGAAGGTGATAGAGACTAGCATGTATTATATTCGACACTGCGCGTTCAGAAACGCGTGTGCAGCGTATTTTGAAGGAAAAAAAGTTTTGAACGCCGGACACACATGAGCCAAGATCTCCTAGGAGACAAGACAAGACAAAACATCATGTACTGCGGTGTGAAGAAATGCACGTACAGCTTTATGAACGCCGCTCGTGTCACGGCCGAGAAAGATCGAGCCGCCGCGCTCGTGCAAAGCAGAAAACCTCGCCTTTGACTGCACGGCGTCTGCACAGCGGCATCCAACATAATTCGTGGTTCTTCTAGCTCAGCAGGCAACCAATAAAGCGTGAATCATTGCTACTACCGCTCAGTACATGTCGGACTTCAAAATAACCGAAGTAGGAATTGCCAGCAACAAGATATAAAACACCAGCGAACCTGCAAAGTGAGGCTGATTGAACGATGGCATGAGCTTGCTGCGTGGGCATCCCCCAAATCACAGTTACGACGGGTGCCGCATAGCGACGCCACCACCTGTGAAAGTTGCAAATAGATGGGCTTAATGAGTGCTAGAATACGCAGGGATGTTAATTTCGTTTATTCGCAAACCACTAAACCCACCTAGAGATATTATTTTCACTGACACAGTTAAGACAAGATTGAATTGATGAATGTAGTCCCGATGTTTCAGATGGCCACGATGACAAGTTTAAAGACTGGATAAGCCCTGGTTGCTAACTTCCTGTCGAAATCCAATTTATTTGCACACTGACACTTATTTACAAATGAAGGCCGGAGCGGCCCTAAACCCACAAACCAGTAAGCACTGCGCTGTATTAACGTTGGCGTGACTTGCCGAGTTCTTCGTATACTCCACACATTGACACCAACTTATCGATGTAACATCAACCTTGGATCAGAGTCAGCGCCAAGTGCGACCTCTGTCCCCGCTTCCTGATCTCGTTCTATAGCACCAAGCTCCCCTTCTCTCCATTTCTCTCTTTTAAATACCTCCAGTCTCATCTGAGTCCGCCTCGTGGGACGAACCCCTTCTCCATTCTCCACCAATGCAGCAAACTCTTCTTTTCTCGGAGACGTGTCTCCACCTCAGCGTTCCCCCACTTTGCAATTACATCTTCCAAGAAATCGGCAAAAGAACTCCGTCATTTCGTCAATGTGCAGCCTAAAAAAATGGGGGACCCTTAAGCTTCGCCTTTAAGAGTTGAACGCGTCCGCGAAATCCGGCTTCTAGTGTGCCCTTCGACCGCTAAATGCATACCTGATAATATGTTGTATTAGCGTGAATAATACATACAGTTCTTTCATCTAAAGCAAGAGGCGCATGAACTCCAAGACACACGCCACGCGCTCGCGATCTCAGGGGTTCTAAAGAGTCTCACAAAGTCTCATAGAGAGCAGCACATTATCGAGCATTAGCTTTTTTCTTGATGAACGCCTCTAGAAAGGCTTGATATGTTTTCTGCTAGATGGACATAGTTGTATATTTTTAGAGCTGTTTGAAAGTTCCTGTGTGTCTTTAGCGGCAATGGCTGCACTACCCCGGCCTTTGAGGATTCTAAATTGCGCCTACAAATGGTCACATGGGTTCGTTTTCATCGTGACACCTGTCGAAAAAAGTGCGTTAAAGAGCCCAGCAACACTTTTTCAAGTAGCCTTGGAATGAAATCACTAGAACAGCTTATTGCCTCACGAATTTAACGCTGCAAAAAATTTTTGAATCCATCCAGTTCGAGTGGAATTACAAAGGTATGTCGCTTACTGCAATTGCATTATCTCTTCTCTCGTCCCGACGAAAGCGCTGGAAGCTAAGAAGGAGGGGGTGGCAGGGGCAAAGAAACTACCACGCCACGTGAGCTTGAGCACTTTTTTTCAACGAATGCTTGACTTTTTCAGTGTCATCGTGCGCACACGCAAGGACAAGTAGCGGCGTCCCGCGGCAATCTCAGTAACTTGATTTTTGCGTCACAGACGCAGAGACTATTTTTCGCTCACAACCAACAGGACCGACACCACCGCACGGATTTCTGCGACACGAGCTCTCTAATACTATCACGTTAAAATAATTTCATCCGACAACAAGGCTGTGTAGACAGCTAGTCGGTTGTCTGGAGTTAATACACACGATGCTGCCGCTCACGTATTTTGACAGCGCGGCGCCACATTATCTTTTCGGGAGCGGTGTCGCGATAGGGATCACTTATTTCTCAGTCTGGCTCACCATCAGAACGCTACCGCCGTGCGTGTTACTCACCAGCACAAGGTGTGGTGAACAAAAACTCCCGGGGTTTGGCAACAAATGTGCGTGCAGAGGCGAAAGGCTTAGTACATATGAGCAGCCACTTTTCCCTATCCTCCCTTTCTGTCGTGCGCCGTCTGCCGACTTGTCATTGTTCGCTTGCCCCAAGCGTAACTCCTTCCAACCGAAGAATGCTGTAGGCGCGCTTGTTGTAGATACAAATTCAAGAACCATAAGGGCGAGGGGGGTCACACTTAGGTTCTCTGCTGACACCTTGAGTCATGCGTCAACACCATGCAAAAATAGACGAAAACAGAACAAAACAAAATGTTACAGGTGATTTACTTAACGTCATTACATTTTTACAAAGCACCGTCACAGAAGCGTCCCTACTAAATTGTTTGTGGTCACTCAAACGCGCAAAATCACGCAGAACCCCACGAGGAGGGGCACACACACGAAATAAAGAAAGAAGATAAACGCACTCAAGTAGCCACAGCCGCCCACTGGTCAGACCATAACTCGCAGGTTGTCCCGTGACTTGCAGGCTGTCCCTTTCCCGTACATTCTTTGGTACACCATGGCGATTAATCAACATTCAGACAACATTCTCTTGCTGCCTGCCTAAATCAATCTTCCGTACTGTTCCTTCACAACGTGCCCATTTTGTAGTAGTAGTTCAACAAAAAAAAAGAATCATCCACCCGTCTCCCTTAGCTTTCTCTCCTGATCCTCGCTGTGTAATTGCGACAAGGCGCCGGCACAATCATTAGGAGATCCTTTTAAGTGAGAAAAAGAGATGTACTTCTGTAATACCAAAGCTCAGCGGGTCAGGCAAGCACCAGATCACATGGAGTAGGTCACGTATGCGAGCGGGTCACGTGCCGTTACTACTTTATTTCTAGCACCAACTGGCTACATGTCTCACATACTGAGACCCCACACTACGGTAGACACCTCTCTTTTACTTGCCAACGAATTTAGCGTCTGAGGAGTGATATTTCTGAGAAAGATGACTGGTCTCTTCTCTTCGTTCATACCTTAAGCAACATGCGTGCCTATTCGCCTTTTTCAGGCACCTGCCAATAATACTGAATCGTTCCTCAGACAGGGCGCTTAGCAAGTACAGTCTTTAGAGCCAGCGTGAGAGCAATGAAATCATTTTTACCCTTCGAGCTGCCTAGGAAAATAGGTACAAGTTTGTTCGTAAGGTCCATAGATAGGCTCATTAACATTTAGTTTGGGGTATATGTTACCGGTAAATTTTCTATGTGCATCACTGTGAAGGTGTGATGCATGGAGTGCGTGGAGTGTTCAGTTGCGCAACCGCACGTAACCTACCGAGCTTAGGGTATGGACAACTGTTAACAATGTGTCCAGGGTTGCTCATCTGCGTTTGTGGGAACGAACATCTTTCCAGGTTCATGGCCAGCCGAAATGACACTATAACACCCAGAACCAAAAATAGCGAGAGGCAAAAATAAGCACTCCGAATAAACTCACTTGGTTTCTGTCCTCTGAACACTCCTCGCTCACTGCCAAGTTCGTGCTCGCATGTCATCTGCAATGACCTTTCTTCTCGTCGTATTCTCACGGAAGTTTCGCCCCGGGTCACGAGTTTACAAGGGCAAGCGGATAACCCCCCCCCTCCAATGCACGCTCCAGGCGCCTTAACGAGGCTCTCGGAAGCTGCGCGCTCCTTGGTTCGTGCGTGATGTGGAGGCAAACATGACTTCGCCCATGACAATGCTGCAGGCAGCTGCCAGGCAAGACTAAATAGGGGCGCTATGTTTGCTGAGGCAATCTTGATCGGAAAAACGCCTTCAGATAATTTGGAGGCTCGCGTACAAACTTCAAGTGTGCCGAAAAACGTTGTGAGCGTGCTTCTATTGGCACTGTACTTCGCTGTCACTGGCAGTGTTGGTCTGTTTTCAACAACTGCAGGAGACACCAAGAACAAAACGGTCGTATCCAGTGAAGATTAAAAAGACGGTCGAGATGCTGGTATCGGTAAGTTCTTTTTTTTTCCAGTTTCGAACAGAGACATGAATTGCTTGTTAACGAGACCGTCCGTGCAGCCAAGTTCGCAAACGATGCTCAAACAGGCGCAGCTTTGGTAACGAGGCTACCCAGCGAGAGCAGGACTATTGCTGCTGTTGCACAATGCTTTTGGTTCGCATAGACTTCATTATAATAAATTAAACAACAACAAAAAAATAAACTGGAACTCACAGCTTCGAGTGTTTGTCGAAAGCTATAAAATAATTTCAGCTGCGTAAGCGGGCGTTTGATGTGTAGCAACACCACGGACCCGAGCTAACGGTGAGGGTTCTCACCAAGGAAGCATTGGCCACCCTGGTGCAGTATCTGGCCACTACATCCCCCATGCAAACGTCAATTCACTCACGGCCCTAAGTCCCCAGCAGCTGCAAAGTAACTGATTACGGCGGCGGTCAGATCGGCAATGCAGCAGAGGGTGCTAAGATTCTCTGGATCCGGAGAGGCCGCCATTGCAACCTGAATTGGCAACGTTTAATACTAGAACCCTATCAAGTGAGTCAAGACTAGCTGTACTATTCGATGAGCTAGAGGGTGTTAAATGTGGTATAATAGGGCTCAGTGGGGTTAGGAGGACAGATGTGGCCTATACGGTGCTACAGAATGGCCACGTCCTTTGCTATCGGGGCTTGGCTGACAGAAGAGAACTGGGAGTGGGGTTCTTAATTCACAGGAACATAGCTGGCAACATAGATGAATAATGTAGCATTAATGAAAGGGTGGCAGGTACCGTAATTTAACTCAATAAGAGAAGCAAGATGAAGGTGGTACAGGCTTACGAGCTTCCATCCAGCCATGATAACCACGTACAGTTGAAAGGTTACATGAAGATGTGGAATCGGCGATGATCAAGGTAAAAATACAGAATACTATATTGAAGGGAGACTTTATTACAAAGGTAGGGAAGAAGCAGGCTGGAGACGAGGTAGTAGGAGATTATGGCGTCGGTACTAAAAATGCCAGAGGAGAGCTACTAGTAAAATTTGCAGAACGAAATATTTTACGGATTTTGAAGACTTTCTACCAAAAATGAGGAAACCGTAAGTGGACAAGGAGGAGCCCTAATGGCGAAAATAACAACAAAATAGAATATATATTGAGGTCACACCCAGGCATCGTGCAGCAAGTGGAAGTGGTTGGCAAGGTACGACGCAGTCACCATAGAATTGTACGGTCTAGAATTCGCCTAGATTTGAAGAAGGAACGACAGAAACTGATACGCAAGAAGCCAATCATTGAGCTAGCACGCAGAGGGAAAGAAGAGGAATTTATAATCTTGCTTCGGAACAGGTACTCAGCTCTTATTGAGGAAACCAATCTTAGCGTAGATGCAATGAGTGATAATCTGACGAGTATCATTACGAAGTGTGCAGTGGAAGTTGGAGGCAGGGTAGTAGACAGGGCACTGGCAAGCTTTTCCAAGAAACGAAGAATCTCATTAAGAAGCGTCAAAGCATGAAATTATCAAGCAGAACAGACAAAATAAAACTGTCAGAGCTTTCGAAGTTGATTATTAGGCGTAAGGTATATCATATAAGAAGATATAACATGGAGAGATTCGTATACGCTCTGAAAAACGGAGGAAGCGTCAAAGCAGTGAAGAGAAACCTTAGGATATGCAAAAATTGGTTGTACGCTCTAAGAAACAAAGAAGGCAAAATAAATACCAATATGGATGGGATAGTTAAAATAGTGGAGGAGTTTTACAGAGATAACAGCAGTAGCCGGGACAACCACAACCTTAATACTATGAGAACTAACAGTAACCCCGATGACACCCCACCAGTAATGATAGAAGTCAGATAAGCCTTGGAGAGCATGCAAAGAGGCAAAGCTGCTGGTGAGGATCAGGTAACCTCAGATCTGCTGAAAGATTGAGGACACATTGTGTTAGAAAAACTAACCACTCTGTTTACGAGGTGTCTTCTGACGGGAAGAGTACCAGTCTTGGAAGAATGCTAACATCATCCTAATACATAAGAAAGGAGATAAAGACTTGAAGAATTACAGGTCGATCAGCTTGCTCTCCGTAGTCTACTAGCTATTTACCAAAGTTATTGCTAACCGAGTTAGGGAAACATTAGAATTCAATCCACCAAAAGAACAAGCAGGATTTCGAACAGGCTACTCAACAATCCACCACATTCAAACTATCGATCAGGAAATAGAGAAATGCTCAGAATATAGCCAACCACTATACATAGCCTTTTTTGATTACTAGAAGCCGTTTTATTCACTAGAAATACTAGTAGCCATGCAGACACTGCGTGATCAGGGCGTCAATGAAGCATATATAAACATCCTGGAAAAATTACAGGGGATCATTTACTACCATAGTGCCTTAAAAAGAAAGCAACAGAATACCAATCAAGAAGGGTGTAAGGCAGGGAGATACAATCTTCCCAATGCTATTTAGCGCGTGCTTACAGGAGGTTTTCAGAAGCCTACAATGGGAACAGTTATGGATAAGAGTTAATGGAGAGTACCTTAGCAACGTGCTCTTCGCCGATGACATTGCATTACTGAGTAACTCAGGGGACGAATTGCGACTCTTGATTATGGAGTTAGACACGGAGAGCAGAATTGTGGGTCGTAAAATTAAGAAAACGAAAATAATGTACAACAACCTCGGAAGAGAGCAGCGCTTTGAGATAGGTAATAGTCCACTTAATGTTGTAAAAGACTATGTCCACTTAAGGCAGGTAATAACAGCGGAGGCGAACCACGAGATTGAAGTAACTAGAAAAATAAATATGGGCTGGAGCACATTTCACAAGCACTCTCAAATTATGACAGGTAGATTGCCACTATTCCTCAAGAGGAAGGTATATAACAGTTGTATACTGCCGGTACTGACAGGAGAAGCATGGAGACTTACAAAGATGATTCAGCTTAGATTGAGGACGACGCAGCGAGCAATGGAAATAAAAATGGTAGGTGTAACCTCAAGAGGCAAGAAGGGAGCAGAGAGGATTAGGGAACAAACGGGGGTTGGGGATATATTACTTGAAATCAAGAAGAGGAAATGGACATGGGCTGGGCATGTAGCGCGTAGACAGGACAATCACGGGCTATTAAGGGTAACTGGACTTCAAGAGAAGGCAAGAGGGTTAGGGAGAGACAGAAGGTTAGGTGGGCAGATGAGATTAAGAAGTTTGCGGCTATAAATTGGCAGCAGCAAGCACAAGACCGAATTAACTGGCGGAACATGGGAGAGGCCTTTGTCCTGCAGTGTACGTAATCAGGATGATGATGATGATGATGATGATATGATGATGATGATGATGATGATGATGGTGATAAAATAATAAAGACCACGCACGTGTTTTATAAGGCGTCACTGCAATACCGCTGGGTACTTTGGTGAAGGCGTGTGTGAATCTACGATCGAGTGCCCAGAGTAAGCATCATGTTGCAAGCCACTGCAGTTAGTGTTGGAAAGACTGCCGTGTGTACATCAAAACTGCAATCTGGAATAGTTAGTGGTTTGAGCTTGCATTCTTTACACGTCAATTGATTCACAAATGTCCTGCGGATCAAGAGAATAACCAGTTGCAGCTAAGTTGCGCATAGTGTTCAAAATGCACCCTCCTCGGCATTCCTTGTTCAGACTCTTCATCTTCACGTAAGGCAAAGTAATTGAGATAGTGTGCAGAGTGCACGTAACAATGAACTCTATACAAGCTGTAGGGTTGTGGATGATTAGTTTATAAACAGTTTATAATATGTTTCCAGCACCTTGCTGAGAAATTAAATGGGCCTTTTGCAACAGTAATAGTTCTGGCTCCACGAAAAGGAATAAAAAAACATCGCACCTCAGGTTCAAATGTGTTTTTTTTATTTATGCGGATTATGCTGACATTATTACCATAACTAAACTCAAAGGTGTAACTAACAAATTGGGTTATTGCTGCGCTGAGGAAACAAATTTGTTACGGATTGTTTAAAAACATACTGAAATTTTGGTGATCTTGGGAAGGGTAGTCAATATTCTTTCAATGCAGATTAACCTTGGCCTATCGTGCAGGTTGCTAACAGGTGGTATTTAAAGAGACTGCCCATAATACAGAGACGCAGCACTCTTCTTGTTTTCGTTTCTAACTTCTTTATTTTGATACGCCAGTCCTTCCCGTTCCCTGTGCAAGAAATGATTTGTCCTATACAAGTGCTTAAGCTTGCTTCACTTACGCAGCAAATAGGATACTGACAATAAAATTTTTATTTTCTTGCGTCAAATGAAAGGTGTAGTCTTCAATAATCTTGAAAAAGTACTGAAAAGTGCAAGTACACTCAACAAATGTAATTACAGTATGCTTTTAAAATCTAGTTTCTAGTTCCACAGTGCACTGACATCGTACTACAATATGAACTTCTCGTCGTGTGCTTGTGTGAGAAATCGCAAAACTCGTTTCGCTGCCACGCACTGTGGCTCCATTACCGATTCAAAAGCAGTAAGTTTGATAGTTTTTCTGACGCTGAGTGGCTATTTTAACCCTTTATGTCATCACAACTAGCCATATTGCAGGGTGAAGTTCATAGAATTGCCTGATGTTCAACAAGACACCTGACTTTATTATAAGAAATATATCTTATCACAATTTTATTTGCTTCTCAGTTGCTCAGAGGCATCTTTGTATCCGTAAAATTAGCATGGCCGATTAAATTCATCTTCAAAAATGGTGCCGTACTCCTTTACAATGCTGGCTGTGGAGGCCAATCCGAAGGTGTCGTTGAAGCCAACGTACCGGGCAGTCTTTAACTGTCCCTGCTGGCTTGCCATTTTGACAAAAAGGAATGGCTCCCTGTGACTTGCTACTGAGTTTCGCAATTCTTTCATAACTAGTGCCAAGGCGCAAACCTCAATTATGGGTACAATTGTATACAATTTTTGTTGCAGTTGCTTTTCACTCGTTTTTCTGTAGCTAGCTCCACCCTCGTTAGTCCTCTTTTCTGTCGGGCTAATCATCACTTCAACTCACGGTCACGTTGCCTGGTAATTATGTTGCTTTGCAGGAGCAGTACAAAGTCTGTTGATGAATGTTGATTTGTTCTTGTTTTTTTTCCCACTCTTGCCATAGCCTCTTTGAGCCTGCAGTATTCAAAACACACAGGAAGTGGCGTGCACTGCAGAGATGCTTTTAAGGGCTGTACATGACGAGCTACGTCATTTACAGGCAGCTCTTCCATCTTTTTCGGAAGTATGTACACATGCCTAATTACTGATTTATGTCTTATTAGCTTGTTTGTTTAGCCCATTACCTGTTAATGGCATGAAGCAGTACAGTTAAACGCAATTCGCAGTTGGTTTGCCATTTATTGGGTTGATGACTGTAAGTCTGGTTCACTGTCTCTCACTAGTACTGTCTTTTTGGCAGACATATTTTGTTTATGTAGTGATCAGACTGTTGGTATTCATTTTTCTGCTTTTGCTGCCGCCATCCTTCTACAAGCCATAACCTTTGAATTTCTTTATAATATTCTTCGAAGTTCATGTGAATGACCTCCAACGGCGCAGAAAACTATTTTCATTGTACCATTTGTTGAGTCAGCTGCCTGAACTTTACACTATTATTCTGGCTCACGTGATATGATTGTGCTTATCTTTTTGTGTCTTCTTTTGCGCTGGATCACGTGAACTGCTTGGTTAGCATCATGTACGTCCACCAGATGCCGTTATGACTACTCAAATAACAGCTCTTATGATAAAGATTGAATTTTTTTAATTACCGTGGGTGGCACTGCGACCGATCCTGCTTGTGTCAGCTTCAGTTTTCTCTCAAAGCTTGACAGTATTTACTGTTTTGCACAGCAGCAAGTGGGATCCCCAATATGGATAATGCACCACCGTCTTTCGTTGAAGTTTTCGAGTGCATTCAAGATGGCAGGTGTTTTTTTCTCTGTTGTTGTGCGATTCACTTCCGCTTCGTTAAACATGCAGCTGTGGTAACCAGCCACACAAAGTTAGCAACTACTTGGCAGTCTTTCAGCTCACTATTAGAGTGTCGGTCCTATTTAGTTTTATGATTCATCTGCATTCAGCTTGAATGGTAGAGCAGTCTAGTAAATTAGGTACGAGATTGCGTCACATAACTTTTTAACATGCATAACATGCAAAACTTTGAACACTGCGAACTTCCCTATGCTTCCAATCCTTGAGTTCAGTCAATAATTGAGCCGCTTGTGCAGCTGTCGGTTTTTGTACTCGATGTTATGCCACCTCTTTGAATTGCTTTGTGACGCTGACATACCTAAAAGTTCAGACTTTTTCGCATGTAACTGTCCTGAAAAACAAGTGGAAATGTCGCTAGACAGCAGTTGCTGAACTCTAAATTTGAAACCATTTTGTTCTCTCCTCCCCCGCTTAAGGGCTGACCCCCGAAGCAATATGGATCAGTGACCGGAGCTGGAATTCCGTCGGGTACTGCTGCTCGGCTCAATATGGACAAGTAGTGCAATGAGTACAGCATCTGCCTTTGTGGACGTTTTTCGAGGGCTTCTAGTACACATAATTTCTCATTCTGCTTGACAAGAAACTGCTGTGCAACATAACCTTCACTAACATAAGAAAATGTAAAATGAACCCATAAATTGCCAGAGCGAACCTGCTCCTATTGAGAATTAATGTTTACATTGAATAAAATTGGCAAACAAAGTTTACTGTGCTAGATGTTTTTGCCTTCACTTATCCTAAAACAAGCGAAACATGTCCTGTTAAGTAATCTGCAAGCACAGTTACACCACAGTACTGTCTGTCATTACAAAAGAAAGCAAAGTCGAACCCTCCTGAAATTTTCGCGTGCTGTCTGTGTTTTCTACTGACTTTGATTTTTAGCATGCTCATATTCCTTGAATTTAAATGCTTTTTATGAAAATAAAGACAATGCAAACTTGTATTATAAATTAAAATATAAATGGGGATAAAACGATGTTCAGTACTTATACATGGCTATGAAACAATGGCAGCAGAATGATCAGGGGACCTTATTTAGTTATCCACCGGACAACTCACATGTACATAAGTAATATATGTAAAAAAAACTCGTACAGTAACAGCTCTAAATGCAAGAGAATATCAACATACAAATACAGATTAGTTGTGATTGCAAAATGAGATGATAAAGTTCTTTATAACAAGTGTAGAATGACAGTTATTTAGTCATAGTGGTAATAAGTTCTAAATATGTATGGCAGCAAATATGGTAGTGTGTTTGCCATAGCTAATGCTTGTATGTGGTAGTAAAAGCTCGTTAAAGGCGAACATGGTGTGGTTAGCGGTTACCAATTGAAATTTCTGTAAGACGTTGGCTGTAACAGAACCGTTAGGACACTTAAATACAAAAATTTCTAGTTGATATTTGAATAAATTACACACTATTTGTACAATATGTTGCTGAAAAAATGGACACACGCTGGTGAATTGAGTATTGATTGTTAGGCTGCGAATGGCGCGGTTTTGGAAACGTTGCAATTGGACGACATGACATGGGTAGGTGTTCGCCCATGACGTGATGCAGTATGTAATATGAATGTGGATAAAGGCGCAGTACAGTTCAAGCAAAGTTGAAGAATGGTCATGCTAAAATTATTGATCTGATACCGGAAGCTGTCTTCTGTTTAATAAGTGAAATGTGATGATAGTATTTTAGCTGAAAATCTAGGACTACTCCCAAGAATGTTAGCATAGTGGTACAAATCTCTCAGTGGTCATTGATAGTAATAGCGGGGGTAGGTAAAATAGCGTTATGGCGAAAAATGGAAGGCAATGAACTGTGTTTTATTTTAGTTCATTGTGAAACCACTAGCTCTTTAACAGTAATGGTGTTCAAGGACTTCTGCTGTGCATTTATTAGAGCTCCTCACATTGCACTGTTAATTCGAGAAAATGGGGTACCACAAGCAGGCCATGTAGCAGCACGCCATTACTTCAATTTGGCACTTATTTCGAAACCTTCACTCTTACACCAAGACAGACGGCTGGGGATGCAAGCTGATCTAACGATCAATGGGCTTTTTCACATAGTCTCCATTACCAGTGGCACCTATATACTGCTCCACTTCATCAAATGGTTTCACATTAAAAGGAAAAAAGATAGCTGTTAGTACTATATTTTATAATTTTGCAGTTCTACATCTGCGCGGTTCTGAAAAATGAAATTTTAACTTTCTCGATTTATAGATGTAAACATCTCTTAGAGAGACATAAAAACTAATACTGTCATGTGGTCATGATGTTGAAGAATGCTGCAGTCAGCGGGATTGAGACGAAACTTTCTATTTCAGCGAACCTTTGCCTGAAGTACGGAAAGTCAAACTACAAGCAATGCATTGTCTACTCTGATAGTGGTAAACGGTGTGTCGGCTATCAATAATCTGACAAGCAGTAGAGTGCACATGTTTTATACAAGTGCTACTAAAATTTTGGGGTGATTGCAGGTGGCTCCGTAAGCACTAGACCATTCGCGTCCAGTCCACAAGCTCAACAGTGTGATCTCAAGTTATCGCGGAGCTTCTCAAACACTGCGGCACCGTCTGTGCTGAGTGTTTCTTAAAGTCTTTGAGATTGAAACCCGACTTTATCTAAATAAAACACACATGGCAATAGGCATGTATACTCAGATGTAAGCTTGACATTTTATAGCTAAATTCATCTCAAGTACAATGATATTTTATCTCCAAAGGCCAAAAGGCATCCGAACGTGGTGTGTTGTGCTACATGTGTTATCATGACAAATATATATGGTAAATGACATATGCTGAAGTAGCAATATATATGTGGACTTAACATTGCCCAGGCAATTTGCAATAGCAAGTATTTTTAGCACATCTTCTGTCAGCCCTAATTATTTATCTGATATCCAGAATCATCTAGCAAAAACAGTTAATTATTATATTTTCTTTTTTTGTTTCAGGACAATTATATGTTCATGTGATAGTTTGCATTTATTTTTTTGTGACAAAGCACCCAGACAGAGTATATGCATTTGACTCAACTTGAGCCAGAAAAAGGATGCTTCTAAAGCTTCTTAAAAAATAGACTTTATTGATACTAAAAACTATATTTTAGCCAGGTTGCCACTCGTGATTTAGGTAGCTACTGCCCCAATGTATTGGCACTCGCTGCATTTTCTGTCTGGCATGTGCTGAATTGTAAAAGGTACATTTTTGTAATTAACTGTGTTAATTAATTCTGACCACACCAGAGTTATTTGTACTGTCTGATCTGTTGTTTTATTTATTGTACATATAATGCAATAATAAACAAGTCCTTATGAACACGCTTACGCTTACTTTACTTATGTAAGCTAAGAGTAAAAAATATGTGCTATAAACTGAGCCTTCTTGCTATTGAACGACAATATTCAGAGCAATTTTCACCAAGTACACTTATTTTTAAGTCGCATTTCATGTGCAGAATCGGCATTACATGTAGCCAGGTACGTTTTCTTTTTTTTTTATTCACGTACCTTGAGGCATGTGCAAGGGTGTGTTCAATAAGGGACGGGATACAGCATTAAAAAAACACTCGCGATATTTACAGGTGCGCAATCACACTCACACAAAAATATGGCGGGTCATTGGTGGCGACAACATTACTATGGGCGTGCAAATATTTGAGCAACGAATCAAATAAAGTTCGCTAGTCAAATTCAACAGTACGTATACGAAATACCGAATACTTAAAAAGTAATTGTCCCCTATGTGACAACACTGAAAGAGTGAAACATAGGATCAGCTGAACGTTTATTTTCTTCCTGTAATCCCTGAATTACCACAATAAATGCATTCCAAGCATTAGCAGCACTATTAATGTTACAAAAATACCAGATAACGCATTTAGGCAGCAAACTGCACGTTCATTCTGGTTTTTCCATAGTGGAGCTGCATCCCATTGATCATTTTCTTGGTAACTTAATTTTGGTGCGCACTGAGAAAGAGAGGGAAGAGCACCAGTGCCGGTACTGTTCCCTCTCTTTGTCCATGTGACTGTGTGCGCTAAAAGTAAGTTGCGTTGCACTCATGCCAACTAGCTCGTCTTGCAATATTACTCTAATCGTTTTCTGTCTTCACCATTCAAATTAGTGACTATGGCTGCATTCAGCTTCATGAATAAAAACACATGCAAGTCTTTTGCTCACGTAAATTGTTCTTACAGATATTGCTTTCAACACTTGATTTTTACATGCTCTCTGTGCCACGGTATATGTTGTGATAATTTAGACTGTTCCAATAAACCTTTAGCTCAATGCATGGTGCTCCGCTCAAAATTGTTTACATTTGAAGCCGCAATTTTACTTAAAAGCTGGCAACAGTGTTTCAACTGGAATATAGTAGTTGCTGTGGTAGTTCGACATACCATTGAAAAGTATTTCAAAGGCTCTGGTCACAGCTCTATACAAGTTTTTCACAGTTTTCATAATTGCAGTAATATTTGGTGAGATTCGTGAATACTTAAATCAAGTAAATTTTTGTGGAGTTCTATGATTATTTTAAAAATGTTTGCTTACTATTTGAAAACTATCAGAAGAGTATTAGATTCATTTAGGCGTTCGATGGGAGTATACCGCTTTTGGATTCGTTATGAATTTGCTTCTAAAATTCACTACTCGCAAACCCCTTGCTTGCGCGCGTTTTGTGGTATGACAGTGCTCATCCTGTAAGCGCTTCTACGTTCTACAGTCGTGCATCGCGGTGAAGTGAGCAAAAGAAAAAACACCGGCTGGGGGCGGGTCTTTTATATGCACAACATACAGTATATTTTGAAAAATATTTTTCTTAGAGAAACTAAGCTGTAATTCGTGCCCTTCTCTGCTTATAACAGCGCAGTCTCTTGCTCCTTATGTGATCGGAATTGCTTCACGTGTTTATAGAGTGACACTACGAAGATATTCGTTTGCAACTCTATCGAGGCATGACGATAGTTATAGCGCGAGAACAAAACGACGACACAAAGACAAAAAGGATACGAAAGACAATAGCGCTCTTGTCTTTCGTGTCCTTCTTGTCTGTGTGTCGTCGTTTTGTTCTCGTGCTCTAACTATCGTCATGCCATAACAACTAGCCCAAGCTGCCACACTTCTATCGAGGCGCTGCTGCAGATATTCATGCTTCTCATTCTACATTGGTGTCATATTCAGTAGCGGTGGCATTCACTACGAGTAGCCTAACATATGTCATAGTGAGTGCAAGCTGAGTTTATATTGTGTGGCCAATCGAGTCATGTGCGCGACGTGTAGACACTCAAGTGCCCCGGCACCGGCTTTTTGGGCAGCAACCAAGGTACCGAGCTACGATAATTGTTATATAGTGCGCACGTGAACTATTTACACCATCGTCTTTCATTGTTCACTGCATATCTGCGCCAACTTTGATGAATTTTGGCGATTGTCGCAAATAGAGCAATGAGTTTTTCGGCAGCATCGACACAGGCACGCGCACAGCTTTTCTGTGGCACCTTATTAGCACCAACTACTTGATAGCACCGTCTGCGCACTAATCGTACGCGGTTAGCCAGTACGCGTGCCAGCGTCAACTTTGTTTTCGCCTGCGCTGCGGCGTCTGCATCAGCTGTGCCCGTGCACGACACACGAACCCTGTCGCATCGTCATGAGCACAGACATGTTTGCTGATGAAATTACGCATGAACCAATGAGCGCGCAGCTTCCGAGAGCCTTGCAAGAGCGCCTGGCGCCGTGAATTGTTGGAGGAGGGGGGGTCTATCCACTCACCTTTGTAAACTCGCCCCCCCGGTCTCACTACCTGAAGCCTGTAGTTATATCGCAGCCATGGCAAATGAACCCTTTGTATTTGGCTGCTCTGGCATCTCATCTACTTTCAATTTATCTTTGCGATCGACCGCCTCAACGATAACTTCTCCGTTCTCATTGTATGAACCGCCAATTCCGCCGACCCTGTTTGAATCTGCTTGAGTTTCTTCAACGTGCTTTGCGTTAGTAGGACAACTACTTTTGCAAGTCCATCCGTGACTGCACATAGTTCCATCAGCTCCAGAGCTGAGCCTCCACCCGGAATGTACAGAGCTAACTGGGCGTACATTAGGTCAGCTGCAACAGCCTGCCCAAATGCTCCTGTCAAGCGTACTTGGCCTACTTCCTGAAGTTTCGCTTATTGTTGCACTAACTTTTCCCTGATGACTGTAATATCCGCCCCCGAATCTGAACATGCGTTGAACTTGCCACCCGCACTTGTCAATTATATACATGTTAACCTCGATATTCCAAAACCACCGTGCAGGCAATAAGCTCTTCTCCACCGGTTCACGGGCCGCCCTCGCGGTGAGTTTCTCCGAAGACAAACGTTCTTGTTCCTCTTCCGCTGCCAGCCGTGTCGTTTGCGAGCACTGCCACTGGTAGTGTCCACTCTCCCCGCAAGCATAGCATCAGAAGCCTGTTCTCTTGTTTCCCTGAGCTAGACTATCTTTCGAGTGGCGATTGAACGTGTCACCACTATTCGAACGTCCTGTAGCTGAATTTTATGACTTTCTATACCTCGTGCTCTCCTGATACTTCTGCGCCAACTTCGCGCGGTCATGGAACTTAGCCATTGTGCTGTCTCATGCTGAAGCACGTATGTGTGCATGTCTTCGCCAATCAGCTGCTTCACTCGGTCTGAGATGAGCAACGCCCACAGCTCCTGAACGCTGCTCATTTCTCTACAGCGGAGATAATAATCAAGCAAATTCTAGAATCTGCTGGCGAACTCTCCAAATGTCTCCTCGCCTTTCCGGAAGGCGAAAAGGCGGCATTTGTACTCCTCAGGTGTGAGCTTCAGTTGATGCAGGATGAGATCGTGAACCTCCTTGTATGAAAGTACTTGGTCATCAGCTCGGTTTGGCACCAATGTGCGGCTATTTTCATTCAAAAATGGCACGATGACATTGCCTTTATTATCTTCAAGGATGGCACAGATTCTAAACATATTTTAAGCGCTGTGGCACCACGCAGGCACCAGCACATCGAAAATCGGCATTGGCGGAAGAACTGCTCGTAACTGATCTGCTTACCGTGCCAAACCAGACCTGTCACTTCTTTCCACCTCAACTCCTGTCTGAGACTGACACTTCAGTTTTTGTAGCTGAATTTAGAGTTTTAAACACTCTATTTCTACTTCCTTCATTCGAACTTTAACAGCAGGATTCGCGCTTTTACTAGCAATCACATTCGGGCCAATTGTACTTGTCGATGCTTCATTACGATCCGACTCCTGGTCCTCCATAGTCCCATCTGCCCTCTGACTTTTCATCGCCCTACTCACCATGGTGGTCCCGGAGAAAACGGAACAAGGACCCCCACCTGTGGTTCATTGTGCGTAGATGAGTCGCCACACGACCTCCAGGTAGAAGTTCCAGTCAGCAGGTAGTGGAAGCAATTTTCTACTGTGATTGCATGCACGTGCACCACGCAGTCGGTCCCTTGATACGTGTGCTGGCCGCCTGTCACCCGCTGGTTCTCTCCATTACTTCAGTAGTCACCAGCCGCTCTAGGTGAGAAACCATTGTCCGAGCATAAGAAGCCGTCACTCTCAATTCTGGCTCAGCTGATCGTCGTGCTTAGTGTTGCGCCGAGTTCAGGATTTTTGAATTGCATATCTTCATCTCTGCCCAGACGTAGCCTGGTGATCGTTTTCCTTCGCCCGAGCCTTTAGCTTTTGGTATGTGTGTGCCAGGAAGGCAGGATGTCTCATTGTACCCTAGGAAGCCGCCGCGACATTCTGCCGACTGTGATTCGAATGATGGATGTAATCCCGATGGTTCAGATGGCCACGACGACACGTTGAAGGATTATACAAGCCCGATTGCTCACTTCCTGGCTAACTTAAGTTTATATACACATTGACACTTATTTACAAACAAAGGCCGGGGCGGCCACTAAACCAACCGCACATTAAGCACTGAGCTGTAATAACGTTGTCGTTACTTGCCGAGTTCTTTGTATACTCCACACGTCCGCACCAACTTCTCGATGTATCATCAATCTTGGATCAGAGTCGTCGCCAAGCACGACCTCTCTTCTCGCTTCCCGATCTTGTTATCGATCACCAAGCTCCTCTCCTCTTTCTTTTCTTTCTATTAAATACCTCGCGTCGCATCTGAGACCACCTCGTAGGACGAACTTTTTCTTGATGCTCCACCACTGCAGCAAACAACTCTCCTTTCCTCAGGGACGTGTCTCCACCTCTGCGTTCCCACACTTTGCTATCCTCATCCTCCAGAAAATCGGCTAAAAAAGAATTCTGTCATTGCATCAATGTACAGCTTAAAATCTTTTCATACGACAACAAGCTTGTCTGAACAGCCGGTCGGCTGTCTGGAGTTAGTACACTCGATGCTGCCGTCTATGCACACATATTGTGACAGCATGGTGCCACATTATCTTGTCCGGAGCGGTGTCGCGACAGGGACCACTTATTTCTCAGTCTGGCTCACCGTGAGAAGGCTTCTGCCATGCGGGTAACTCACCAGTACAAGGTGCGCTGAACAAAAGCTCATAGGCTTTGGCAACAAAGGTGCGTGCTGAGGCGAACGACTTAGTACGTCTGCACAGTCAATTTTCCTATCCGCCGTTTTTGTCGGGCGCCGTCTGCCGACTGGCTATTCTTCGCTTGCCCGAAGCATAACTGTTATATACACACAACGCCATTCATTGAGCAGTTATTAAATCTAACTAGAGTGAGTGAGAAGTTTATTTTTGTCCAAAGGCGGAAGGATTGCACGGGACCGAAGGCCCCGCTAGCTCAGGCTTTGCCCAGGATGGTGCCGGGAGGTGGAGTCTCTCGGCGATGTCCCGGGCCCTCTGGATGGACAGGAGTTGGTTGTCGAGTTCTGTGCAGTGCGTGGAAGCCACCCAGGAGATTTGGTCTGGTAGTTCTGACCCCGAGTTAAAGGGGCACAACCAGAGCATGTGTTCGAAATTACATTACTTGTGATGACATTGTGGGCAGTTGGGTGAGAAATTGGGTCCAATCCTTGCATATACGTATCACTACGTCCAGTGAAAGTTTACTGCGTAGTTGTTATTACTCATTACCTTTCTTTTGTTCGTGTATAAAAATGACATGTTTCTGTTATCTTACCCAAGTTCGAGTATCTTAATATATATGTCTGTACAATGCCTAACCTTCTTCACTATATCCGCAATGTTTAGCATCTTGTATCCTGGTTGAATGCCTTGGTCTATTATTTTGCTACATGTGCTATTGTTGCCTTGTGCTAGCGTTTGGATACTGTGCCGTTTTGTATCGAATCATTGGACCCTATTCAAGCCTTTGGCTATGGGCCCAAACAGTGTTTTTGATCTATCATGTTGGAATTGAAAATAAAGTGAAATAAAATCCGGGTCGAGCCTGTGCAGTAAGGCTGGTGTGATATATGTTTGCATCTGTAGTTGCCGAAGTGTAACTGCTTGTCCTTTATTCAATTTAGGGTGTGCCAGAGGGAAAACTCTGCGCCCTAGTTTATGACCAGTAGTAATATCGTTAAATGTAATCAATGGATCGTTGAAGTCCTCACACCCCGGTTCGCTACCCCTCTAAGAGTGCCACTCACCGCCGCGGGTAGCTAGTTCGCGCGCTAGCTGGTGAGCCTTTTCATTTAGATTGCCAGTCGGGCAACACGATAGATTACCCATATAGGCCGCGAACCATGCAATATGTGTCAGGGGAACTTCCACTTCATTTTCCTGAATAGGTACCTTATTCGTGATGTGAGCAGCGTAGAAGAGACGAAGCCGAATGGGAATGACCAATTAGCTGTTCTTTAGTTCGAAAATGTGGTTATATCCCTTCTTTGTTCGTGAAGAGCGACCACGATTGCGAGTTCCTCGGCTTCTTGAGTGAATCTGGTGACTACCATGGAAGTGTTTACCAGGCATCTTTTCTCATTACCAATAGTGACAACATACGTATCCTTCTTCCAGTATTGGGCTGTATCTACAAAGAGGGCAACTGAGCTTTAGCGCCCGATCTTCCTCATGGTAACCTCTTGCTCGTTGGCGCCCTTCGTTCTGCACCAAATAGATGTTCCTGGGGACCGGGTCTAAACACATGGCCCCTTTTATCTCAGCAGATGTACTCTGTTTTTCTCGTGGCATGGAGAGGGGTTGTAGCCCGGCTTTCGAGAGGGTCCTGGTGCCTTTTTTGTGAGTGACAATCGGCATAGCTGCGCTGTTCGTTCAGTTCAAAGAGCTCTGCTGCTGCGTTATGCAGTCTGAGCTGTAAGAGCCGCTCTGTGTTTGTGCTTTTCGAAAGATTTAGGACCCGCTTTAGCTACATCCTGATAAGAGCATCAATTATATTAAGTTCCTTCTTTGTCAGTTTTAGGAAAGTAGAAGCGTAATTAACGTGGCTGAGGAGGCACGCATGGAAGGCTTTCATAAGGTTATCCTCCTTTAGCCCCTCTCTCTTGTTGGCAACACTGTAGATGACCTTACTGAAGCTGTGAGCACCCTTCTCGAGACGTCTGAGTGCTTTGTTGTTGTTGTTGTTGTACTTTCCAACTGTCATGCGTAGAACCTTAGCTGATTCACAGATGTGAATTGGTTTTCCACTTCTCGATCACAGGCTAATAGGCTGCCCATAAATCTCCAGCCCCCGCCTCGGAAAACATCATGCAGAGGAGGAGTTCCGACTTATCAGGAGCTAGCTTCATCTCCATGCTCGTCAGAAAATCCTCAGTAACATCGAGTGACCGTTGTAGATTGGCCTCTAGCTTTCTGAGAGGGCCCTTCGCAGACCATATGGTGATGTCGTCCGCGTATATTAGTCGCCCAATGCCCGGAACGTCGGCGAGCCGCTGAGCCAAGTTGTGCATCGCGATGTTGAATGAAATCGGAGACAACACTGATCCTTGCGGTGTACCAACTTTACCCAGTGTGTACTCGTTGTTCTTGATTGGGCCGATACCGATTGTAGCTTTCCGATCTGCCAAAAAAGACTTGAAAAAGTTGTGAAATTGTTCACCGAGGCTCAACATGAAAACTTCAAAAAGAATATCTTCATGCTTGAGTGTGCCGAAGGCCTTTTTCAGATCGAGCGTCAATATCCCTTTGATGGCTAGAGACGCATTATCAAGTATAGCCCTCTTGATGAGGAGCATAACATCTTGTTTAGGCAGAGATTTCCGGAAGCCCACTATACTGTGGCGAAAGAGACCTTCGTCCTCAGTGTTTCCGCTAATTCGATTATGAATGACATGTTCCGCCAATTTCCCAAGGCATCATGTAAGTGATGTTGGGCGCAAGTTTTCTGGTCCCACGGGCTTTTCTGGTTTGGATATGAGTACAACCTTAACCGTTCTCCACCCCTCTGGGACAATTTCACTGGACCATACTTCATATATTTTTTCTGTAAGGTCTTCTATCATTGCGTTCTTAAGTTTCCTAAGAAGCTTGTTTGAGACTCCGTCCGGGCCGGGCGCCGACCGTCCGTTGAAGTCCCTGAATACATGAACGACCTCCGCCACTTTAAAACGTTCATCCAAGGCAGACTGTGGGGTTCCTTGATATTTAGTTGTGGGGTTGTCCCACGGAATAGTTTTGCCTTCAATTGGAAAGTATATGTCCGTCAATTGGTCAGCAAAGGTTTGTATATCACAGCCTTCTGAGGTGTTCATTAGACGAGTCCCTCAATTTCCAACCGGGTGCTGTTTTTGGATGACTTGGTGCTGTCAGTAACAGATGCTTGAGTAACACCCATTCGCTACCTTTTCGCATTTTGCCGTCTGCTTTGTTGCAGACCTCATCCCATTGCCCCTCCACGGTGGTCTAGTGGCTAAGGTACCCGGCTGCTGACTCGCAAGCCGCGGGATCGAATCCCGGCTGTGGCGGCTGCATTTCCAATGGAGACCAAAATGTTGTAGGTCTGTGTGCTCAAATTTGGGTGCGCGTTAAAGAACCCCAGGTGGTCAAAATTTCCGGAGCCCTCCACTACGGTGTCTCTCATAATCATATGGTGGTTTTGGGACGTTAAACCCCACATAATAAATATTCAGACCTCATCCCATTGCGGCGGAGCGAGTTTCTTGGCATGTTGTTCTATGTCTTTGATGATTTGGGATGTCTTGGCTCCGAGCCACCGGTTCAGCTTTTATTTCTTCCATCTTTCACGAAGTGCGCCCTTGGCCTCCTGTAGATGTGCTAGGCTGGAGTTCATTGCAGGTACCTGTAGCTCCGTGGAGATTTCTTCAGTTGCCTTGTTAACCGCCTCTTTTAGAATTCGCACGAGGTCTTTGAATGTTTCTCGGTGCCTGTCTTTGTTGTTTCTTAATTGGCGAAACAAATCACAATGAAGGTACGTGTATTTTCTTAGCGGGAATTAAATAATGTGTATGTTGATTTTCGTGATGAAGAGGTCGCTACCAAGGTCCTCCTGTAGGTTGTTCCACGACCCTTCTACGTCGCGCAGAAAGCCCAAGTCTGGGCTTCCTGCGCATCACGTTGACAAGTGATATCACAATGGATAGAATTGCCCTAGCGTATCAGAAATCGAGAGTCCGTGATGAGTTTTAGACCAAGCGCATCCACACAATCAGCAAGTTTGGCATTTATGGCATCAGTTTTGGAGTAATCTAATTATTTATTATGCGCGTGAAAGTCTCCTGCAATTATGGGAGGCTTATTTTTTGCCTGTTTTGTAGCCACAAAGAAGAGGCTGTTCGATTTTCGAAGTCTGTCCTTCGGTGGACTGTGGAAGTTTTAAAAGACAATGTTGGCTTTGCTAGCACGACCGGGGATGATTTCTACCAGCTGTGATTCCAGGCTTTGCTTGTATGCAGGGGTGGTCTTCTCCACGAAGCTGATGTATTTGCGGACAAGAGTAGCAGACCTCTCTAGCACCTTTGAAGTCGGGACACATGGCCGGCCTTGTTACCCTGTACCTCGGGAAAGTTAGGTTGCAGTGAACTATCCATGATTGCTGGGAAAGCTGCAGTGAACTATCCACGATGTGGTTGTTCGAGTGTTATGACCCCACTGGCACAATCTGTATCAGATTTGTGTGGTTCAGTGGGTTCGTGTAGCGGAATTACTGGTCTCGGTGAGAACATAAGTGCTGCTGCTGCAGAAACTGATGCTTGTATGGCTGTTTTTAGGGGCGAAGCTCCTTAGGGCGTGGGCTGTGCGTCCCCTGTAGCCTGTATGTAGCCACCTCTAGTTTAGTTCTTGCAGTGTTCACTAGATGGCGGTACCGTCCCCTGTATGTAGCCACCTCTAGTTTAGTTCTTGCAGTGTTCACTAGATGGCGGTACCGTCTCCTGTATGTAGCCACCTATCGTTTAGTTCTTGTAGCGTTTACTAGATGGTGGTACTTGTAGCTGATGATGAAAAAATGCAAGATGTTATAAACTAGAAAGCGGTACTTGTAGTTGATGAAAGACGCGAGATCTTATAAAATAGGAATGATGTCACATATGGCGCGTGTCATTGGTTGAAGGCAATCGTTCGATTTAGTGCGGCGACATACGGTAGGGGGAGCGATGTAATAAAATCGAGTGGGCAAAATGTACAGAGGATTCATGGTTTACCAGGTTTACCTCCGGAGCTTCGCCCACTCATCATCATTCACTTCGTGGATATGGCGGAATTTTTTGGTGTGACACTGGCTTTCTAAGTGATCCAGCCTAGACTTACTTTGTGCGATCGCCTCTCATAGCTGTTTTAGCACTGTGCTGTTGGTGCTCAACGTCTTAGAACAGCTCTTGCAGTGTGGACTCGTGGAGATACCCTCACCAGCTGACACGTTGGAGGCTGCCTCGCTAATGTCTGACATGCAGTCAACAAACACATCCTCGCCTTCGTGCGACATAGGTGCCACTGCTCTGTGCTTCTGTGTGCTTCTTTGTGGGCTTACGACAGGAGGAGTTGCTGGTAAGGTGTGGGGGCTTGTGCAGTAGTGTTTTGAGGGTCACGAACTCTCTTGCTCGTTAGTGTCATGAATTCTTTTAGTTTATGCTTTAATTCTCTGTTTTCATGCTCTAGGGCAAGGATGCGCTTTTCGTATTCTTTATGCTCTGGTTATGCCTTACGTATAAATGGGTCGAGCGCAGGGACTAAGGTCTCACTTCACTGGTGTTGTTGCTGCTGCTGCTGCTACCACCCCCACCTTGTCCGTCCAGGTCAGCTTGGCCTTGGACCGAGAGCGGCTCCTGGATCGGCTCTCAGCAGATACACGGGGACCGCGTCGGTGACGAGACCACCCTCGAGAGCGAGAGCACTCTCGGGAGCGGGAAACCTCTGTAGAGTAGGAACGCGCCCTGGAGCCTCCTGGAAAGAGAGCTTTGCCGTGCAGTAACATCAGGTGTTCTTTGCTTAGTCGCCTTCCCAGCCCCCTCCATTTGGTCAGCCCGCAATTTGGAGCATCTGCCTCTTCGGCGTTTTCTCACTATGTACGGAACGTGGTATCTCCTTTTGCCCGAACGCTCATCCGTGATGTGATCGCCTCCGCAAAATTTGCTTTTGGGGGTACATCTGTGCGTCTCTCGGGTAGCTTCTGGAATGTTCATCCCGCAGTTGTAGCACTTTACCTTTTCCTCCTTGCTCTTGTGACATACGTCAGCTCGGTGCCCCACTTGGCCGCAAGCGTAGCAGATATCGACTTGCCTTCTCTATACAGCGAGCATTCTATGTACGCCGATCCGCACGCAATGTGTCTCGGTACGCGTGACCCTCAAAATGTACGACCGCGGCTCGCGTGTTCTTGATTTTCGTCATGCCAATCACTGTTCGGTTACGGCTGTTCACAATTGCTGCGTTGAGATGGGGCTCGGTGATGGACGGGTTTATGTTTCTAAGTACCCCTTTGCGAGTATTCTCTGGTGCCGCTACGTAGGCAGATACCTCGAAGACTCCATAGCTTGCGTATTCTTCATATGGTAGCATTGGCATAAGCCTTGGAATTAGTTGTCACAGGAATAGAAATGGCGATAATTTTTTTACCTTGTTAATTTAAACGAAGTCTTCCTCTGCCTGTTTGTCTATGAGAGTTGTGGCCATAATCAGATACTGCGAGAGTGCGAAGTGGTCCACTCTGCAAACGTTCGTGCTTTCCTCAGGACGGACGATAACCCCGAGGTATTCTACCGAAATTCTGGGGAGTCGGGAGTCAGCTACAACCCTCTGAAATATCGATAGGGTACGATTGTAACGTCCTTTCGTTTTAGTGGTGTCTTCACCCCGAGGTATTCTTCCGGAATTCTGGGGAGTCAGGAGCCAGGTACAACTCTCTCAAATGTCGATGGGGTACGAATGTAACGTGCTTTCGTCTTAGTGGCGTTTTCACTTTTCGCGCCAGGCGTAACTGCAAAGATGGTATGCTATGACATGACTTCATGGCGAACACAAGCGACAGGCCCTAACATAAAAATCATGGCATCCGTGTCATGCGCCAAGACTACATGTCACACTTATGATGTACTCGCGGTCGTTTCGCTAGCTTCGCATAAGCCAAGTTCGGTATTACGGGACGTGAATGAATCACAAAGGTATATGATTGATGGAAACATGATAATCATGAGATGTGTGTCAAATAACAAAATGACTCCATACCACGCTCATGATGCACTGGCGGCCGTTTTGCTAGCTTCACTTGTACAAATTTGGTATTACGGGACGTGAATTGACGAAAAAGGTATATGACTGGTGGAAACATGATTATCTCGAGATGCGTCATATACCAACATGGCTACATGCCACACTCATGATGTGCTGGCAGCTGCTTCGCTTGCTTCACTTATATCAAATTTGGTCTTACGTGACGTGAATGGATGACGAAGATATATGACTGGTGTAAATGTGAAGTGTGTGAGATGCACGTCATGTAACAACATGACTACATGCCACGCTCATGATGCACTGGCGGTCGTTTCGCTGGCTTCATTTATAACAAATTTGGTATCGTGGGACGTCAATGGATGAAGAAAATATATGACGCGTGAAAACATGATAATCATGAGATGCGTGTCATGTAACAACATGACTATATGCAACACTCCAGGCGCCAATACACTTCAAAGTGACCCGGCACGCGTGCGCGCCGGGGTTCGTTTTGTCGCGTCACGCCGGCGATGCTGCCCCGCCGCGGTGGTCTAGTGGCTAAGGTACTCGGCTGCTGACCCGCAGGTCGCGGGTTCGCATCCCGGCTGCGGCGGCTGCATTACCGATGGAGGCGGAAATGTTGTAGGCCCGTGTGCTCAGATTTGGGTGCACGTTAAAGAACCCCAGGTGGTCAAAATTTCCGGAGCCTTCCACTACGGCGTCTCTCATAATCATATGGTGGTTTTGGGACGTTAAACACCACATATCAAATCGAAGCCGGCGATGCCATGCCAGGCGCCGCGCACGCCACGCGGCTTCGCTTTGAAGCATGCGTGTTCGAGCGCGCCCGGCATCCCTCCGTTACGAAGAGAGGCAGACGTGGTTCTGTTTGGGTAACGTCGTTAACGCAACATGCAGCATGTCGCATTTCGCACCAATTGCTGCCGGGCAGAGCTGACAGACGCTGCCTGCATGGTCGCGCCTTGGTTTTGCTAGCGCCAAGCGTGCGCGCGCGTCCACGTTACGTCGTATATTGGGCCCTTCATCGTCCGCTCGCCGCTGTTTTGCAAGCTTCACAATTACCACTTTTGGCGTTAAGGGACGTCAATGAATGATGAAGGTAAATGAAACGTTCAAACATGACAATCATGACATGGGAGTCATAATTCATCTCCACCTCGTAGCGTTGTGCTGATTTTAAAGTGGCATATCAACCTTCTTTATTCGTGCTTCACATATCAACGATTTCCACTGTACATGGGATCTGCCAAAATTTTTCGTAATCGATCCTAAATGGCTTTGTGTTAGTTTATTTTGTTTTACTGTGTGTAGATAAATACCAGATACATAAATGAAAGTCGGGAAATGGTCTGACACGTTTTCTGTTATCACTCCGGCTGTGATAGATTCACTATCAATGTTTGACAAAATGTGACCAATGTGCTCAAATGTGCTCTTGGTTGTGCTAAAAGATGATTTCCGAAACCATAACTTAAAACTAAGTGTTCATACTCCGCGCTTGTTCGTTTGCTTGTGTCTATATTGAAGTCACCAAACCATAGAACTTGTTTTGTTTTTTTTTCACTTCACACTGCTCTGAAGTGTGTGCTCATTTCTCAAGAAATGGCTGAATCCTCGCATCTGGTGGTGTGTATAAGACTCCCACTACTACGTTATTGTGCATCTCAACGAACAGCACCTGCAGCTCTCCTAAATTTGTTTGCGCAACATTATATATTTTTAAAACGTTATACGGAATGATATGTGCAGCGCCACGCCACCACTACTCGAATGAAATTTCCTTGGAAGAGAGACAAATTGGTACCCAGCAATTTTTATAATTTCACCATCTTTCAGCAATAGCTCACATTGCTATAACATGTATTTAACATTTGGACGACTGATAAGGACTATCATTACGTCGTAATTTTGGTTCAAACTTCTCACGTTGCAATACAAGAGGCGTAGGATGGTGGGGCTGTCATATTTAGTCGGATTACTGATAACCATGCCCATGAGCATGGAGTTCCTCCCTTGTAATCTGTAATGTTCACGAAACGGGCGTAATCTTTAAAAATGGTCTACTTCATTCCAGAAGCTTCTCGAGCCGTGTAGTCGAGGTTTGAGCTGAGAAGTACTTGAGGAAAAAAGACTTGAGGAGAAAATGTGGCACTATGATGAATATACGGTCAAAAGATGCAAGATGGTAGTACATCGAGTGCTGACTAGAGAGACAGACGGATGAACGAATGGATGAATAGGCACAGGACAGACAAGCAGACGGGTGGATAGGTGGACACTAGGAAGGACGGACCGACAAACAGACAGATGCACAAACGGATGGACGGATGGACGCACGAATGCACAGACAAACGGACGGACGCATGGATGAACGCGCATACGGACGGATGGACACAGGGACATACCGATGCACAGACGGACGCTAGGACGAACACAGTGTGGACGCACATATGGGTGGACGGACACACGGAAGGACTCGTTGATGGATGAACGCACAGGCGGATACATGGACGGACGCGTGGACGGTCGGACAGACGGAAGGAAGCAAGAACCAACGGACGGATAGGTGCGGATGGACTGATGGACGCTACGCCCAACTCATCATCATACAGTCCATAGATATTCTGTGATTTTTTATAACTCCTCTTCATAGCCATTTTTGTTTCTTTTTAAATGCGAAGCATTTCTCAGCAAACTTCGGCAAACTTAAGCGTATCTATCTATCTATCTATCTATCTATCTATCTATCTATCTATCTATCTATCTATCTATTTATCTATCTATCTATCTATATTTCTACCTATCTATCTTTCTATCTATCTATCTATCCCCCTACGAGTTTTAGCTCTCCTGGCCGTTCGGGTAATGGTATCGATTCGATACCAAAATTTGTATGACACAACATGAGTGTATGACAAACATAACTGACGAGTCACAACATAAAAGTAGTGATACTTATGTCATGAATGTGATGACTTGCATTTCATAGTCTTGCTGCTCTTGCGGTGGTTTTGTTCACATGACATATTGCAAACCTTGTATGGTAAGACATGACTGCATGGCGTACATAAGTAATAGGCTCTCACGTGAAAATATTAACATGAGCGTGATGCAAGAACTTTACTACATGTCACGCTCATCATGCGCTCGCGGTCGTTTCGCTAGCTTCCCGAACCAAGTTTGGTATTACGGGACGTGATTTGATGACAAAAGTACATGATTGGTGCAAACATGATGGTCATAAGATGCGTGTCATGTAAGAACATAAATACATGCCGAGCTCATGATGGGTTCACGGCCATTTCACTCGCTTCACATATACCAAATTCGGTAATAAAGGACGTGAATGGGTGACGAAGGTATATGGCTGATGCATATATGATAATCATAAGATGCGTGTCATGTAAGAACATGACTACATCCTTCGCTCATTGTGTGCTTGCGGTCGTTTCGCTAGCTTCACATATAACATGTCTGGTGTTACTTGACGTCAATGGATGACGAAGGTGTTAAGCTGGTGCAAACATAATAATCATGACATGCATGTCATGTAAAAACATGACAAGTTACCATGCTCCTGACGCGCTTGCGGTCATTTCGCTAGCTTCGCATATACCAACATCGATAATACGTGACGTGAATGGACGGTGAAGGTACATGGCACATCCAAATCTCATAATCATGATATGCGTGTTATGTGAAACATGACTACATGCTACATTTATAGCACGCTCACGATTGTTTCGCTAGCCCCACATATACCAAATTTGGTATCATGTGATGTGAATAGACGACGAACGTAAATGACACTTCCAAACACAATAATCTTGACATGCGTCGCATGTGAAACATGACTACATGCTGCGCTCACAGCGTGATCGCAGCCGTCTCGCTAGCTCCACATATACCAAATTTGGTGCTACGAGACGACAATGGACGATAAAGGTAAATAACGTGTCAAAACATGATAATCTTGGGGTAGAAGTTGTGTACGGCATAATTTACATCCGCCTTCTAACGCGGTGCAGACTTTAAATTGACATATCAACCTTCCTCTTTCGCGTCTCACATATCATCTATTCCCACTGTACGTGGGATCTGCCAATAATTTTCTTTCTCTTTGGTCGTCTATATGGCATGAGGTATCGCTAAACATACGTAAGTCGTCAGCGGGTGCGGGATGTAATAAATGCTGTAAAACGCCAGTCTTATATAGTGGTAGTGAGCTCTCGCCTAAATAAACATCCTGCAGTTTGATTGCCGTTAGATAACCAATTAATTATGGAGTTTCACGTGTCAAACCCACTTTCTTATTTTGGAGCACGCCTTAGTGGAGGACTCTAGAAATTTAGACCAGCTGGGGTTCTTTAACGGGCACTGTCATAGATCGCCTTTAGATAAAAGAGAGTAATAGTCTCAAGCTAGCGTTTGTACTCGATAGTAACTTTAGTGACTCTCACTAAATAGAACAATAGATCTTCAAACTTAGGATCGTTACGCCTACAGCTAATATTCTCCTGAAAGTACAAGAAAATGTGTTGGAGCGCCCAGCAGAGAAGTCCTATCTTAATCATGCACAAAAATTGAAACGCCTAAAGCAAGCGTAGGACACCCACATCCCGCGCACTCTGATTTTGCTTCTTGAAGACTTCTCACATGCTACCAATTATATTTGTGTGAGAAATTGCTTGCAAACACTGCTATCAGTTCAGTGCGAAATTCAGTAGACTATTCTGCTCACAATATAATATACCTGAAAGGTTCATTGGAACTCTTTTTAACAAAACTTTTGCATCGCACTCCTGTATTTTGAAAAATTAATTTGCAATGAAAGTGTGGAAAAGCTTATTTCGTAAGGAAGCACAATGACCTTACTTCACAATATTCATGCTTATCAATCACTTTAATTTTTTATAGTAAAAACAGATAGAAAAAAGCTGCAATAGCTTTAAAAGGGCCTTGCCCAATTTCGTACTTATCAGCGCGTGCGACAAAACCTTGTATTCTAAAACATTCTAACATATGCAAAAAAATAGTCACAATGAGACGCTAAATATTTTCAATTGCATATATGGTAAACCATAAACTTAAAAATTTAGAAAAACACACGTATAATGAACACATGTTATTCACATGATAAATAAAGTTACTGAATCACAACAAATACTATAAAATTACAAATGATAGACATATTTTCAATCAAATAGCACATTCATTTTCATACAGATCTACTGGCATTTTGGCAGATCATTATAATCGCACTGTTGATAGTACGCCAAAAACCAAAGACACCATCCACTATTCAATTAAACTGAGTTGGCACTTAGTGACATGTTTACTGCTAGAGTATGCATGCCTAGTGGGAACACGCTATTTTGCTTGTTTTTCAAATCGGGCATCTCATTACATTCTCAGTGGAACCGCAAAAGAGTATAAAGGAAGGATTCATACATCAAGTTTAACTTACATTTGTAAAATGCGAACGCAATAGAAATATTAGAAATTTAGAAATCATCTATAGCAAGAAAAATTTTGAGAGCATTGCCTTATTTTCAGTGCTTTGCTTTTTAGCGTTTGCCCCCTCTGTCTGTGTCTCCGTAGTATAAAAATGCAGTCGCGTAACAACATAGAATAGTAATATTTTTTTGAAACAGCATTCAGACAAGGCTTGGGCACCCAACCTCTTGACAAAGCTTTGCTTTCACATGGTGAGCACATCTAAAATGCTGTCTGCATGGAGTTTATCACAAGAAAGGCAGCTAGTGAACAAGTCTTCAAGATTCCTTATGATCCTAAATAAACGAACACTTGGGTAGAGGAGTCCACCGTTGTCACAAAACAGTGTGAACCTTGCAAGCTTAAAGCTTTAGTCTGGGGCTGACGTGGTAAGTAGCATCAAACAATCTTCGCAATTGCTTTTCAAAATGCACTTTCGTTCCACGTAACCAGCAAGGTAAAACTTCATTCTCGAGAACCTACTGGCAACTTGATGGCTGTGGGCCTGGGAAGATATAACGAACGTCTGCTAAAAGCAGGTGATCGTAGCACGAAGAATAACTTCGCTTTTTTGACCTTGTGCCACCTTTCATGCATACGGTTTCGAATAATTGCATTGGAAAGAACTCTGGCGCTACTGTCTAAGGAGCAGCAATGCCCAGCACTTAAGCGAGAATGCGAAAGATGGGTGCTACACAAATTCGTCAAATCTTCGTTTTTTTCAGCTCCGTTTGGGTCAGTGTTACTTGAATCCGCTGTGCTGCAACACTAAGCTCAGCAAAAGTTGAGCAGTTACACTTCGCCACCTTCACCCTATTAAACTCGCTCATGTGAATCCGGTCACAACGTCTACAACGATTCGTTCTTTTATATAGATTGAAACTAAAACACGGAGATACAAACAACTACAAGTGCGTGTGAAGCCGAAAGCACTAAGGCTAGCCCAATTTGCGTGCTATACTCATCATTCTCACGCAGAACGATGGCAGTGCCAGAGTGCCCTCTGGTTAATTATTGAAACCATATGCTTTCAATATTCCGCAAAACTAACTTGAAAACTCAGAGGAAAGAACCACAAGCATATGAAGAAAAAAAAATGATAGATTAAGTATTCAGATACACAAATTTGCAGTACAAATAACGGAGAGCAAAAGCGTGTCTCGTCGATATCCTAGCATACAATAATAAGGTAAAAAAAAAGATTGTTTGTGTGCTGGTTCTGTGAAACAGCAACATCAACGTAGCATGAAAATTCACAGAATAGATATCACTTTGCTGGTATTTTCAACCTGCTGCTAAAACTCGACCCCACAAAAAGTAGTGGCCCCGACGATATACATAACAGTTTCCTAAAGCAATATGTAGAATGGTGTAGTCCGTATCTAGGTATCGCTTTCTAAAAATCACTCAAGACTTCACAACTTCCTAACAATTGGAAAGTGGCAAAAGTGATACCAATACACGAAGGAGGTGACGCATCGTTACCCTCAAATTTCAGACCTATCTCATTGACCGACACTTCATGTAAACTCCTTGAACACATAATCCTAAAGCACATTAGACTACTCTAAGTGCACAATAATTTTTCTCTCCGAATCAACATGGCTTTGGAAGTGGCTTGTCGACAGTTACACAGCTTACTGAACTAATTCACGATCCTGCTGCTACAGTTAACCACCGTGGCCAACCTGGCTTACCTTTACTCGACTTGAGTAAGGTATTTCACTGTGTATGTCGCAGCAAGCTAATAGCTAATATGAAAATTGTTTTTGGAATAGGGGAAGTTTCTGCCTGGATAAAAGGTTTTCTATTTAGCCGACCACATTCTGTACTTTACGAACACATGTTTTCCAACAAAGTTGCAGTGACATCTCAACATCCTCAAGGCTCTGTGCTTGTGCCTCTACTCTTCCTAATCTACACTATTGATATTACTGCTCACGTTGCTTCTGATACAAAATTATTCGCGGACGACTGTATAATTTATAAAGAAGTATCTGAAGCGACCATATCAAGCCTAATGAATCTTTAGCCGTCTTTGCTGATATGTGCTCTAAATGGCAGATGAAAATAAACATACGAAAATCATGGGTATTAACTGTAAGCAGGAAAACAAAAGCCAGCCAACTACACATACACCACTAACGGCACTCCATTTAATAAAGTTGAGGAACATAAATATCTAGGAGTTACACTCACTTCTGACCTTAAATGGGACAAACACATGGATAATATTTCTTCGAAGACACTACGCAAACTATTTTTAAACGAAGTCTAGCACTCTCAACATCAACTAATCTGTTGGTTTACACAATGTTTGTGAGGCTAGTTCTCGAATACGCTAACAAAGTGTGGTTTCTGGATACGCAGCCTAACATAAGCAGATTAGAGACAATACAAACTACGGCTGTTAGGCTTATCCACAACAAATACAGATGCCTATATACGCCAACAGATCTTTTGATCCAGTCCGGCTTACAAACACTGTCCAAAAGAGCAAAACATGCTTACATAAAATTTCTGTTCCAGCTATTTAAAAATAAATACAGGATAGATACTTACAAATGCGTCTCACGTTTCTAGGCTAGACAAATACGCAATAAGCATGCGCACACAATAAGCATGCGCTAAAACGACCCATTTATGTATTTATTTTTCCCACTCGCAATAGAAAAATAGAATTCTGCAGTAGTTGTCTTTCAAATCTTCAGCGCGGTGCAAAAGTGCCGCCTCAAATCCGTCATGTGCTGTTCTGCGCGTATGTATTGCATCGCATGTGTGTTCCATTTATGTATGTTATGTATAACTTCGAGTTGCTGGTCACAATAATACCGAGAAATTATCTCGAGACCTGTACGGTACTTCTTTTTTGCAAATAATTGTTTGTACTTCCACCCTGTAACGGCCCACTTCTGGGCTAACAGTATAAATAAATGAAATAAATGAAATGAGAATCAAATTGGTTCTGCTATCCCCAACACAGAATTATTATAAGAGCGACACAGGTTCCGTTCTTGTTTCGTCTTTGTTCCCACCGGCACTGAACAATCATTTACACGTTTTCAAACAAGCGCTCAGTGATTGAAAATCAGGTTGTTAATACATTTTAAGTCTCGATGCTAAAACTATCGTATGTACATCTACTCAGCCTTCATTCAGCGCCATGCATTTTCTCTTATTTTTTGCATTCAGTTTGATGATAGAATTGTATAGTATTTAGAACTTGCAATATATTTTGCGGTCATTTTATATGTCAAATATTATTATTATATTCAACTTCTCCATTCTTCGATTGCATTGACGATATTCATCATATTGTTACACGACATCGGCAATGAAAGAGCATCATAGACGACGCAGACGATGAAAGCGACCGTGCTCGTGTTGTTGTTGCTGCTGTTCTTCCAACTTGGCTGCAGGTGCCTCTGACTCTCCCTGTATATTTTGTAAATATATTTACTTCATTCATTCTCTCACCCCCGTGACATCTGGTGGAGGTGCGGGGTACAGGCACGTCCCGAGAGTCCCCTGTAGCCTTCCGACGGCGCCGAAGGCAGCGCCACAGGTCCGTCTTTGCTTTGGGCAGGTAACAGCCAAACTGGTCGGCTCAACGGCTGCGGCTCTTTTGTGTTGCAGCGCCCTTTGAACGTGGCCATGAGACAGAAGCGGACCAGCGGAGCTATAGTGAAGCCACTGCTAGGCTCGTCTTCGGGGCCTCCCCCTTCCACGCCCCTGGCAGGTTCCATGAGACTTGCAGCTACATTGGGGACCGTCAGGACGTGTCTTATGAAGGGCTGCAAAAGTGGTCACACAAATGAAAGAATACACACAAACAAGAACTGTGCAGACTTGCGCATGCTGTTGATTTTTTAGAAGTCCGCCATCGCTGCGGATTGCCAAGAGTCTTGTCTATATTTTCTTGGTATGCTTGTAAGTGTTTGCTCTTACAGTTTTTTTTCGTTATTTTTTGTGTGAAAAATCATTTTACCGCTCAGTTTCCACGCTCTCGAAAGAGAGTAGCAGTATTATATATATATATATATATATATATATAAATATATATATATATATATATATATATATATATATATATATATATATATATATATATATATATTCATATTTATATATATATATATATATATATATATATATTTATTTATTTGTTTATTTATTTATAACCGCGCATTCCTTACAGCCTGCAAGGAATGCGTGGTGCAAAGTGTGTCTCATATTTCTAGAAGGTTTGCGATTATTATAGACTGTTTTGTTGAGATTGCGCGCAATTTAGAAATTTCAGAAAACAATTTTCTGGTGCAGGGAATGAAACAACTGACCTCATTTCGCAGGGTTTCACAGTGTTAGAAAACTAGGCCACTAAAACACACGGCCACTAAAACACGCGCACGCTGCGAATTTTTTATTGTTCACCAACGCACAGAAGAAATCTCCCACCGGCACCGCCTTGAAAGTCAAAATGTAAGACTGGTTGCACACTACTACTACGACTACGAGGGACGAACGGGTGCCACTATAAGAAACTTCGCCCCTTTAATTTGCAGCGTGCGTGTTAACTAAAAGCCGAAATCTCCTGCCCTTCCTTCCCTATTAGCAGCCCTTGGCATGTCCATTGAGCACTGTCTGACAGGAAAGGGTTGCTACGTTATACTCGCTGGGCGTAACCTCCTTGGTTTTAGAAAGGTTTAGCGAGCGTTGGGCCGTAATGACATTAATACAGTGAACTAGCATATATCATGAACTAGAGGTGGTTAAAGGTGGGAAGTCGACAGGAAGCGCAAGCCGTAAGAAAGTGTGCGTGTGCCACCTCCCGTTTAGTCCTCTAGATGCGCTTAACGTTTAGTCCTCTGGATGTACATTCGGCGATTGTCCGGTGGATGGCGGTGCTTCTATATGCGGAACATATGATGAAAAGATGCGAGATGGTGGTACTTAGAACGTTGACTAGATGTACGAACGGACACACAGACAGATGCATCGACGGACGCATGAATGGCTGCACGAACGCAGGGACGGACGCACGAACAGACGCACGCACGGACAGGCGGAAGGACGCACGGAAGGTCACACAGACGAACGCCTAGACGGATGGATGCAAGAACGACTGGACGAACGGATGCTTCGACCCACTCTCCATCATTCACCCCGTGGATATGCTGCCATTTTTTTAGCTCGATCATGTACATTCGCCGGAAAGATTCAGTTGAAGTTACAGGGCGCACGAAGGTCACTTCGCTCACTACAGAGGCCCTGAGGCGAATGAAGCGTGCTGATTCAAATATGTGGTAACAAGTGCAATGCTTGTTTGTTCACTCTCAATCGGTGTAAAGCTGTGCGAACATTTCGTGCGTCCTTTCTGTTTGAGCAGCGCGTTATCTATCGAGCTGCGAACATTGTTATTTCACGCTCATTCTGTGCGTGTTCATTTCATGTACCTTTTGTGCTTTGGCAGCGCACTGCAGATTTCTATCTGCCAACTATATAATCGCGTAATATCCCTGTGTTTTGCTATCGCATTCATTGCTTCGCTCTTACTGTCACATTGTGATTTTTTTAGAATGATTTGGCTGGCGGGTGCCTTAGAAAATAATCGATTCTTCAGGAGACCTTCGGTTGTATCTTTCACAGCTGAGAGCACCAAGCTTCACATTTAGAGAGAGGTCGTTGATGATCGCACTGAGAATACACCATTCATTTGAATGTAGCGCCAGTTGTTCTTTTGAGATTTTTGTTACCCTGTGTGGACCATGAGAATACAACAAGAACAACAACAACAATAATAATAGTAATAATATTAACAATTATTATTATTATTATTATTATTATTATTATTATTATTATTATTATTATTATTATTATTATTATTATTATTATTATTATTATTATTATTATTATTATTATTATTATTATTATTATTATTATTATTATTATTATTATTATAAGACATATTATTATAATATTATTATAATAATAATCACAAATACCAACAGTAACAGTGTGTCTAAATTGAAAAGAAAGTGTGATTACGCCTAAAATTCGTAGAGCGCTGAAGTGCCAAGGCCTGGCAGGCACCAAAAAAGCAAGCGCGTTACTATGGTCCTAAATTACGGCAAACAAAATAAATTAACATTATGTAGTATAAAAGTCCTAGTGCTCAATAAACACAAAAACAGCAATAATTCTTAAACAGGATCACCATGCAACTAATTTGAAACGAACCTGTATTTTAACTAATTTAATTAAAACTTTCAACGTGGCACTTAGAAATTCCAAGAGAAATACCGCGACACAAATGCCAGTGAAAATGGGCGTTGTCTTGCTTTTATTTTGTTAGTCTGCTATTATTATAATCACGTGTATGACCTACTAGTGCATAACCGATACTGAAGGGTGAAACGCCATCAGCACTACTGTGATATTTCAGGTCATTGTAAAAAATGGTGAAATAATTTCAAGGCGCAAATAGAGAGCATTGTTCAGAAATATTTATTTGTGACAGCATCCAACGAAGGCATAATAATCCGGGGTGAAACACGATGTTCAAAATAGTTGTACTGGTGAGTGCTCCCAGGTAAAAAATCAATTTTGATGCCCCCTTCTTCCGCGATGCCTGCAAAAAAGAAATCGTTTCGCATATTATTAGAAGCACGCCGCTTTTAGCAGAAAACGCAAAAGTTCAAAGTACCGCTGTAACGTAAAACTCACTGTTTAGCGAAATGCATAGACTGGTCGAATCATGTTCAGGTTTTAATGAACTTTAGTCAAACATTGATTACAATGATTATTCACTTGAACCATAATTTCTTATGCTTATAACATCATGCTGAGCATTCGAGGCGTGCTATCTATCTAGCGTTCAATCACGACACGAAGGCCTCATGGAAATCGTAGCAGCATGAAGTGCGGAAGAAGTGCATACGCGGTGGGCATATGTTGCTGCGGTGAAACTAAAACGGGCAGAGTTCCTCAAAGCGCAGCTTGTTAGCCGACTTCCTTTGCCAATACGTATGTATCCATTGACGTATGCATCATTTCAGTTATGCTGCAACATTTGGCTTCTTCTCAAGAAGTCCTGCATTTGAATTTTACGTATACCTTATTGAAGAAAGAATGATATATGCTAAGAAAACCAGAACGCGATTTTATTATTTTTCTATCAGCTTAAAGTCCAATTTTGTTTGTTATGTCGGAGATAAAATTGTATTTGTGTACATGTGACGTGTGAACTCTTCGATGAAGCTAATGTGAAGGCAACATGTACATTCCCACATTAAATATTTCTTGAAAATATATACTTGATCTGTCAGCTTTAGTCTATGTTGGTCGCAATAACTAATTTTGCGAAGCTGTTGAGTGTAAAAACTTGATGTTAGCTATCCTGGCCTAATGCTGCCTATATTCCTCTAAAAACTAAGCAGAATAATTTCTACCTGTTAAAACACATTGGTGGCACTCCAGAAACAGTTGAATTCTTCGCAGACTGCCACTGCGATAGTGTTAATTATTTGGATTGAAACCACAATTTATGAAAGACACTGTATTGTAGGCCTGTACTGTAGAGAATTTTGACAATATGGCGTTCTTTATTGTGCACCTAACTCTCAGTACACAAACCCCATGCATTACGACCTATATTGCCATCGAAATTTTGGCCTCGGCGGTCAGTACTCACTCTCGCAATCTTCGGGAGAGGAGTCGAGTACCATAACCACTAGACAACCGTGATCAGTTCAACACTGCGACGTACATCTCTAATTCGACCATTTCGCAAGTATACTAAATTCAATCTGGTAATTCTGTCAACTCCTATATTTATTTATTTTCGCTGCTCTGCGCATCAAGACGCCCATTATTCCGTGAGCCGTGAACAAAAGTGGTTATAGTGATGAACCTGCGCATCTTCTTTTTGTCGCTTTCTTCATCGTTTTAATCCTGTTCTTCTTCCCTCTCCTGTGAAATGTGCACCAATTTCTCCGGCGGAGGACGCGATAACTCTGGCGGGGCAAACAAAGCGCACAGAGAGAAAGAAAAGAAAATAGAAAGAGATGGGAACCAAAAAAACTTAGTGAAAAACTTTCGTGAGGCGAGATTCGAATGCGCTTGCCCACGATCCGATGACCACCGTCTGAACCGTTCGGCTACCCGCAGAGCCTAGTAGAGAATAGTATAGTTGCGAGCCTCGTATAATTTAATGAGGTATAATAATAAAGTGTAATACAATCAGTGTAATAGTGAAAGGGGTTAAGAAAGAGAAATTGGCTGAAGAAAGCAGATATCCGAGGAAACACGAGGGGAAGAGGGGGAGGATTGGAGGTAATGCATTGAAAGAACAGAAAGAGTGAACAAAAGGCAGTAAGTCGCAGAACGAAAAAGAAAATCCGAAAGAATTGAAGCAGGATACGAGAGAAAGCGATTGAAAGAGAAAGCAAGAAATAGAGGGAGAAAAACAGAATAAAGAAAAGGGGTTTAGAAAGTCTCAGAATTAAGTAGAAGAAAAAAATCCGCGCATCTCCACGAAGTGAACCATGAAGAGTGGGCGTAGCCATAGAGATCATTCAGTGTTACCGTAAATCGCCCGTGACAATATCCCCTCGCGCATGTTATTATGTTCACAACCACAACGCCCCTCTTTAGAAAATTTAGTGAACGGTTTAGCGCACTAGAGCAGTCCCCGAACCGCATGGATGGGTGGATGGATGAATGAACTTTTTTGGGCCTTCGGAATGCGCTTTAGCACGTTGTGGGCCATCCCTAGGTCGAAACCTCTCTGCTGCGTCATGGGCCCGGTAGACTGCCCATAACTGTTGTCAAAGTCCGGAGCTTGTAATAGCACCCTCCCATTTGGATGGCGTGATGACTTCCCCACAGTGTAACACGGCGCACCGCAAGAGCATATGTTCCAAGTTAGCTATATCTTCGCAGAAGGAGCATGTATTGTTTGTCTGTATTTTGGGATAACGTTTGTTCAATAGCGTGGGGTTCAGTTACGCTTAATTTCATGTAACGTAGGAACAAAATAGTTTTGCCTGCAAGCGTGGAGACAATATTTTCACCACACTGAAAACTAAGCAGACCTCAGGCTCTGACACTCAAGCTTATTCAGGCCCGAACCACATGTCGGACAAAAAATAACTATGAGGACTTTCAAGTTTCTATAGAAAGAGAGTTTGCAATTTAGAGTACCTTGTGCTCTAGCATGGAAAAGCAGAAAGCCGTCCGAGTTACCAGAGCACTACTGTCTTGCTGTACGAAGAGATAGCGGCTGCTTTTTGTGCATTGAACTTCGGAATAGTCTTAAACGTTATTTCTTTGCCACTTTTATAGTGTTGTGGCCTTCCATTCTGTTTTGGTTAGCAGCCTTTTATGTTTTCCTTTTTGTTAACCCTTTGTTTTGCCATTCTTTGATTGATGGGTGGATGAATGCAGAGCTGTGCGCCGCCGAGCCGCGCCACCTCCACTGCCTGTTTCCTTTCACGCTGGTCGCGCTACCACCGAAGTTTTGAGAGGTACCCCGCCACCGCCGAGCAATATTTGGCCGCACGCCTCCGTTAGTCTTTTATTCAAGTCAGAACAGAGAGTCTCGAAGTAAACTTCTGCACCAGGAGATCTCTTCTCGATTTGTGCATATAAATTAACTAGTCCATTTCAGCCACTGTTCATTTGAGGAAGCTCAGCAAGCGGCGCATCCTCTGTTTCCGTTTATTTTTTGTCAATTTGACGTCACGCAAATGTCGTTAGTCTTGACTCAAGCTAGAGGAATTGAAGGCGCTTCAACTAAAGAGGGAAAAATATGAAAGACAGTGCTCTTGGCATCAATGAGCCAACCACTTCTCAAACCCATATCCCCTCCGGCTCTTCTCACAATTCCCATATGCTCTTATATTCTTTTTCTTTGGTGAGCTCACGGGAACAAAACAAATGCTCAAGAGCGTGCGCGTGCCTATAGCACCCAGTGGCCCACACACCGAGTTCCCCCGATTCCGCTCCCCCCTGAGCTCTCGTTACAGTATACAGCAGGCTCCTCTTTCAATTTTTATGGGTGGGGGCTTATTCTCAGTGTGTGCCCTAAGAGGACTGTTTATTAAGGCGCAGCTGAGTGGCTGGAGTTCGGCGACCAGCGCGCCCCCTGTTTCCGTTTCATTCACAACATCATTTAGACTTCACAAAGCTTTCATAGCTCTCGACGCTATAAAGAGAGTGATGGAATGCAGTTCAGCGCAACGAACGCAGTGCTTAGACATCCTCAGTTAGGCCAGCCTTCCGAAGGCCATGAACAGCTGCTCCTCGCCGCGACGCCGGTGCCACCACTCTCCACCTGACTCGCCCACGTTGAGCCCTACCTTCAGAAATCGCAGCAGTGTTAACCATGGAAGTGGTCAAAGTCGAAAGAACTGAGATCGCCCCTGAAGACGCCACCTTCGAAGCCGGATGGATCTCTAGCCACCGAAACAAGCAACGCAAGCATGCCTTGAACGCTCCGGCATTGCCAACTGGCCAGGGAAGCGCGTCCGATACCCCAATGCTGAACGGATCTGCCCAGCGTCTTCCTCGTAAACCCAGGCAACCGCGTCGGCCAGATGATCACGTAAAAGTTGTGATTCGCCCGAGGGACGGCCTCAATCTCTCCAAAGTGGGGGAAGCACAACTGGCGATGCTATTCTAGGCGAAGTGGATCTGCACGCAACGCTACTCAAAGAGGACATTTACCGCACATGCGTTGAAGCTAATCTCATTGTAGTAAGCACACCTCATCTATCCAACGCAGAAATCTACAGTCGGATCCCCAAACTACAGGTGGAAACTAAAACCTATGACGTTCGAGCCTACGTTACTTCCCCTGAGAACACAGCAAAGGGAGTGATCCACCAGATTCCCCCCTACGACTCTCCTGAAGACATCTCAGCAAGTCTTGTTAATGACAGCAACCCCACGATACTACAAGCTCACCGAATGGGAAAGCCAAACACGGTACTCATTGTATTCGATGACGACCAAGTCCCTTTCCATGTCTACAATCGAGGAGCCGAATACAAATGTTACCTACATAAGAAGCGCACCGAAGTCTGCGACAAATGCGGGGCAGTCGGCTTCCGCTCGGATGTCTGCCCCAAACCAAATGCCGTAATCTGCACGCTCTGTGGCTCAGCCAACCCTGCTACTGCTCATCCATGCACCCTTAAGTGTCTTCTGTGCGGCCAAGCCCACCAGACAGGTGACAAAACCTGTACTCAACGCTACCAGACACCTCGCCTTCTCATGTATTGTCGCCAAGAAAAAGCTAAGCTCCAACAACAACAGTACCTCTTAACCATGATTTCCACGCAAGATGCTCATCCGCAACGCCAAAAAGTGAAGCCCAGCGACACCCGCTCCCGCAGTACCAGTCCAACCTCGAAGCGTCGTGGCTCACGCAGCAGATCAAAGCAGGGACGCAATAATCAGCCCCAGGAGCTCCGATTGGGATCTGCGGCACCCGAAGCTTCGGATGGTCCCCCCCCCCTCTTCAGCAGCGGCAACCCAGTCTCACCCTCGCCACCCTTACGGTAAGCTGGGCTAGCATTGCCTCCCAACCTGCTCTTATACATATTACAGCACCTACAAGTACACACACTACCACACCTAATAAGGAAACCATGTTAAGTACTATCACACTGGAGCTGCGTTCACTCCGTACGTTAGCACAAGAACTTCGCGTTGAAAACGCTGCTCTTCGAAAACAACTTGCCCAGCAAACTCTGTCCTCTTCTTTGATTCACTCTGCTGACCTCCACGCCAATACCACCCCCACCCCCCTACCCCCTAAATGAAAGGCTGCAGACACAGAAGAACCAGCCATACCATCGTCGCAACCACCTACCGCCTCAGCAAACATTTTGCCTGTAGAATCTGTACCGCAGCAGCAACTCCACGAGACGATTCAAATCGTACTTGAACGGCAGTTACCGATAATGCTTGAACAGACCATCGCGCTAAACGCTAGAGCAATCTCTCGATTTAATCCTCACAGCAAAGTTAGAGCACCAACTCACCTTAATGCTCGACGGAAAGCTGGAAGCCCGAGCGACAATTATCCAGAACAACCTTGAAGCCACACTTTCGAGTCTTCTTGCCAGCTACAATAGCAGAGTCACGGAGCTTGAGCGGTGTACACATCGCTCTCGCTCACACTCGCATCAGAAGCCTTATAGGCCGCATTAACCAAGATGGCCGTGAGTAATCCACATACTCAGTACAGCATCTGGCAGTGGAACTGCCGTAGCTACCGCCGTAAGAGGGGCGTGCTACAACAATTTCTATCAACACTCAAAGAAACAGATACACCAGATATTATTGCTTTACAGGAATCAGGCGGACAGGCTAAGCTAGTCGGATACGCCTCCTTTACGGCTGCTCAAGCCCCTGACAGTCGCGAAGTCCTTACCACCCTCGTGAAATGAAATATCCCTGTAATTCAACACCCCTCGCTCTCTGATACAGTGCCACACATAGTATTGGAAATCCTCTCTTCATCTCGCCGGACATTCGCCAGTATGTTTTTGGTCAATGTTTACAGCAGCCCACGACAACCACATCGCTTTCACAAGCTCCTGTCTTATGTCAAGAAGTTAGCAAGAATTTCCCCCTCCTCGTGGTAGGGGATTTTAACGCTCCCTCACCCGCTTGGGGCAACATTCCCGACACCAGAAAAGGGCGAATGCTGTGGCAAGACAATCACAACCTTGGCTACACCCTTATCACAGACCCGGCATACCCTACGCGGTTGGGCAACAGCGTTGCCAGAGACACCACTCCTGACCTCACTTTCACTGCGAACATTACGCATGCAGAGTGGTCCAACCTTCATGAACATCTAGGCAGCGACCACTACATAATACAAACAATCGTCAAGGCTGGCCCGCAGCGCAGGAAATCCAAACAGCCTGCCCTCGTTGACTGGGATGTCTTCCGCGAATTGAGGGCAACGACCTCTCTAGAATCTGCCACCTCGATCGACCAATGAACAGCTTCCTTACTACGAGACGTTAAGCGTTCTACCAACTCCCCCAGAATACGCCGTAGGTGACACGGTAGACACCGAGCTGCTGCACATGTGGGAGGCCCTCGCTGGTCTGCGCAAGCGCTATAACTCCAACAAATTAAACCGCTCATCAGGCAAACGCACTGCTATATTAACGCGTCAAACTGAAGATTACGCTTTTCAACCCTCCCGCCAGAACTGGCATCAGCTTTGTAACGTTATGGAACGCTTACATAACGTGCCCAAAACGTAGAATATTCTTCGTAGTATGATTAAACCAACATCGACAAAAACTGCTCAGCGCCACTCCTTAATCACCGCTCTGCAGAATTATGCAGGTACCAATGAAGACCTTATCCAAGACGTATCCAGTCAGTACATTGTCAGTGCTACTTCGGTCTTCGGTTGATCTCCCATGATACAATGGCGTGGATAATCCAGTCCTCGATTCCCAGATTACAAAAGCGGAAATGAGGTCCGCAGTTTCACAACTGAGATCCAATCAGCGCCTGGCCCGGATAAAACTACAAATAAAATCTTACGAAACCTTGACGAAGAATCACTTGAAACGTTCACATCTTATCTGCTAACGGTTCGGGAGTCGTGAGAAATACCAACAACATGGAAAACCGCCACAGTCATTCTGATACCTAAACCAGGAAAACCACTCACTACCGAGAACCTTCGGCCAATATCTCTCACATCCTGTGTCGGCAAGGTACTCGAGCATGTTATTCACAATCGACTACAGAGGTACATGGAAGAACATGCCCTCTACCCGCATACAATGCTCGGATTCCGCCCTAAACTTTCGACACAAGACGTGATGCTGCAACTGAAGAGTCACATTATCGACGGTGAAGACGGCTCTCGGTATGGGACACGTGCTATTCTGGGGCTAGACCTTACCAAGGCATTTGACAATGTGCTACATTCATCCATCCTTGCCGCCCTCGCCACGCTCAACGTAGGCACCCGTACCTACCGTACATCCGCAACTTTTTAACGAACAGGACAGCCACACTTTCAGTCAACGATTTGCCTGCACCTTCCATCACTCTCGGTGGGAAAGGGACAACACAGGGGTCGGTCCTCTCTCCGTTCTTTTTCAACCTGGCTATGCTTCACCTTCCGCCACTTCTAGAAGATATACCCCACCTCCACCACAGCATATACGCGGCCGATATCACCTTTTGGATTGCCAGAGGTAGTGACGGAGAGATACAAGATGCACTTCCAATGGCGATTGATAGAATCACAACTTACGCTGAACAACGAGGATTGTCCTGCTCGCCCGAAAAGTCAGAGTTACTCGTCTATCGACCTAGATCTCCCTACAACAGAAACCTTCCCACGATAAACGTGCATGTGCAACATCACCCTATACGAACAGTCCCTACCATTCGCGTATTGGGCTGCCGCATTCAGCAAAACGGCGGCAATTCGGAAACAATGCAACTACTACACCATCATGTCTATCAGACTACTAGGTTCATCTCCTGCATCGCCAATAAACAGCATGGTATGAAAGAGGTCAATCTCATACGACTGGTGACCGTCTTCTCCATAAGCAAAAATCCTTTACGTTGCTCCATTTATAAAACTTACGCTCACCGACAAGAAAAAACTAAACATAATCATCAGGCGCTGCTACAAGTGCGCGCTGCATCTCCCCATGTTTACGCCCAATGCAAAACTCAATGACCTAGGACTTCACAATACTATAGACGAATTCATTGAAGCCCAACGTATATCGCACTACGAACGATTAGGCCAAACTCCTACAGGACGTCATCTCATGTGCGCACTCGGCATACCTTACGTCTCCCAGTTTGGCCAGAAACTCCCAATTCCTTCGGACATTCGCGACACTTTCGTGATTCCCCCCATACCACTCAATATGCACCCTGAATATAACGTGGAAAGACGAGTAGACCACGCCAAGCAACTAGGCAAGCGTTACGCGAAAGCCACGTACGTGGCGTATGTAGACGCAGCGGAATATCCTACGCATCGGGCCGTGGCCCTCGCTGTCGCCCCCGGGCCGCAATACACAATTACCACAACTGGCACCATTCGCGCAAACAAACCAGAAGAAGGCGAAGAAGCAGCAATCGCTCTCGCCTACGCTTCAACCCAAGCATCCTGCATCATCAGCGACTCCAAGACTGCTATGCGCAACTTTACCCAAGGTTTGATCTCCCAACCGGCGCTCCGAATTCTCACAAGTACACCTCTGTTACGTCGTCGCCGCGTTGATATCATCTGGACTCCGGGCCACTCGGGACTTGCAAGGAACGAACACGCTCATGACGCCGCCCGAGCTCTCGTCCACCAGGCGCGTCATCCAACAGAGCACCTCCCCTCGCGACCTGACGCGGCTGAGCGAGAGATGATGGTCACCTCGTTTCGCGACAATGCGAGGGACAGAATGGTTATCTTTGGAGAAATTCTAATGTATTACCGCAAGGCCAGACTTAAATACCCACCACCAGACAAGTGCCTTAATAAGCAGCAGTCCACTACCTGGCGTCTATTACAGACACGCACTTTCCCCTGTCCGTCACTGTACAGCCATATTTACCCCGCTATTCACACACCACAATGCAAAACGTGCGGTGCACCTAACGCTGAGCTCCACCATGTTATATGGGCCTGCCCCGAAGCTACTCACTCAGTTAAACACAGCACGAACCCTACATTCACAATCACCACGGCCGAGCAGTGGGAGGCTTTGCTGCTCAGCACGTGCCCGGAGGACCAGCTCTGGGCTGTCCGGCTGGCCGAAGACGCTGCCAGGTGAAGGCCTGGTCGCCGCCTGAAGAAGGGGGTTACAGAGGGGCCCGTCTCCCGGCCCCCCGCCACCTTTGACCCCAGCAGGGACACTTGAATAAAGTTTATTCTCTCTCTCTCTCTCTCTTCCGAAGGCCATGCACACATTCTGACCGCGTAAGCCATCGAATTAGGTTTAACGCACCTGTGAAGGTCGCTGTGCATTCCCTGCGTTGATCTCAAACATCTCGGACACATGCATATGCATGTTTAGACTTGACAAGCTACTGCAGCCTTAAATTCCATCCATTTACAATGGCAGTTTGCCCGTGAATTTGTTGCATCGACGTGGTCAGGAGCAAACATCACGGCTTCCCCGTTCTTTCAGTAACTGAGAACGCACTGCCGAAACGGACTGTGGAAATCTCCTTCAGATGCCCACATCTGGAGTATCTCCCCAGAAATTGTTGAATATCCTCCTCCAGAACTGATAAGAGTATTACCAGTTCCTAACGCAGCGGCATTTCCAAGCGTTATTGGGCGAGGACCCAACTCGTGGGATAGCATATTCGCGGAGTCTGAGACATACGACATCGTTCATACATTATTAAAGGAAGAGAAGCACTGTTATCGAATGGGTTAAAACACTACTTTTCAAAATTTTCACTCTAGCAAACCGATAAATATATAGAGACGTTAGGCAATGAAAAAGTTCAAACAAAAGATAGCTGAGCCAATTGGTAAGTATTCATCTTATTTCACACGATGTGAATTCAAACACTGACAGAAGAGTAAAGTCATGAAAATGATCAGCTATCTCTCACGTAGGCTACCACGCCAAACAATGAGAGAAAACGCGAAGCGCTGAAAAGACCCGGGCTATCCTATGCTGTTACCGTGTGCTGTTGCAGCTTGGCGTAATGCAGCCGGATCCACGTATGGCATACAGCCATGTGTGGAATATTGATTGATATGTGGGGTTTAACGTCCCAAAACCATCATATGATTATGAGAGAAGCCGTAGTGGAGGGCTCCGGAAATTTTGACCACCTGGGGTTCTTTAACGTGCACCCAAATCTGAGTACATGGGCCTACACCATTTCCGCCTCCATCGGAAATGCAGCCGCCGCAGCCGGGATTCGAACCCGCGACTTGCGGGTCAGCAGCCGAGTACCTTAGCCACTAGACCATGTGTGGAATATTGAGTGCGCTCTTCTTATTGGAGAAGTCTGCTTCCTCTTGTTCTTCGTTTGTCTTGCTGATTGCATTCAGTGCAGAGCAGTTTAGGGGCACACATGCAGTCGTCGCTTGGCACAACAGAGGCAAAGTCTCTTATACAAACACGAAAAAGAAATGAGAAGCAGGCATAAACATGCAGAAAGAAAAAAAAGAGGCAGAAATAGAAAGAATCAGAAAAAAGAAACGAATATATAAACGGGTGACATAAATAGAAATAAATAGAAAAAATGAAAACGGCAAAGCAAAAGAGAGAGGAGGAAAGAAAGAAAAAGAAATTGGCAGATCCCACGTACAGTGGGAAGTGATGACATGCGAAGCAGGAATTAAAAAGGTTCATATTTCACTTTAAAATCAGCACAACATTACGAGGTGAAGATAAATGATGCCGTACATGACTTCCGTGTAATGATTATCTTGTTTGAATGTGTCGCTTACATTCGTCATCTATTCAGGACACATGATACCAAATTTATTATATCAGGAGCTAGCAAAACGACCACGAGCATGCTATGAGCGTGGTATGTTGTCACGTTCTTACATGACATGCGTGTCGGATTATCTTGTTTCCACAACTAACATACTTTCGTCATTCATTGACGTCACGGAAAACCAAATTTCGTATATATGGAGCGAGCAAGATGGCCGCAAGCGCATCTTGAAGGGCCCAGTATACTCCAAAGTAACGTTGACGCGCGCGCTTGCTGGGCACAGCGTCGTTACGTCAGCAAAACGCGAGCACTCTAGACTCTGACGCCAGGTGCGACCGGTGTCGGCGCGGCCCGACTGCAACTGGCACCGCGAAATTCGACATGCGGCATTTGGCGCCAATGCGTTACCCAGACAACACTGTGTCTTCCTCTTTTCGCGATGGAGGGACGCTGGACGTGCTGAAACGCGCATGCGTTAAGGCAACGCGGCGCGGCGCGCGCCTGCGAGTATATTGTTACGTACAATCCAAATGGTGTACGAATAACTGTTTATTGGGGCGAACTTGTGCCCGAAAAGTAGAGGCGTCTGTAACAGGCGATCAGCAAAAAAGGGCTCAATCTCCGAGAGAGAAAAAACCCTCGAGTGGTGGTCCACTTCTTCTTCATCAAAATCCCGTGCTGAGGAAGCGCGCGCCGTCACGGCCTTTTCTTGTTTGATCATAAAGCCGCTGATCTCTTGGGGGGGGCACATGAACTAGCGCGCGTAGTTTGAATACTGCGTTCACCTTGCGTCATTACCCCTCCTCCGAAAACGCATCGTCCCGATGCGTAAAAGCAGTGTTGCTGAGATGGTCTGAATGCGTGATTTCCAATGGAGAAATAGGTATTCCTCATAATCGGGTGTGTATAATTCGATGTTCATTGCCTGTCATAGTATGGCTTCATTCTGACTACATGCACGATTTCTGTGCTCCTTCGGCATCTTGATGAGCTCACTTGTCCTTCCGGTGACACCTCGTAGTTCAAGGAGCTGACGCGACGAAGGACTCGGTAAGGGCCGAAATAGCGGCGCATGAGCTTTTCGGAAAGGCCAGGCGTCCGCACAGGAGTCCAAATCCAAACTAGGTCGCCTGGTGCGTAGTCGACTCCTCTCCGACGAGGGTTGTAACGGTTTGCATCCACGCGTTGTTGTTGTTTTATGCGATGTCACGCCAACTGCCGTGCTTCTTCGGCTCGCTCAATGAATTCGCTGGTGTCAGGCTTGTGCTCTGTATTGTCGCCTACAGGCAGCATTGCATCTAATGGTGTGGTAACTACTCGAGCATAGACTAGCTGGAATGGCGTCACTTTAGTAGTCTCCTGCACAGCAGTATTGTAAGCGAAAGTGGCGTACGGCAGTATCTTGTCCCACGCACGGTGCTCCAAATCAACGTAAATGGACAACATATCGGTTAGAGTTCTGTTGAGTCGCTCGGTTAGCCCATTAGTTTGGGGGTGGTAAGCCGTTGTTTTCCTATGACTTGTGTGGGTAAGTTTCATAATGGACTGCGTCAGATTGGCTGTGAATGCAGTTCCTCGATCCGTGATAACCACCTTTGGGGCACCATGCCGTAGTACAATGTTAGTGACGAAAAATTCAGCTACTTCTATAGCCGTGCCCCTGGTGAGAGAGGCTGTCTCGGCATACCGGGTTAAGTAGTCTGTCGCCACTACTATCCATCGGTTGCCCATTGATGACGTGGGAAATGGACCAAGTAGATCCATTCCTACTTGTTCGAACGGAGACTCAGGTGGTTCAATTGGTTGGAGAAATCCTGCAGGTTTCAATGGAGGCGTTTTGCGTCTCTGGCAATCTCTACATGTCCTTACATAATGCTGTACAGCATCCAGTAACTTTGGCCAGTAGTATTTTGTGCGGATGCGAGCCAATGTTCTACTCACTCTGAGGTGTCCTGCTGCTGGGTCATCGTGGCAGGCTTCCAGGATTTCGGGTCGCAAGGCCGAAGGAACGATGAGTAGGAATTTCTCCTTGCTGTGCTCGAAGTTTCTTTTGTATAAAACGTTGTTTCTCATGAGGTACGAGGACAATCCCCGGACGAAAACTCGAGGAACACGCACGGGTTGCCCTTCCAGATGCTTGATCAGTTTAAGCAACTCCGCGTCAGATCGCTGATATTCAGTCATGTCTGCGGTGCTCACGGCCCCAAGAAACGGAAAGTCGTCTCCATCTTCCCCAGGTGCAGATTCCATTGGTGCGCGTGATAGGCAATCAGCATCGCTGTGCTTGCGACCCGACTTGTATACGACTGTTATGTCGTATTCTTGCAACCTGAGGCTCCATCTAGCAAGTCGCCCAGAAGGGTCCTTTAGGCCTGCGAGCCAGCACAACGAGTGATGGTCGCTCACTGCTCGAAATGGTCTACCATATAAGTACGGTCGGAATTTCTGTATGGCCCATATTACCGCCAGACATTCTTTTTCCGTCACCGAATAATTTATTTCAGCTCTCGAAAGAGTGCGACTAGCATATGCGACCACTCTTTCCTCTCCGTTTTGCAGCTGCACAAGGACGGCGCCTAGTCCCCAATTGCTTGCGTCCGTGTGAATCTCTGTTTCGGCTTCTTCGTGGAAATGTGCCAGGACAGGGTGGTGTAGGAGTCGCTGTCGTAGCTCATTGAATGCCTCTTCTTGCTCGCTTGTCCAGGTGAAAGGCATGTCTTCTTTCGTCAGTCGGGTTAGTGGCTCCGCAATCTTCGAAAAATCTTTAACGAATCTTCTGTAATAGGCACAAAGTCCTAAGAATCGTCTCACAGCCCTTTTATCTGTCGGTCTAGGAAACTTTTCTACAGCTGCTGTCTTTTCGGGGTCAGGTCGAATGCCTTCAGAGCTAACCACATGACCAAGGAAAAGCAGTTCATGAAAACCAAAATGGCACTTTTGGGGTTTTATCGTCAGCCCTGCTGAACTAATCGCTTCGAGCACAGTTCGTAGTCGTTCCACATGCTGATCGATGGTTGCCGAAAAGATCACGACGTCATCGAGATAAACAAGGCAGGACTGCCATTTTAACCCGGACAGCACAGTATCCATCATCCGCTGAAATGTGGCGGGTGCGGAACACAGGCCAAATGGGAGTACCTTGAACTCGTATAACCCATCTGGGGTCACGAAAGCAGTTTTCTCGCGATCTCGTTCGTCCACCTCTATCTGCCAGTATCCGCTCTTGAGGTCTAGAGAGGAAAAGAATTTTGCGTCTCGTAGTCTGTCAAGCGTGTCATCGATCCTTGGAAGGGGATAGACATCCCGCTTTGTGACGACGTTCAATTTTCGGTAGTCAACGCAGAAGCGCAAGGTCTGGTCCTTTTTCTTTACCAGTACTACAGGTGAGGCCCATGGGCTGGCCGACGGTTGAATTACGTCGTCTCTGAGCATTTCTTCAACTTGGCCTCTGATGACTTCTCTCTCTTTTGGTGACACTCGGTACGGGTGCTGGCAAATAGGTCTAACAGATTGATCGACTATGATGCGGTGTTTGATGGTAGATGTTCTCTGCACTTTCGATGACGTGGAAAAACATGAGGCGTACTCCCGCATAAGGCTCTTGATTTTTTGTTTCTGGTTCGGTGATAGGGCTGCTTCGATGTGGATAGATGCGAGTATGGAATCTATACCGTCAGGGTGCAGTGGTGCAGTCTCGGAAGAATTCAAATCCGTAATCGGAACGTAATCATGCAAGTGACCAACCACAGTTCCCTTCGCAAGGTGCTGCACCTCATTTCGAAAATTTGTCAGGAAGACACTCGTACACCCATCACGCAGTCGTACAATACCTCTTGCTGCACAGATCCCTTTCTCGAGTAATAGCCCAGTATTGCTTTCTGCCATTCCTTCATAGTCGTTGTACACATTGCTTTTTACGGTGACAACGATGATGGATCTTGCAGGTACTGTTACATCATCACCTGCAATCTGGAGCGCATCGAATCGTTTTTCACTCTCGAAAGTCGCGATGGCGTGTTTCGTCGAGAACGAGACGCACGTTTCCTGCAAGTTTATCACTGCGCCATTGGCCTGCAAAAAGTCCATTCTGATAATTACATCTCTTGAACACTCCGACAGGACAATGAAGCTGGCGACGTAGGTGAAGCCGCGTATCCCAACTCTAGAGGTACACATGCCTGCCGGATCGATAAGGTGTCCCCCGGCGGTTCGCACTTGTGGTCCTATCCAAGGGGTCAGCACTTTTTTCAGCGTTCTGGCAAGTCCCCTGCTCATGACGGAATAGTCTGCGCCTGTGTCTACTAAAGCATTCGTTTCGTAGCCGTCTATAATTACCGACAAATCAGAAGCGACGTTACCATTTCCGCACGTAGTCTCGTGTCCGTCATCACATTTTGAAATCGGCACTGGAGGTTGTTTTCTTGCGTCGGCAGCGGCCTTACCTCCCCAGGTCGCCGATTCTAGTTTTCCCGAAGCGGGCTTTGGGGAAGTCGCCTCGGAGAGTTTGAAGATGGGCGCGGACTTGGTGACCGATACCTCAGTGGCGCTGTCGACCGAGACTGATGCTGCTGCGAGGAGTGAGCCCCTTGACGCGTGGACAAGTACTCCTCGATTTCAAAAGGTCGCTCCCCATTCCGTGGACAGGCAGCGTTTACGGGAAAACCCCGAAGCCCAGCTCGGCGATATGCACACATCCGGTAAAGATGGCCAGCTTCGCCGCAGTGATAACAAAGCGGAATTCGATCAGGAGTGCGCCATATATCAGCTTTTCGGATTCTAGTCTCGGCTGGGGACGGCGTAAATCGAGGTTTCGGCAGATGCGTGCTTGCTGCGGCGAAATATGGTCCAGGGGCGGCGAAAGGTGGTCCAGGGGCGACGAAATGAGGTACAGGGGTGTTTCTCAGTACCTCGGCGTACGAGACTGCGGGCTGCATCGGAACTGACGCTTGAACAGGCTGGGCTTGTGGCTGCTGCTCACGGACTGCCTGTCTCACCTCCTCCCGAACAACTTCCCCTAAAGACGAGACCATTGAGGGGTTGCCGTTTAGCTTCTGGAGCTCTTCTCGAACCACCGATCGAATGAGCTCTCGTAATACGTCGATGCCATTCCCGAAGACTGCTGACACCGGTCTACGAATGCGACGTTAACATCTCGATTGTAGTGCCTCGCTCGCTGTTGCAGAGTCTTTTCAACCGCTGTCGCCTCGGTGCGAAATTCAGCGACGTTCCGTGGGGGACATCGGAGCAAACCGGCAAAAATCTCTTGCTTCACCCCACGCATCAGGTGCCGAAGTTTCTTGTCCTCGCTCATATTTTGATCAGACCGGCGGAATAACCGGCACATGTCTTCCACATACATTGCGACGCTTTCATTGTTGCGCTGGTTTCTTGCCTGCAAGGCAGCTTCAGCTCTTTCCTTGCGGTCTGTACTCGGGTATGTGGCTAGTAGCTCCCGTCGGAAATCATCCCACGATCAAATGGTACCTTCATGGTTTTCAAACCACGTTCGTGCGCTGTCCTGCAATGCGAAATAAACTCGGCGAAGCTTCCGTTCTTCGGGCCATCCGTTGCAGTTGGCGACGCGCTCAAAACCCTCCAGCCAATCCTCGGCGTCTTCATGAGGATCGCCATGAAAAGGGTCCGGCGTCCGTGGCTCATCGACAACGACGTGCGTGGCAGCGACTGGAGACGAAACGGCGTGTGCGGCAGCGGTTGGAGACGACATTTCGGTACTCTCACCGGAGGCAGCTGGAGACACTCTGGGCTCTAGTGGCAGGGGAAATTCCGGCGGCTCACCACGTAGACGACGGCTGGAGCGCTGATGAACTGGCGTGAGCTCAGTTGGTTGGACTGCTCGTGGTTCCGGGCTGCTTCCTCGAAGTCCAACTGGGTTTGGGATCATTACCCAGCACTTCCACCAGAATTGTTACGTACAATCCAAATGGTGTACGAATAACTGTTTATTGGGGCGAACTTGTGCCCGAAAAGTAGAGGCGTCTGTAACAGGCGATCAGCAAAAAAGGGCTCAATCTCCGAGAGAGAAAAAACCCTCGAGTGGTGGTCCACTTCTTCTTCATCAAAATCCCGTGCTGAGGAAGCGCGCGCCGTCACGGCCTTTTCTTGTTTGATCATAAAGCCGCTGATCTCTTGGGGGGGCGCATGAACTAGCGCGCGTAGTTTGAATACTGCGTTCACCTTGCGTCAATATATATGGCTGGACCCGTGCCTGGCGTGGCAACATTGGCTTGACCCGACGAAATCAAGGAGGATTAAACAAAAATTGCTGGAGTGGAAGCTCCAGCAATGCCTTGTCAGAAGAAGTGAAGCCAACTTTTGCCATTGCCAAGATGGCGGAAACATGCTCTTTTCTGATAGTGCCCACTTAAATATCAAGTAACTTTGATATGTTGCGTAAATGCTATGTTAGTTTTGTATTAAAAGATAGTTGTTCCCGACAAAATAACACACAGAAACTAGTATGGATGACTGAATCTTCAAAGAACTTTGCCTCTAATTAGAGGCTCACGAAGGAAAACTAGTAACACTAAGACGCACTTGGAGCACTATTTGGTCCGAAAAAGTTCTGACTTTAAACTCGTTCGACCTGCGAGGCAAACGCTTTGTTTTAAATCGCTGAACAGTGCTAACTTATCATGCCCCTAGTAAGACGGCCGCCACAGCCACCATCTTGCCAGAAGAATGGCTTCACTTCTGCGCAGTCATTTCCACTCCAGCATTCTTTTAAATCCTCCTAGGACGAAATGAACGCCGGTGAGAACGCACACCACGTCGCGTCGAAATGTATTTGCGCCTTGACTGTGGCATGTAGTCATGTTCTCACATGACACTCATCTCATCATTATTATGCTTGCACCAGTCACATACCTTCGTCATTCATTGACGTCACGTAATACCAAATTTGCCATATGTAAAGCTAGCGACATGGCCGCGGACGCATCATGAGTGTGACATGTAGTCATGTTGGTACATGACACGCCTGTCAAGATTAACATGTTCGTATGTCTCATATACCTTTGCAATGCGTTCGCTTCACGGAGTACCGAGTTTGGTACATGTGAACCTATCGAAACGGGCGCCAGCGCATCAAGAGCGTAGCATCTAGTCATGTTGTTACATGACACGCATCTCATGTTTATGAAGTTTGCACCAGTATCATACCTTCGTCATCCAGTCACGTCCCGTAATAACAAATTTATTATAACTGAAGCTAGTAAAATGGCGGCTAGCGCATCATGATTGTGGCATGTAGTCATGTTACATGAAACGTATCTCATGATTATCATGTTTACACAAGTCCCTTAACTTCGTCATCTATTCACGTACCGTAATACCAAATTTGGTATATTTGACGCTAGCGAAACGCCCGCGAGCACATCATGAAGTTGGCATGTAGGCATGTTGCGTGACATACATGTCATGATTTTCATGTCAAGGTCTGTCGCTTGTGTTCGCCATGCATTGATGTCATACCATACCAGTTTTGCAGAACAAAACCACCGCAAGAGCTGCAGGACCAGGAAATGTAAATCATGACATTCATGGCATACATGTCATGATTTTCATGTTATGACTAGTCAAATGTGTTCTTCATACAGTAATGTTATGCTATACCAAGTTTGGTATCGATACCATTAATGAAACAGCCAGGAGAGCTAAAAGTCTTAGGCGGCTAGATAGATAGATAGATAGATAGATAGATAGATAGATAGATAGATAGATAGATAGATAGATAGATAGATAGATAGATAGATAGATAGATAGATAGATAGATAGATAGATAGATAGATAGATAGATAGATAGATAGACAGACAGATAGATAGATAGATAGATAGATAGATAGATAGATAGATAGATAGATAGATAGATAGATAGATAGATAGATAGATAGATAGATAGATAGATAGATAGATAGATAGATAGATAGATAGATAGATAGATAGATAGATAGATAGATAGATAGATAGATAGATAGATAGATAGATAGATAGATAGATAGATAGATAGATAGATAGATAGATACGCACAAATTAACCGAAGTCCGCTAAGAAATGAGTCGCATTTAAATTGAGACCTCCTTTTCCACCGATGTGCGATATTTCAGTTAGCAGCGTTTGGGGACACTGCTGTGTTCGTGTATGCACGCCCGTACTGTGTTTTTGAAGGCTCAAAAACACGCTCTGAAAACACAAACTTGGCTGCGTTATTCTTTGTTGGCCTTTGTCTTTATTTTTATCAGCTTATTTTTTTAGAGGGAGGCGCTGTTCGGGACGCCAGAACAGTGATTCACGTCATTTGATTGAGGCACATACTCTCGATCAGTTCGTATGCGTGGGATATCAGTTGTGAATTGCCTCCTACCATGCTTTGTCATGCATTTGCCCATCCGTTCTTCCTCACCCTACATGATTAGCGTGCGCGAACAACTGAATTCATTTCATTTTGCGCAAACGGAAACAACAAAGTGTATAGCGAGCAAGCTGGATATTCTCATCCAAAGCTTAAAGCTGGCAATGTAAGCTTGCTTTATGAGAAAACAAGTACCGATGCTATATTGCCAGAAAGCATTGTAGTGAGGGCGAGAACTACACCAATTGAAGAAACACCGGAGTATCTGATTCTTCCAACGGCCGAACATCTTGCAGCGGAAGCGATGTAGCTCTGCATAAAAAAAGGCCGTATCTGCATGTTTAACTGCAAATTCGGTCAAAAAACGACAGTCTTGCGTCTGGAGAGAGTGAGTAAAACGCTTATTTGGTGTTCTGCGTAAAAAAATTGGTGAATGGATTTCTAGGGGCAGTGTTTCGATGCACGCAGCGAATGCGAATGAACGCATCAGGGTACTCTGTGGTGTGAGGCATGAGTGTCATCTGGCAGTTACCTTGGAAAGCGAAGAGAGAACCGCTGATATGGCAAGCGCGCGGCGTGCGAGCCCATCTAGGAGGCCATGTTTTGTAGAATGCAAGGCGATGGGTAGATGCCACCACGTGTCGTATTAGCTAGAGTTAGTGTATATGCTAAAGGTAGCACATACACTATCTTTTGTCTTAGCCAGATCCATGTCTTAGCAAAGTGTTGGAAACACTTGCCTTTTTGTGCATAGCGTTGCATTGTCAGCGTAGCGTTATAAACGCTACAAGCCTTAGAATTTATCATGCATGCCTTCTTTAGTATGATGAAACACACCGCATCGTATTCGCGTGTTGATATTGTGCCTCAGATATGCACAATATCTTTATTCTATAATCACGCAAGTATGAACGCAGAAACGAGAACAATAATGGCATGGTCCCTAGAATATATCCTAGGAACCATAATATTGGTGGGCACTGCTGATGTGGTTGGATTTTAGCCGCTTACGGTATCGTTTCGGGGAACAAGCAGACAAACAGACAAACAGACTCACAGACTAGAATTTTCGCGTAGAAGTACCTCAAGAAAGATTAACGCCTTAAAAAAAGGGAGGGGGCGGCCTGCTTTCTTGAATCCTATGTATTTTTATCGCGATAACAATTGCATCAACATTCTGTACAGGTTTGTAAGACCACCCACCGCTATGATCCGTATAACTTCTAAATCAATAACATTTGCACGCGCTGTATGTATGCTGCACTGATGAGTAAAATCTCGCGAATGCTAGCGAGGTAAACACTGAAGCATAGTTAAGCAAGCTGCCATCTGCGTCGAAATGAGGCGCATGCGATAACATCACCTGGCAGACGAGGCCTGCCGACGATTGCTCCTCAGAAGGGTATCTAGAATTTCTTTCAAGCCACCCTATTTTCAGTCATAGCTGCAGAAAGAAAACGTCCTGTCCGCCTTTCACTGGACCAGTAATTATGAAGGGGCGCCGAGGTAGGAGGTCTGCGTGGCCCTAACCACGACCGCGAACTTTGCTTATAAGGGAACTTTGTCTTGGGCGATGGCACGTGCAATCTCGGCGGGCATCAGCAAGCAACTCGCGCATTTTATACGAACTATATCATTTGACAGATCATGTTGTGACCACTGGTATGAAAAACTGCATGAAAACTTGTGCTTTCAAGGGGGCAACTGTATTGCCGTACACCAGAGTTTTGTAGAGTTAAGCGAGGTCACAATAAAAAGACATGACTCGTAACCTTAGTTCATTCTGACATTACAACATGCTTCACTCTATCAAGCAACTAGTTTTTTTCAAAATTAGAGGAACGAATATCTCTCCCTACCAGCTTTTGTATCTCCACCCCTCCCCGCGCTACGCCCCGATCAGATAAACCCCGCGTCAGTGACGCGCCGCCACCGGAGGTAGAAACTTCGGTGCGCCGCCGCCGGCAGTATGGGTACTGGCGCACGGGTCTAGTTGAATGTCGCTGCTTTTACGGTGTTTGGGCCCTTTGTTTTGTTTTTCCTTGTTTACAGACCTTTGTTAACCTTTTTGTTTTTCACAGATGCTTCAGCTTGCTCCCACACACCTGTGCTACATCTGTTGTATATACGCCAGCCGGCGCATTATATGCGGTGTTAAGGTACTTCGCTGCTATAAAATAAAAATATGCAGACATAAAAATGGCATTCCCGTGGTGGTCTAGTGGCTAAGGTACTCGGCTGCTGACCCGCAGGCTGCGGGATCGAATCGTGGCTGCGGCGGCTGCATTTTCGATGGGAGGTGAAAATGCTCTAGACCCGTGTGCTCTGCTTTGGGTGCACGGTAAAGAACCCCGCGTGGATCGACACTTTCGGAGCCCTCCACTACTGCGTCTCTCACAATCATATGGTGGTTCGGGACGTTAAACACCACATATCAATGAAATGAATAAAAAAATGAAATGCAGTACATAGCAAAGTAGCAACAGCCAAGACTGCCTAGCAGAGTATGAAAACTGATGCCCATAAGTTCTGCTCTCTCTCTTTTATGGTTCTTCGTGTGTACGTTACTCAAATTCGGTTTTTGTTCGTACTTTTTTCTTCGTAAACTTTTGAATTTCTGTTTTCTATATCTGTATTTTTTGTCATAATTCATCAACCATCTTAAAAATCAGAGTGTTTTTTTTTTTTTTGTTGCGTGGGAGAGCCGGAGGGGGGGGAGTGGGTAGTATCAACTGACACAAAATCCACGCACTTCACTGCGCCTTTCCTTTACAGTGAGACTTCGTAAGTTTGGGTACAGGAAAAATAGCGGTGCTGCTTCTCAAAACATTGCTAAAAATAGCGTTGCAGCCCGAGTATTCTACCTACGATAACAAGGCTTCAGTGGATGGCTTCAAAACAGCTCAAGAGCATACGTTAACTTGTAATATATAGTATTTTCTTCGGCACTTTCCCTGCCACACCAGAACGTGTTTGTAGCAACACATGGCTTAGATCTGACTTATCGCACGAGCAGATGCCATAAGCGAATAACGGCTACACTTTAAAGGGGCCCTGAAACATTTTTTTTAAGTAACCTTGGAATGAACTCTCTAAAAGAGCTTATTACCTCACAGATTAAACAGCGCAAAAGTTTTAAGAATCTGTCCTGTGCAAGTGGAGTTTCAAAAATTCGTCGCATGCAGCAATTGCATTCTCTCTTCTTTCGTCCCGACGAAAGCGCTGGAAGCTAAGCAGGGGGGGATTGCAGGTGCAAAGAAAAATGTCATGATTGCCTCTTGACCTTGAGCACTTCTTTTTTTTTCTTCGATTGCGCGGCTTTTTCAGTGACACCGTAAGCGCACGCGTAGACAAGTCATGGCCCGCCGCGGAAATCTTTGTAACGACTGAGCGTGCCATGTTCAAATTAGCCAATGGCTGATAGATAGGCTTACTACGAGTAATTTTTGGGCTTATTGCGGGATTTCTGAAGAGAAGAAAAAGCAATGTTTAGCTACTTTGGTAATTTATTTTGAATTTGAGGCCACGTGCTGCGCTATAATATTAGGCTTGCCTGTTGTCGGGAGACTCTACCACCGATCAGCAGCGCTTTCTAACCATGCTCAAAAAGTGTCGCAGGGCCCCTTTAAAAAAACAGTTATAATTTTTTTTCTCTGGCTTGCGAGTATAACTCTCTTTTAAAAAAAATCACGTTCCCCATATCTGTGGGTCACTATACTCACATCTCAAACTCGTGTTGCATGGGTCCATAGGTCGGCAGAAAACGTGCTCATTCATACTCACTCGTCAAATTCATTTCACCCTTTGGACTCATTCAGACATAGATACACCGAAATGTTGTCCCACCACATTCACTAGGGCTCTGATTGAAGTAAACTTTTCGTAGCCAGTGTCACTCGTACGCACTCAGGAAACTTTTTCTTAGCTGGACTCACTCAGACTCAGACTGTGGCTCTTATTGGAGCATTTTTTAAATCCTAGTTTTAAAACATGAAATCAAAGGTAACAATCCATGCAGTACTTTCTTGTTGAAAGAGATGGCTCATACGGAATATCTTTATTGAAAATTCCCGGAAAGGAAGTTATGGGGCTGTGTTGAAGTTACGCCCCCCCCCCCCCCCCCACTCTCCGTAACTCACGCTTGTTATAAAAACAAATGGACCATCTCCCGCTAAATGTAAGCATGTGTAGATGCGAAGCAGTGGTCGCGAACGCTTACACTGCCGGCGACGTTGCACTGGTGCTCGATAAGCGAAGGCCGAGCAAAGACGCTGTTGACCGATTCAAGTGCTTACATATATGGTTGGCCAGTGAACTGTTTTGCAGTGCGAGGTGAACGGTTGTGCAGCGCGAGCAGCCAGTTTTTTACAAGCAGACGCTGCCTCCGTGGGCCTTGCGAGGCGAGAAAGGGGAAAGGGAGTGACAGCTTTGCGCGTGTCTTCATGAGCCCGCACGAGACACGAGAATGCGCGTGTCGGCACGAGATGCGAGCATGTGGTGCGAGACACGATAGGCGAGCATGCGCAGTGGGTGTGTACAGTGGGACAACATTACAGGCTAGTCAAAGAGCTGCTTCGAAATTAAAAATATTGGTTTCCTGTATGAATGGTGGTGCTTTTAAATATGTGTGTGCACGTGTAAGTCTAAAAGTTTATGCTTATGCTGAAGTCAAGTGAAACCATATATCGGCAAAAAAGTGTGAAGCTCACTCAGACTCACTAAAGAAGCACATTTTGGAATAGGGCAGCATTCCGACTTACCAAAATTTTCATTACCTGGACTCAGTCAAACTCAGATTCATTAAAATGTTTCTCAAGTGGACTTCTTCGGACTCAAGCTCACCGAAATATTACTCAGCCGGACCTACTCAGAATCAATCTCATGCGTCAATCTGAGTCTGAATACGCGAGTTTGGGTGAGTTTTCTGAATAATGAGTGAGTTTACAGACCCACAAGTGTGAACGCGCTTCTTTGAAACGTCATACATGGCAGACTTGGACTACCAAGGAGTCACACATAGCTTTTTTTTCTTCTTCTATAGTGTATGGGTGCAAGAACATCAGCACGATATTTACGAAAAGCCATAAAACATTCGCCACTGCACTTAAAGTTTTGAAAAAGTGCTTGTACTTGATTGTTTACTCTACGAACGGCCAATCTCGCATCAGAACTTAAACAGCGTACTTCCGATACATCCAGTAGACATTCTGGATAACCACGTACAGCGATCCTTGCAATGAACTTCTACATATGTTGTATCCAGCGATCATGGTACTGCTTTGAAAAGATTAAAGGACGGTGGAACTAACGTATCCAGCATCTATTCATAATCAACATACTCCTCAAAATTTTCTCACAATAATGCCGCACAAGCATTGCAACATACCTGTCACAAATATTAAATGCGAAGCATTTCTCATCAAACTTCAATGACTTTGAGCGCATCTATCTATCTATCTATCCATCTATCTATTTATCTATCTATCTATCTATCTATCTATCAATATATCTATCTATCTATCTAGCCGCCTATGACATTTAGTTCTCCTGGCCGTTTTAATATTGGTATATACATCAAAATTTGTATAGTATAACATCTCTGTACGACGATCATAAACCAGTAGTCATAACATGAAACTCATGACATGCTTATTGTGAATGTCATGATTTACATTTCATGGCCTTGCTGCTCTTGAGGTGGTTTCGTTAACATGACATGTTGCAAGACTGGTATGGTTTGACATGATTGCATGGCGAACACAAGCGATGGACTCTCACATGGGAATCATGATATGCGTGTCATGTAACAACATGACTACATGCCACACTCATGATACGCTCGCTGCCGTTTCGCTAGCTTCACATATACCAAATTTGGTATTACAAAACGTGAATAGATGACGAAAGTGTGTGACTGGTGCAACATGATAATCATGAGATTCGTGTTATGCATCAACATGACTACATGCCACGCTCATGCTCACGGCCGTTTCGCTAGCTCCACTTATACCAAGTTTGATATCACGGGACGGGAACAGACGACGAAGGTATGTGAGTGATGCAAACATTATATTCATCAGGTGCGTGTCATGCAACAACATGATTACATGTCACACTCATGATACGTTCGCGGATTTTCCTAGCTTCACATATACCAAATTTATTATTACGGGACGTGAATGGATGATGAAGGTATGTTACTGGTGCAAACATAATAATGGGATGCGTGTCATGTAACAACAAGATTACGTGTCACACTTACGACGCACTCGCGCCCATTTCACTAGCTTCACATATACCAAACTTCGTATTACGGGACGTGAATGGACGACGATAGAAATGTGACTGGTGCAGACATGATACATGATATGCGTGTGATGTAACAATATGACTACATGCCACGCTCATGATGCGCTCGCGGG